>JACDJE010000204.1:1196070-1214033 GCA_016647715.1 Pavo muticus
ACTCAAGGTGCGGCCTCACCAGAGCTGAGTACAGGGGGACAATTACTTCCCTGCTCCTGCTGGTCACACTATTTCTGATACAAGCCAGGATGCCATTGGCCTATTTGTCTCTATTTTGCTGATTGCATTTTAATTTTTAGACCATGTTACAGGCGCCTTGTTTTGTATCTTCTGTACCAGTCTTTTGATGGTGTGTCCTGTTTGCCTTTTTCTCAAATACTGCTTTTCTTATCTTTTTAGCCATCTAATGAGAAACCAAAATGTCCAGACTTGCCACCGTTTCCATCGTGCTTATCTACAGTGCACTTCTTCATCTTTGTAGCAGTGCAAACAGTGTTATTCATTGCCTATATCATGTATAGGTAAGTGTATTTTTCTTTAAAGCCAACAGGGCAAATGATTTTAGAACTTCTGAGGGGAGATGGAATTGCAATGGTACGGGCATGTTAATCTGCTTCAAAACAAGCAGTCGTTCAGATTGGAAGAGACCTTGTGAGGTCCTTAGTTCAGCCTTGTGCTCAAAGCAGAGTTAGCACTGAATTCAGACCAGGTAATTTAGGGTTTACACTTATCAGATCTTTTAAAACCTCAAAGGATGGAAAACTCACTACTCTTCTGGGACCCCCGTTTCAATGTTTCATTAGTGTAATGAGGCTTATTTTGTTTCCCTCCTCCTTGTATATCTAGCGGACACCTTCCTTGTTTCAGTTTGTCTCTCTGTCTGATAGTGTGCATCTCCCTTAAGAAACTTAGTCTCTTTAACCATGTACCACAGGCTCTGGAAAGCTGTGTTGAGGCCTCTTGAGGCTGCTTTTGTCCAGCATGAAGTGCAGTTCCCCTGGCCTGTCCTCCTGAGGCCTGCGCTTCAAGCCCTGACCATTCTTGTTGTCCTCTACTGGATTTACTGAAGTTTATTAATATCTTAACAAAATCTGGTGTGATCTGAGTTTTTACTACGTGTATCTACCAGCTCTTTGACAAAATTGACAGATTCCTCAGTTAGCTTTTTCTTAATGATATTAATTCTATGCAGTGGGAGATAAAGGGTCATTGATTGTTGATGGAGCTCTGAGTGTCATGTGGGGTTTGTTTTGTTTGCTTTTAAATTGGAATGTTTGCTCTGCTCTCTTCTTCCTCCTTGTGATGTCCTAATGTTCAGATTAAATATTGATGGAAAGGAAAACCTATGGAGAGTAAGGACTTGTTCGGTGGTCCTCCCTCCTATTTCTCTGGTGCATACTCCTATCAAGATAAAGGGATAGCTGCAGTCAAAGAGAAAATGCAGTTTGCTATCCCTGTGGAAGGATAACTGTTATTAATATGATACTAATGTAGCTGGTGGCACTTTTGTTTGTGTGTCTGCTCCTCCACAAAGTGGAGAGGGTACATGTTTTATGTATGTCACGTTGTGCCATCAATGGGGAAGATGGCTTCCCAGATTAAATGAGCAAGTCCCCTTCAGTTCTTCTCGATGCCCTGTAATTCTAGCTTTTGTGCATGATAGATCCACTGCCTCCATATCCACTGAGAAAAATAAGAATATTCTGTGTCAGAGGGAAAAGGAAGACCCATTTCAAGCAAGCTCATTAATCACTTCTTAATTGCACATTTCCTTTCCTGTCATGCAGAGGAAAATCAGACGTTGAGAAGCTCTAGAGAATTTATTTTTAAGATTCATACACAGTTTGTTTTCTACCCAGAATTTGTTTCTGCCTGTGATGCAGAATTGGAGCTGCAGTCATGCTGCATGTATTTTTGTGAATAGAGGGAATTTCTGCTTTTTACCATGTGGCTCAACTCTTTGAAAGGGCAGATAATGGCAGGACAAGCGGAAATGGTTTGAAGTTGAAGGAGGGAAGATTTAGGTTGGATGTCAGGGGGAAGTTCTTTACTATGAGAGTGGTGAGGTGCTGGAACAGCTGCCCAGAGAGGCTGTGGATGCCCCGTCCATCCCTGGAGGTGTTCAAGGCCAGGTTGGATGGGGCCCTGGGCAGCCTGGTCTGGTATTAAATGTGGAGCTTGGCAGCCATGCATGCAGTAGGGTGGTTGGAGCTTCATGATCCTTGAGGTCCCTTCCAACCCGGGCCATTCTGTGTGATTCTGTGACTTGTTCTCCATCTCCCTAAGTTTCTTCTGAAGAGGAATAGTTTTAACCCCAAAACAAAACAAATCTTTGTTTAAACCAGGTAGCTAGTTTTTTTCTGCGTGCTTAATGAACTCTTCTGGTTTTTCTTTCAGGAGTCAACAGGAAGCAGCAGCCAAAAAGTTCTTTTGATGACCTCTTCCTTTTGTGTGTACATAACAGCAGTATGTATGCACAGAAAATCATGCAATTCTGTACATGAGGGAAAATTTAGTGTTTGATATATTTCAGTACTGTGAATTACGTAATTTTGTCAAACAAAATGTGTTCTTATTTAGGCTGTTAATTCTAGAGTTAAAACAGACCTGGGAGCAGCAGAGCAAATGCTAGGCAGGGGTAGACTGCAAATCCTATGCAGGTCTCTGTTTTCAGTGAGATTTCTGATCAGTGCTGGAAGGCAAACACTGAATTCCTCCTGTTCTGTCAGAATTTCAGCGGAGGGATGTGAAGGACCCCTGTTAGGTGGCTGTTGATAATGAGAATTTGCAAAGTGATGATCTGTGCAGAAAACTTGCCACTAAGAATCCACGTCAGATTGGGAAAAGAAAACCAACAACGAACAGTAAAACCACTCCTCTCTAAAACCCTCCAAAACCAAAACAAGATAAAATGAAAAACAAAACAACAACAAAAACAAACAAAACCCACTAAAATTACACTTTTCTGTTTGTTTTGGTTTTTTTTTTTTCTGGTGAAAATTTATTATAAACATCTCATTTCTTTATTGTTTGGATCTAATAGCTTAAGAATGATTTTGGGAAATTTAGCTCTTCACGAAGTATAGATTTTATGTTCTCTTTAGTGCATGGACACAAAGACAGGCCTTTTACAGGCTGGCAATATCTGGAACAGTATGCAAACTATATGGGACAAGCTAACAAAGGTTTGTCTCCTCGTTCTGGGTTTTGTTCTTGGGCAGTGAGAGAGAACACGCTGTAGTTTCTTCTGGTGTTTTGAAAGATTTTTAATTTTTTTTGTGGCTTCAAGTCTGTCTAATTTTAGAGATTTTGGAACATCTTTAGGAAAGGCGCCGTAGTTTGATACTTCTTCCAATCTGAATTCGTTAAGGGTGTGTTTAATTGATGAATATGCCTTTATTGTTATAAAGCTGTCTTGTGTCTTTCGTGTATCAAATACAGATGCTTTGATTTAAATATTGACCTGGCAAGTGTTCTGAACTACACGTACTGACTGTGAAAGAGTTTCTTCACAAGCTGTTGATTCAGGCATGTTTGTTAGCCCAGCAGCTATTGTAGAAGCAGTATTGTGTGTCAGTTCCCAGTTCAATACCAAGAGCATAAGGCTGGTCAGGTGTTGTTGATATTGCTCATCAGGTGAACGTTTTCCTTCAGGAGTGAAACAAACAAGAAAGCTCAAATTAGCACCGTGAAACGAATTTGTTTTTGACTTGTTTACTTACCTGTGGTAACTTTGAATTATGTGTAGAATGATGATATTTTTATGTTTTTCTTTCCAGTTCTATAGAACACACAAATGTGTCTGGATGTTTCACTTCTAAACAATGAGCCTGTCTGAAAATCTGCAAAACGTGTCTGTAATCTAGCATTCTACTCCTGCAGTTCCACAGTCTGTTCTCTCGGAGTGCAGTGCTGGCTGCCAAATTCACTGTAATGAAGAACACTCTAGCATTGTGCCTGACAATTTGGAGACGTGATAAATCTATGCAATATGTTTTGTTACCGAAAACACAGTGCTCCAAAAGTGGGTGTTTGTGCTGTACCAATAAATTGATACTACCTACACACCTATTTACGTGCTTACAGTATGTAGCATGCTGTAAATGATAGAGCTTTATACATTCATTTCCAAATTTGAGACTTTGCTGTACTAATTGGAGAAACTACTGCCTCAGGCTCATCTTGCTGGATAAGCAGGACAAGTCAATGAAAGAACCTTTTCAGAGAACCCAGAACAGCACAGGAATTTATCCATTCAGTTCTAACACCAGCAGATATTTACAGGTGCCTTGAGTCTAAGCTATTACAACTGAATATATTTTCTTAAATTGCTCTGAAAATAGTGTTGTTCTTGTCAATTGCTGGCTTTCCTGCGCAGTGCAACACCTAAGTGAACTCCCTCTCTGAATACAGGCTTTGCAAGGCAGGAAGGCTAACAAGTGTATTCTGGAAGGCTAGGTGCATACATCTGGCATGGTGACGAACATCTCCAATGTGTCAGTTGGAGGAAGCCTGCGTTTCTTGTTACTGTGAATTTCTCCAATTACAACTTTGTTTCAAAGCTGGACAAACAATGCTGTTGTCTTTTCTTGTAAAGAAAATTGGGGATAGAGGCTGGCAACATACTTGAATCTACAACTGTATCCTCAGTATGGGGCTCAGCTTGTGTGTTGATGCTGCTAGTAGATCTGACCTGTGTCCGTGTGCAACTGGGAATCATTTGTGTTAGTGAGCAGAAGGTATGAAGTGCACCATCCTAAAAGTGATAACTTTGCTTCATTTCACAGTCTTCACTCCCTGGAACATCAGTAATTGCCTTGCCACTCACTGGATCAAAGGAAAACTCCCAGTTACCCAGCCCAAACTTTGTCCCGTCTGTTCTTGAGGTGATAGCAACAAAGCAACAAATTTGGACTTTGAGAATATTTGTCAGTCAATGTGGCCTCTTCCTGTGGGGGGCTACTAGAATTTTCTTTCAACACTGACAGGGCGTTTCATTTTGTCAAGTGAAATTTCAGGACTCACAGATGAAGGCAACTTGGAATCCAGTATGTTTGACAATGTGGAGGAGACCAAGAAAATAACAGTATTTGAAGTAGCAAATATTTGGCAGTGTCAAGGGGATCTCATTGTCTTAAAGCTTATTAAATAAATGGTCATACCTGAATCTCTCAAGCAAATTTCAGTCGTTTGTGAATTACTTTGTTGATTGTTTGGAGAAAATGATATCAGTACATCAATTACTGTAACACTGAAGACTTTCTACTGTTTAAAAAACCAGAACACACAGCTGACATTTCCTGATGTTTGTTTCTGACTGATGTAAACAGAGGGTTGGAGTTCAGAGATAACCTTATTTGAATAAAGATGCATATTTTTAATAAACTTCTTTCTTGTAGTCTGTTACGTGTCTCTGAAGCCCAGGGGAGCATCCAGGGGAGCTTCAGGACCTCATCTCAGCCCTGCCCGATGCTGGACGGTTAAGGTCAAGTGAAAAGTAGCATGCCAGCTTGGAGGTTTCTTAACAATGAATTAAGTAACTTGCTGGCTGCTTTGATTAAACAAATGCCCTAATTGTTCTGAGCTGAAGGTTGCACATACGCCTGTAACTCTTCCTCCAGGTTCCCGAACTGCCCTCATCTGAGTGCCCTGGTCTGGTTTCTTGGGATAAAACAGCCCAAAACAAGTTAGCCAGTCTCCTTGATCAGTCTCCTTGATGGTTTGTGTGTGCATGTCTGTTTAAGTTTCGTTTATACTGACCTATCCAGTAACTGTTTGCAGTAACCTGCAAGAAGATGAGCCATCTCATTTGCCACTGGCTTTCCTCAACCAGGAGCAAACTGATACACAGATGTATCTTTAATTGGAGCTCTTCGAGCTGAGAAAGACTCAAAAATCCCATTTATCTCTTTATAGGTGACCTTGTGTTCAGACTGCTGTGTGAAAGGCTGTTCTAGAGGAATGAAGAGGACCTTTCAGAGATGAGCAGATACATCTGAGCTCTGTGGTCGGAGTTTGCTGCTGCTGCTGCTGCTGTTTTGGGAGCACAGTCTCTCATTTGGATGCTTGTGTATCTATAGCGGTTTTGTGCTGTCTTTTCCATGGGCTTTTGGACTTTGATTTGCTTGTTTCAGGACTCCTGAGTCTATTCTGATGTTGGAGATGCCTCTGTTCTTCGGATATACAAATCAGGGGCCTTCTTCTTTTAAAGTCACTCAGTTCCACCAGGTAACACAGGAACAGAGCCTTTAGCCTTGATTACAGAATCACAGAATCACAGAATCACTAANCCCCAAACAGAAACCATTCCAACAACTGGACATTGTGGTGCATAAGCAACTGTGGGTTTTTTGTTTTGCTTCGTTGTTGTTGTTGTTGCTTTTTCCAGTATTAGTTCAAGGGCAGATCTTGTAATTCACCTAAGTAGGTCAGCTTCTTGTAGAATAAAGATTAGTGCTTCCATTTTTTTTTTGCACTTGTTCTTCCACGAAAGCTTTTGTTAATATTCTTGACAAATCTTTATACCTTGCAAGCAAATTAGATTTTCTTGTTAACGTTGGCAGTCTGCCCTTTCAGTGGCTGCTTACTAGGTATGAGTTTGTGTAACGCCATCTTAATATTTTTCTTAGATTAAAAAGAAAAGAAGCATGTTATAGATAGAAATGAACAGCCTGCTGTTGCATTGCTGGTCATCCCGGAGGAAAAGGACTTACAGTCTAAGTAATTCTCTTGTCAAGATTTGTGGATTTCTTAATCATCTGATTACAGAAGAATCTTGTATGTTCATGCAGTAGAAACTTAACAGCATGATATTGTCTATGCCAAAGTCATGTAAATTAAATTTGATACAGGCCGTGCCTGTTTAGGGAAGTTATTTTGCTTGATCAGAGAAAGTGGATCAGGCCAGGGGAAGGCGGCTGTGCCGGACTGTGTTCATTGCACAGGGATGGTGGTACTGGGAGGGAGATGAGCCCAGCCACTCTCACTTCTGTTGCAGCACTGAGAGCAGTGGCTCTCAGTTACGTTATGGGTGTTATGTTATATATGGCTGTGGATGGACAGAGTTGCTGCCAGTGTTAGTTAGGCAGCGTTTGTGTTGGGGTTTGCGTGGGTCATTTGAGAAAGCCTTCCAGTTGTTACAGCACTAATTCAAAGCACAGGCAAATGTTAACCAGTCGACTTCAATCTATACAATAATACAAGAATATGAAGTAATTCCTGGGTTATATGGTAATGCTACTCAGGCTTTATTAATTAATTCATGGCAGATGGTGATTTTTTGTTTTTGCATTCGTTTTGTCTGCATAAGTAGTACTGGTTCAAAGCTGGACACGTAGAATGAGAGCAAGTGAGGGATGCTTCACCTGGTTCTGCCTGCAGTGGCATGTAGAAGCAAGCAGCTGCTTTTGTTAAACCTTCCTGATAACTTTCCTAGTATTGCAACAAAGCTGTTGAGGTAAATACAGAGTTCTCCATAAATCTGAGTGTCTGCAGTGCAGCACTTTACCTGGAATTAGCAGAAATAAAACTGGGAAACATTTTTTTCCTAACGTGCTGGAAGTGGGATTGAGTTTTCAGAAGCATGACAGGAAGGAGGGAATTTGTAGGACGTTACTGGAAGTGAGGAGAAGTTGTTGTTGTTAACATGGGAAGAATGCAGGACACTGATATTACAGCGTAGATTCAATCAGCATGCAACTCTTGAGTTAGTCTGTAGCTGCAGGTGATTAGGCAGCATGCCTAATTACTGCTTCTACCACAGCGAGGCTGCAGTTGTAAACTAACGAACATGCCTGTGCTTCCAGTTTTTAGAGCTGTCGCAGTGCCTTTGAATATGCATCGTATCTTAAAAGGTTTTTTTCATGGTGGCTTTTAGTTATTTCTTTTGATCCTGTGTCTTGAAGAGCAGCTGATGCAAAGCTGAAGGATGGGCATCGTTTTAATGAGGATGCTTAATGAAACTGTTAGGTTTTGGTGCTTAACCTGGAGTTCTCCATCGAATACAAACTGCTTAAAGTCACTATAATATATACGTAGCACTTAAGATGATGTATTGTTTCTGATTTACCCAGTGACATTCAGGTTTTGTGTAATATTAAACTGCTGACTGCTGCTCAGAGACTTTACCTCAAAGTGATCAGAGCAAGCTCTCATCTGCACAAAAATGTAAAGTTATAAGTGAATTAAAAAGGAATCCAAAGACATACATTTGGATTCGTTACTCTGTTAATAATGGAGAGATTAACATTCACATGATAAATATTTTAGCTGTAGAATAATCCTCTTTGCAACTGAAAAGAGACATCACAGCCGGCAAAAAAAAAAACTCTATAAATGTATTGATTAGAGATTAAGTATTTTCCTCTCATTGATTAGTTCTGTTTGA
This sequence comes from Pavo muticus, assembly GCA_016647715.1. Taxonomy (NCBI): domain Eukaryota; kingdom Metazoa; phylum Chordata; class Aves; order Galliformes; family Phasianidae; genus Pavo; species Pavo muticus. Next base: position 1,204,298 of record JACDJE010000204.1, read on the forward strand.
GGTAAACTGGTTATGGAGCCTGAACTTTTTAGGGATTTAATCTGATTTGTTGTAGCAGGAAAATTAATTCACGTGAAGGCAATATTAAGCACTCTGACCGTGCGTGTGGGAAATGAGTTTCTCGCATAAATGGTAATCACAAAACAAGGTTGTACCTAAATCTTTTCTTATCCCTAAAGCCTCTTCTTTATTTTTATTTCTTACATGGCTGCCTTTATTTATTTATTTTTCTGAAACAGCTTTGATTTTCTTCAAAGATTGTATTTATACTCTGTTTATCCTAAAGCCTTGGCGGGAGCCGTGGATGAAAGACTTGTTTTGGACCTCATCAGTCGGGCAAAGCAGATGTTTAGCAATAGAATATTTGCCAGATCTTCTTTTCGGTGCGACTTTAGGAGGTGCTGCGCTGTACAAATGGAACCTGCCTGTGGAATCAAGCATTTAATGTGATAGTTTGGTGGAGGAATGACCTCTTGATGGGTATTCTTGGAAGCCAGAAATTTTTATTTGGGGTCAGTTAGGTATTTTAAACTAATCTTAATGGGCTGAAATATTTGCAGCATAAACGCTGTTCGTGTGAGAATGTTCTGTGTTGAACGATGTTTTGTTGTCTGTCTCTTTTCAGAAATGCCATGGCTGACACTCTGAGGTTGATGAGTGGAGCTCAGCATCCTGGCTCTGCCGCGGGAGTCTACGAAACAACACAGCATTTCAATGACATCAAAGAGCACCTTCACGTAGTGAAAAGGGACATTGAGCATTTAGTGCAACGAAATATGGTAATTTATGTGCTGCTAGTGTAAGGCATGACTGTAATACTTCTTTATTTGGCTGTTAGTAAAAAGCTGGGATGAGCCAGCATGCAATTTACAGAGCAATTAATCCTTCATTAAGCTGCTTTGCTAAAACTGCACTGCCCTGACCCAACTGTATGATCTGTGTCTTGATGAGAAGTTTTGCACAAAGAACAGGATTTTTACTCTAATTCCTGTGGAAACAAGGTCATGCAATTAGTTTTTCTAGGTGCTTTTTTGGGTTTGTCCCCCTGCTTAACAGCTCTGTTTGGAAGAGACTTCTAAACTTAAGCACAGAAGGGAGAGGTTTAATCAGGGAGAACTGAGGCAAACGCTACTTAAGGTCTCTAAGTGTGAAAGATGACAGTGTTAGCATTCAGGAGCACCTTTAGTCTTGCCTAGGTAACAATTAAGCTGAATTAGCTTGTGATCCCATGCAAGCTTTTTAATTTCTGCAACAATTTACTAAAGACTTATTCTTTCCCCTCTGACCCTCAGATTAATGTTACTCAGCTTGCTTGAGAAACATAAAGAGGAACGTGAAAACGGAGAGTGAGATTATGACTCTCTCAGAGTAGCTGTCATTTTTCACAGAATCACAGAATCACTAAGGTTGGAAAGGACCTATAAGATCATCCAGTCCAACCATCCACCTATCACCAATGGTTCTCGCTAAACCATATCCCTCAACACAACATCCAAACGTTCCTTGAACACCTCCAGGGTCGGTGACTCCACCACCTCCCTGGGCAGCCCATTNCAGGGTCGGTGACTCCACCACCTCCCTGGGCAGCCCATTCCAGTGCCTGACCACTCTTTCAGAGAAGTAGTATTTCCTAATATCCAGCCTGAATCTTCCCTGGCACAGCTTGAAACCATTCCCTCTAGTCCTATCACCAGTTACACGAGAGAAGAGGCCGACCCCCAGCTCACTACAAACCTCCCTTCAGGTAGTTATAGAGAGCAGTAAGGTCTCCCCTGAGCCTCCTCTTCTCCAGACTGAACAATCCCAGCTCCCTCAGACGCTCCTCATAAGGCCTGTTCTCCAGACCCCTCACCAGCTTTGTTGCCCTTCTTTGAACACGTTCCAGGGCCTCAATGTCTTTCTTGCAGTGAGGCGCCCAGAACTGGACACAGCACTCAAGGTGCGGCCTCACCAGAGCTGAGTACAGGGGAAAGGGATTGACTTAAACTGAAAGTAAAGGGCGTTGATTTAAATCTGAGGCAGTAGGAATACCAGCGCTTACAAGCAGCTGGCTGTAAGTTTTTATTAAGCCAGCGATCCCTGTAAACAGCAAGATGCAGTCATTGCTACATTGGTACATTAGTACATTTTATAACACTTTTGTCTTCAGTTTCAAATCTAACGTTAGAATGCCTGTTCTCAAGTTCATGAGACCCGTTTATACATAGTCCTGGAAGTGCATAGTGAGTATCAAAATCAGTTTTGATTAAAACACACAAACAACTTCTTCGCTATTTATAGTCTAACAAAGTAATTTTGTTGTGATTTGGAGTTCTTGCTGCCGTGATAACTCTATCTGAAAGATAGATTCCAAGTTCCTTGTTTAATCATTAATAATCCAGGATTACAGAAGGTCCTGTTTATTTATCATTTTTTTCTCATTTTTAAATAGTAACAGGCCTGCTTTAATTAGAAAGGCTCTAATACAGATTAAGGCATTAGGCAGACTGGAATCCTCCCGTCTCAGTGAAATTATGAGAGTGCTGAGAGAACCATTTAGATAATCAAGACTACAGAATATTCCATTAAGCCATGTGCAGTCAGGCATAGTAAAGCAAACATTCACAACCCTAAATCGTGAACTTCTGAGACCTGGCAGGTGATGTTTTTCCCCAAATAATCTATGGTCTAGGTAGCAGATCCTGCAAACCTTCCCCTGAATGGAGCCGTGGGGCAAACGATGTGAGCAGAAGTTGGAAAGATGAGGAGGCTGCACAAAGAATCCATGTAAAGGACGCGCTGTAGCTCAGATTCATTTCCCCTTTACTGAGAGTTAAGATCCAAAACAACGGGTATTGCGGGCAGCACCGGCCATGGAGAAGGATGGGGAGGAGTGAAATAAACCATACGGAGCACGAAGCAGGAAGATGTCGTTTGCTTTTGACCAGGATTTTATTTCAGATCTGTTGTCTTCCTGGGAACGTTTTGGTCCTTGGGAAAGTGAGAGTTTTAAGATGGAAGAAGTCAAAGTGCCATTGCACACTCTTCTTTTTTTAACTATAATTAGCTTAAGGTATTAATATAAAAAGTAGGTAGCTGCATCTAATGATTTTTGTGTGTGTGTGTGTAATCTGAACCATCTGCCTCTAGATATTAAGGAGTTCACTCTTTAATCCAGATTATGGCTGACAAACTGGTTTTGGCATTCACGTTTCACTAGCACTGTGCCCCTGAGGAGCTGCTGTGGCTGTAGAAACTCTCCTGCTTGCGACTGTTGATTTTGGATATTACTCTTTTGTTGGTTGGTTGGTTTTGGCTTTCTGGTGGTGGTTTGCTTGTAGCTCCTTTCTTCTTGAGGATGGCCTTCCTAATGAAAAGCATGCTGAGCAACCAGGTGAAGAATTTGGGGCTTGGAGGTGGAGGAGAAGAAAGCAAAGAAGAAAGCACTCCTTCCGACCCAGCAGCTGCTGCAGGAATGACCAGAGAGGAGTATGAGGAGTACCAAAAGCAAATGGTTGAGGAGAAGTGAGTACCTGTTCCCTTATTAGCAGCATGGGGCTGCGTCTTTGTGACCTTGGGCAGGTAGAGATATCCCAAGAGAAACCCAAATTTCAGCTCTCCCCTCCACCTCTTTGTTTTAAATAGAGCAGTGTTTGCTAGAGGCTTTCCAAAACAGCAGCTCACCGACTGCAGATGGTAAAATGCTGTGTCTGCCCTTTTCCCCTCATTCTGTGACTCTTCCTCTCTCCTCCACTCCCTCTGCCCTCTCCTCAGCTTGATGTGCTGGATCCAGTCTGATCAGGGGTTGCTTTATCTATCACGTTTTCCCGTAGGTGTGAGGATGGTTGTGGTGCAGGAATGGATGCTCACAGTGCGTGATCTGCTCTCCTACAGCCCTGTGCAGAGTATGCTGTGCAGGTGTAAACTTTGCTTTGTCCATGTTGATCATGGCAGATGTAGAAAAAGTAACGCGTGCTATGCCACAAGGGTGATGTTGACCTAGAGAAAAGTTGCTAAATGGTTGCTTTTTTATTGCTGCATTTTTGGTTGCTTTTTGTAAAATCAACTTAAATTGAACAGCGCTTTCCAAGTGGTTAAATCCCACAGATGTTACTTCTTTTTCTGTATGAAAACAGGAGTAAAACAGAGGACTTTTAGCATGTGGGAGTTCAAATCATGCATAATTATGGAGAAAACAATTGACTTTTAAATCTGAGATGCATCTGTTCTTCTAATGATCAATTACATAATGATTGTGTAAATCCTCTGTGTAAGATGATTATAGGTGAAAGGTTAATGACCGATGGAATCCGAGGTATCCAGGTCTGTATTTAGCAGCAGCCCTTTCCATCATATAACCTCAAACAGGTATCATTTGATCTGGAAAAAAATACAGGATATTTTGCTTCACATTTTTGTCATCAGCTGCAGGTGGAAGGGCCCTCTGCTGAGACTGGAGAGAAAACCAGGGTCCCTGGGATGGGGAAAACTCTTGTAAGGAGTATAATTTGTACCAGCGTGGTGTGTCTTCACATACAGAAGCGTGCTGAGGAGTCAGTGCAGGAGTGCTTCAGTTTGGAAGATGGGAATTACTCTCAGAAAGAAGTTTGCTGAGGACAGTCCATGATGTGGGGTTATGTAAGTGAGGTCAGAGAGGTGATGAGCTCTGCTAGAGTCGTGGCCTTTGATACGTGGATGTCCTGGCTTTGGCCAGGATCCTGTGCTTTTGTTGGCCTTTTTATTTATTCATTTCTTTTTTTAATGCAACAAAACCCACCAGAAAGGCAGGGATTGCTGTTTCTTAGGAGAACATGCAGTACGGAGGAGCAAACAGGTGGTTTTTGCTGGCAATCTCCAGCATTAAGAGCAAGAAGGGGCCACCAGTTAGTGCTGCACACCTGCTCCTGGCTGTCATGCAACAGCCCCTATACCTGAGTCCTGGAACTGCAGCGCTTTGCATTCCATAATTAAACCCTGCAACATACCAGGGCTCAGGTGATGGTGGAAGGCTGCCAAGTCTTCCTGCAACACCAGGGCAAGTGAAAAGCTCAGATCGAGTAGAGAATCCTCTCTTGCATGTCTCATAGGGCTCTCAATGGTGTCACTGGAAGGGATGTGATGTCCTAGAGGGGACATTCCCAACACCGTACGACCAGTGACTGCTCCTATAGATGAGTGGCTGGGGAAGAGAAAGGTTGAGAATGAATGGGAAAACATGCCACTAGCATGCAAACCTTCTCTTCGCAACCACCCCCTTAATCACTGGCTGAATGATGCTTAAGTTGGCTTCCAGTTAATGAGAATAGAAGATGAAAAAAAAACCAAAAACTCACTTGCAGAAGGAGCGGGAAAACAAATAACATTTCATCTTGCAAGTAGTTTGGATATTGGCTGGAACAAAACAAATTTGGGCTCAGAACTTCTATGAAAAAGGAAATGAGGAGAAGGCAGGGGGGAAGAACATTCAACATCATCTCAGAGAATCATAGGATGGCTTGGGTTGGGAGGGACCCCAAGGATCATCAAGTTCCAACCCATCAAGTTCCAATCCACAACCTCTCTGGGCAGCCTGTTCCAGCACCTCACCACTCTCACTGTGAAGAACTTCCCCCTGATATCCAATCCAAACCTTCCCTCCTTCAACTTAAAACCATTCCCCCTTGTCCTACCACTATTTACCCTTGTAAAAAGTTGATTCCCCTCCTGTTTATAATCCCTTTTTAAATCCTGGGAAGTACACATGTCACCAGACATCTTTAAAGACACACATTGTGCAAATAGATATAAGTAATCTAACCAAGAATCTTAAATTTAATGAGTGCATTTTATAAAATTATAGCTAGAGGAAGTTCTTTTCCATAGAGGATAAAACTGGCATTCACTGTGATAGGAAGTTTTGGAACAATAAATGCGGTCAGAAGAGTCTGGGAGGAGTTGGAGCTGGCAGAGGGCACCCAGGGCTGCTAATGACCACGTTCCAACTTCAGGTTCCTTGGGCCAATTTCCAGCTCCAGCAGTTCCTCAGCTACTGATTTTGGGATTAAGCCCCTCAACACCACTTCTTTGTTATCGCTCCTTTTGTGCCTTTGGGCAAGTTGGATAACCTTAGGAGCAACTGCTGCACCCAACTTTCTGTAGCCCAGCAGCTGCCTCAGTGTAAAGGACAGCTACTTCATCAATATCATGAAGAAACTTTTTTTTTCCCCTTCTTATTTTCCAGGATGGAAAGAGATGCAGCGTTTGCACAAAAGAAGGCAGAAAGAGCCTGTCTGAGGGTTCACCTGAGAGAGAAGTACCGACTCCCCAAGGTAAGGTGCAGCTCACAGCCCTATCTCGCCCAGTGGCTGTGTGTGGAGCAGACAATTCTGCAGCACAGAGTCTGGAAGCAGCTCCTGCCTTTGTCAGGGGGATGCCACTACAGTATGGGACCCAAAGGGGCGCCGGTGACATTTCTAGTAGAGTCATCATAGAATGGTTTGAGTGGGAAGGGACCTTAAAGGCCACCGGGTCCCACTCCTTGCACTGAGCAGGACACCCACAGCTCCATCAGTGCTCAGAGCCCATCCAGCCTGACCTTGGCTGTCTGCAGGGATGGGGCACCACCACCTCTCTGGGCAGCTTGTGCCAGGGTCTCACTGCCCTTATTGTAAAGGACTTCTTCCTTATATCCAGTCTACATCTCTTTCAGTTTGAAACCACTTCCCCTTGTCCTATCACAGCAGACCCTGCTAAAGAGTCTGTCTCCTCCTTTCCTATACCCCCTTCAGATACTGAAAGGCCACCCTCAGGTCTCCCTGGAGCCTTCTCTTCTGGTCACTGCTTTAGATCCATTTTTTCCCACTCAGTAGATGAACGGAATGGAAAGATGCTTGTAGTTATCTCTGTAATGTTAGGTCTGAAACAGGAGAGCAGACGAGCTGGATTTCTGCTCAGATCCAGTCCTACCAGCAGTGTGCACGGCTGTAACTCAGCAACAAACACAGGTTTAAAAACAAAACAATGCAAGCCCTGAAAGCAAATAGGGAAAATCACTGAAAAGTCTTCTACACTTGAACTCTACAAAATTTGGAACACTCATTTGTACCATTGTCCTCCAAGAAGTGGAAGCAGACTGCCCAGTCCTTTTTTTCTTTAGCACTGCTGACACTGCAAAGTACTCCCAGGGAAACCGAAACACAGAGAGCAGAAATGGCGAGGCACAAACCTGGGAGTTTCCTAACAGCAGGCAGAGCCTTGCTGGCTCCCAGACCAGGGCAGAAAGGGAGCGATCTGTCCTCACAGCAGAGAGGACCAGCAGCGACATGCTGACAGAAATCTGTGCTGCTTCATGTCTTAATTGGCCAGAGGAGGAGTTCGATGGCTGTACAGAAGTGTTCAGGGTGTTGAAAGGAAAGCTCACAGTGAGGAACTGCGGGGAGAGCTGGTGACGTGGGCAGTGCCTTGCTGTGGGGCTGAAGGGGAGGAAAGCCCTCTCTGTCTCTGCGGGGTGTGGGTGAGTGGCTCCAAATGGACTGCTGCTGCTCAGGAAATGACCTCAAAGGCATTGCAGGTGGGTCGCTGGAAACATCAGTGGAGCCACGGAGGGGAGAGAGGTGGCTGAAGAATCAATAGGAAAGGAATAGACAGCAAAACCAGAAAACATCATTGGATGGCAGCAGCTGTCTTTAGCAACTTCAAGTTGGAATGCAGTTTTAATCGTTCTGTCTCAAAATAATAAGAGAGCAGCAAAAGTGATGAAGTACCAAACAGCCTTGGCACAGGAGCCTCAGAAGTGAGGGGATACAATGGACATGTGTCATGAAGGCAGTAAATAGGGAACAGTTATACCACTGTTTCCAAACACCAGATGAGATGGAAAGTTTCCATCAGCAGTGGCAGCCCAGGTGCTAACATCAGGCTAGGTGCCTGGCTTTTGCTGTTTGTTAGAGGAGAGGAATCCCACTCCTGTTCCCTCTGGAAATATAGAAAAATATGAAATAATTCCCCCATTCTTTATTTTTCCCCCCAGAAAACCAAAGGGCATTGTTTTCCACTTTCTGCAATATCTCCGCATTTTCTGCAAGCATTTAGTCATGCTATACTGTGCACTTAGGGACTCCCTAAATCTGAGATTCTCCTCTGGGCCACAGATATGAAACCCTCTCTGTTCACCCAAGTGCTCTGTGGCATTTGGTTTTGCTTTTCTATTTTGTTTAAAGCTAGCTGCACTGTTAGCTCTGACACAGAGCACTCAACCCAAAGCAGCCAGGTGGGGACTTTGTCATTAATGCAGAGATCAGCACCTCGAGCCTCATCCATCCAAACCTCCAGATAAGTTTATCGTTATCCACTCCATGTTCTGATTGCTCGTCTTCCTCATCTTCCTGCTTCTCCCTTTGCAGATAACACCGTGACCTTGTGATCTGTGCAGTCTGTTTTTCTCGTTTCATTTCTTGCAGTCAGCTCAGTTCAGGCCTGACTCCACCACCTCCCCAGGCAACCCATTCCAGACCCTGACCACTCCTTCAGAGAAGTACTCCCTAATGTCCAACCTGAACCTCCCCCAGAGCAAGTCGAGGCCGTTCCCTCTCATCCTATTGCTGGTCACACAGGAGCAGAGGCCGACCTCCCCCTCATTACAATGTCCTTTCAGGAATTGCAGGGATCGATGTGGTTTCCCTGAGCCTCTTCTGCTCCAGAATGACCCATCCCATTCCCTCAGACGCTCCCCATAGCACTGTGCCCCAGACCCCTCTCAGCTCCATTCCCCTCTCTAGACACACTCCAGGGCCTCCATGTCTTTCTTGCTGTAAGGGGTTCAAAGAGTCCATATTCCTTGTTAATTTGGAGCCTAGGTAGTTAGAATCCTGGCTTTTGTTTCTGTGTAATTTCTAGTAGTACATGGCTCACATTTCCCAGCCCCTCCTGTGATGAGGCATTTAATTGGGGTGATGGCCCAAGTCAGGGGAGAACAATCCATGCAACTTTTTAGTCTCTATATTAATTCAGCAGCAGTAATGAAATTAACTATCAAGAGGGAGTCCAACACATTCAAGACATCCTCAGTTAACAAATTATTAATACTGCAGTGTATTTCAATCATAAAGGCTCAAGGGCTGCTATCACAGCAGGGAATACCAAATCACCCCAAAACCTGTGGGCATCTGCCCCATTGTGACCCAGCTTGAAGAAAAACCAAGGGGAAACCCTTCTGGGAGCAGTCAACTCTCGTGATTTTAGCTTTGACAGGGCATAGGGCCTGCAAAGTGGTTGTGTGAGGCTACAGCATGGATCCTGCCTGCTGACACCCACCAGAGGGATGTGTTGTAAAGGAGTCAGGAAGATAAAAGTAAGGTTGTCCTGCTACGTGGATAGGCTCTGCCATCTGATGGCTGCTGCTGTCCTAATCTATGCTACATCCTCCACTCACCATCAATTACCTGAAAAAAATGCTGCAATTTTATCTGATTCCCTTTTCATCTCAATACTGGCTTCACTGGGATTCATTAGGTTGTGTTACAAAGGCCTATCCACAGCCCAAAATTACCAAAGGAAAAGAGTTTGCAAGCATTTCTTCTTGTTGCACTGCTCTGCGTGGTTTGAAGGGAGCCATTTCTTTTTTTCTTCTCTTCCTTTTTCCTTTTTTTTTCTTTTTTTTCCCCTTTCTTCTTTTTTTCTTCTTTTTCCCTTCTCTTCCTTTTTCTTCTCTCCTTCTTTTTCTTTTCTTCTTTTTTTTTTCTTTTTCTTTTCTTTTTCTCTTCTTCTTTTTTTTTTCTTT
>JACDJE010000204.1:1214385-1226769 GCA_016647715.1 Pavo muticus
TTGATGTTTTTTAAAGTCTCTCCAGGGAGAGACAGTAAAGCGTAAAGCTGGCTGCTTCTTTGAAAGGCATCAGAAGCAACTCCATGCAACTTATAATGTTAGGTAGGTGTAAAACCGGATCTGTACTTAATGTCTATATAGGATAGATATGAGAGGATAGCACTGAGCTTCAGGTCATCTGTAGACAGGTAAGCCCAGGTCTGGAGCTAGAGTACGTCTTTACGGTGTACATGATAGCAACCATATGCTAACATAGTGATGAGGTATCACTTTGTACGCAGCTGCAGTGGTTTTAAAGAATAAAATTACTCCAATTGCAGTGCATATTTTAAAACTCTTCTTGTGCCATATAAAGCTTGCTTCAGACTCAGTACAATTGCATGATAAAACTTCAAGTAGTCATCCCTGAATTTTATAAACTCCCTTTGCGTTTCATGTAGTTAAACCCCCCCAAAAATAAGGCAAACAAAAAACAGTTTGGAGTTTCAATTATGATAAGAAACATCAGCTAAAGTTTCTCTAATTAATTTATTCTTATCAGTTCCTTTCTACTAGCTTAGTATTTACTTATTAATTTCCTTTGAGGCTTTCATCACCCTAGAGGCAAATCCAGAAATCTCGGAGGGCCTTGTCATTTAGAAAGAGGGCGTAACAGAGGACTCCTCGAAAAAACAAACGTGGTCAGGGCAGCTGATTACTTTCTGAAGTAATCAGCACTCTGTACAAGTGAAGGTTGTTAAGAGATAACACTTCTGTTCCTGACTCTCTTCCCAGCTGCTCCTTGTTGTTGTTCCTAGTCTCATAAATTTACTTCTGAATGTTATATCCTTCATTTTACCCAGATTAAAGTTTTCAAAATAAATCTGAGCATATCTGGACTATTTACTTGCTATATTTAGACCACAATAAAATCCCTAGCTACAGTGTGAACTAGCGAGAACATATGGAACCCTTCATAGACTTTAGAAAGAAACAAACAATGGGAAAGTGAAATTAACTCACAGGGAGGCTACTGTACCATGAAGTACTGATCTCTACCAAGTTCTGTTACTGGATCTAATTTGGACTTCTGGATGACTATACTCTGATTCAGGAACCTAGAATTTGGAAATTTTTACATACTGTATGTATGTAAAAACTGTATACAAAAAGTTACAAAGGACAAAAAGGAAGAGTGGTAAAACTACATTTTTTTAAAATGTTTCTGTTTGAACTAGTATGTCAAGTGTACTCAAATTTAATGTACAGGAATACTTAGACTGATAGCTTGAAAACAGGATCTTCCATTTTCTGTACAGAAACAGATCTGAATTTTTTTGTCTCTATACAGAATAGTTGCTTTAAAAGTCATTTCTATTGCAAACAGTTTAGAAAATACATATGATTATGTCATACACGTTCTCATTTAATGAGAGGAGAGGAGAGGAGAGGAGAGGAGAGGAGAGGAGAGGAGAGGAGAGGAGAGGAGAGGAGAGGAGAGGAGAGGAGAGGAGAGGAGAGGAGAGGAGAGGAGAGGAGAGGAGAGGAGAAAAAAAGTGGGGGAAAGGGGGAAAAAGAAAAAGAAAAGAAAGAAAAGAAAGAAAAGGAAGGAAAAAGGGGAAGAAGGAAAATAAAAAAGGGAAAAGGGGGGGGGAAGAAAAAAAAGTAAAGAAAGGAAAAGGAAAAGAAAGGAAAAGCAAAAAATAGATAAAATAACAAATAGAGGGGGAAAAAAACAAAGGGAAGAAAGGAAAAAAAGAAAAGGAAAAAAAGAAAAAAAAAAGTCAAAAGAGGGAAAAATTAAAAAAGAAAAGGAAAAAAAAGCAAGGGAAATAATTCTGTGAAGAAAGCCTCATTTCAGCTGCCTCCTGGTGAGGGTTGTCCTTCCCTCACGATATACAGTGTAGAAAAAAGCTGTCATTAGCAAATGGGAAGTGAATGCAGTTCTATACAACAAATGATTTCAGATCCACAAACTCTGTCTGGGCACTTGTTTTTTCAAGCTATCTAAAGATGTACAGTTTGTTGTCTTCACAAATGGAGGAATTCTGAAGCTCTGATCTCTTTGTCACTACGCAGGGATCTCAGTATGCAGGCTGCGTGTCCCTGTACAGAAATGCAGAAAGTCAGCAAGCACAGAATCGTAAAAGTGTGGACTCCACCATTATTCCTTCTGCTGTTAATAAGTGTTGATTGTAGAATCATAGCACGGTTTGAGTCGGAAGGGTTCACAGTGGCCATCTGTCCCACTCCCTGCAGTGAACAGGGACACCCACAGCTCCACCAGGTGCCCAGAGCCCATCCGGCCTGTAGGTCTGGACAGATAGAGTGGATCTTCCCATTCCTGCAAGAAACGTGGATGTACGTTAGCTCTGAGGATGGCTGGTGACATCCCCAGGGTGTGAGGAGGATCCACCGTGCTCCTCTATATTCATAAGTGGCAAAATGCCTCTTGTTCTGGGCTGCAGCTGCTCAGCAGAGTGACAAGCAAAGAAAGAGGAAAAGATATCCTGAGGGCAACTTTAATTACAGGAGGATTAATTATGTAAAAAAGGGAAGTACAAGATTTTAAGTGGTTGATTGGATTGTAGGCTTAAATCTCTAAACACCAGCATTTTAATTAGTGGATGAGCAGTAAAATATCATTAGATTTTTGTTGTTGTTGTTAGGCTTTGTTTTCCTTTTTGAAGGCTGAGACAGCTGCTGAACAGCATTTTCCCGCAGCCTCACCGTGCTCTGTAAGGATGTGGGTTTAAGCCCTCGAAAGTGATACTGTCGATGGCATAAGGATGTTGGAATGGACTTTTAAAGGTCATCAGGCCCCACTCTCTGCAGTGCACAGGGACACCCACAGCTCCACCAGGTGCTCAGAGCCCATCCAGCCTGACCTTGGCTGTCTGCAGGGATGGGGCACCACATCTCCAGGTCAACCTGTGCCAGGGCCTCACCACTCTTATTGCAAATCCCCAGTCACCCTGCTGGCTGCTCTGCTTTGATGCAGCCCAGGGTACGGTTGACCTTTTGTGCTGCAACTTGTGATAAAGCAGACCAAATGCATTCCTTATCCTGAAAAATGCAATTTATTTCAGGTAGCACAGCCTGGAAGAGAAGCTCTGAATATTGCCAGTATCATCCACCAAGCACACATTGTAAAGGAAAGTGTGAAACTCAGGACTGAGCAGGGCCCCCCTTTCAGTGCAAAATCTAAAGCTCCGTGCTATCTGGGATAGATTTATAAGAGAAAGCAGTCCCTTAATGAACCTAATCCTATTAACAGAATTGTCAACTTAGGTTTGCCATCAAAAAGATGTTTTTAGCCATGAGACATTCAATCTATGGACAATTTTGCCTTTGCAGAGTAGTATGGCACATCAGTTCCATACAAAAGAAAGTGCATTTTTACTGCTCTTCATGTGATATTGCCAGCTGATTTCGTTCAGATTGCTTTCTTGTAAGCAGCTTTCAACGCGGGGTCACCTAAGAACAGGTCTAGTATCTGACTGTTGAAAATAAAGGTTCCACCATCAGATGCACTTTGAAAGCTAGTCATCTGATCTGATCGAGTTTAGAGGTTTTTAATGAAAGGCTTTCATCTAAAACACGAGTAGGATGGGTCTAGAGCAGCTGCTCCAACCATGGAACTGCCTCAGGACACCGCATGCCTATAACCAAGGAAGAGACATCGGTAACAACCAGTGAATGCAGCAGAGAAGGTCAGGTGGGGAAATGAGAGGGCCCCGGTGAGTGCATGTTTGGGGTGCACACAGATTGCTTCCATCATCTTTCTGATTGATGCTTGGGATTCACACGATCCCACTGCGGGTGGCTGAGGAGCTCCATGTGCAGGAGGAGGAGCATTGCCAGATGTGCATGCTAAGCTTGTGCTAACGCATGGTGATGCAAGTGATGACTTGTGCTAAATTAACAAAGAAGAAAACAAAACACACACACAAAAAAAAACAGCCCACAAAAAGACTTTTATTCAGTTCTTGACTTCTTTCTGAGCCGGAATCCAGGAATCAATTGAATTCTGCAAGGTCTTGGCTCAGGTGCTTGAGGTGATGGTGCCTGTGATGTGGGAGAGGAACATCTGATCTTGCACCCATCCAACCTGCCCAAGGACTGCATCTGCAGCATAGCAGCTCCTCCTCATGGCCCCACCGCCCCTTTCAAGCCATCAATCTGCACATAAACTCACCGTGTCTCCTCACACCATCACTCTGTCACAGTATGGTCACAGCAGGGCACACCTTCTGCCCCAGTGATGGGGGTCTGTGCTGACGGCTGAACTTTGTATACCTTGGGAAGAGGCTGTGCCATCTTCCATCAGGTGGATCCCTGCCCCTGCCCGAAGCACTGATGTGGGCACTGTTCCCCCAGTTCTCTGCTGTTGAACAGTTTGTTATTCACTGGTATTTAGAGGGAGTGAGTATTCAGATGCCATCAGGTGCTGTTTCAATAGCAAGTGCTGATAAAGACATCCGAAAGGAAAGCATCTCGCCATGAGCAGAACATGCAGTCACGTCATCTCAAACAGCTTTTGCTCTATTGCACTGAGATGGGAATTTTGTGAAGCCCCAGTTTAACGAACATCGCTCTCTAGCTGTGCCACAGGAGATGCATATCAACCAGGCAGGAAGAGGAACTTATCTCAGAAGTTCTTCAATACATGCAGGCTTCAGATAAGTACTTGAAAACAAACAAACAAACAAACAAAAATGCTGAATTTGAAGAGTCTTCTTGATGATCTGAATCTTTCCTTAACAGCCCAAGTGGAACAGCTCTGGATGTGCTGTGGTTAAATTAGTCTGCAAGCTTTCATTGCTTCTGTTTACAGGCTTGATGTAAGCATATAGTTAGACTCTTTTCTACTTATGCCTGTGAGCCATGCTTGTATCAAGAGCTCTGCTGGATCATTCCTGTAATGGAATGGACCTGGCCGAGTCTGACAGCATCAGGAGCACAGTCAGAACCAAAGAACATTCCCAGGCTGGGCTCCATCGTCTGTGCTGCTGAACTGTCAGAGCGGCGTCTGCCCCAGTTCTGGCCTGGGCAGCCTCCCAAGCATCTCACAGGGCTGGTTTGGGAGCGAGGACAGGCATTCCCAATGGGCAGCTGGATGGGAGCACCCTGTTTTGTAGGGCGAGAGAGCTCAATAGCATGGCTGCAGCTCGTTGCAGGCCAGCTGGCCCTGGGGCAAGAGGCCAGTGCCAGGCATGTTTAATGCACTTGCAATAGATGTTCTCCCGTGCCATCAGAGATCCTAAAAGGGTGACTGAGGCCTTGCAGGGATGGGTGTATCCTGACACAGGGCTTTACCTGGCTTTGGGAGAGGGGAAGTCCTGTCCCATGTGCATGCTGGCACAGCAGGGAGCTGAAGGCCCAACTGCACTCTGACCTGCACTGCTGTCCCAAAGGACAGCACAGCGGTGCATCACCAGCACTGCATGCAGAGTGCTTGGAGCTGCATGTGTGCTGTGTGCACACACTTGTGGTGTTAGACTGACTTTCAGAACATCCTGTGGGAAAATCTCACCTCTCCTCGTGAGAAAACAAACCTTATTTCCACCAGGCTTTAAAAGCCAGACACACGAAAACAAACACAAAACTAAGATGCTTAATTGGACGCTTAATGCAACATTTCATTTTAAGTACTCAAGTGACAGAGCCAGATCTGGCAAACTTCAGAAGAAGAAGAAGAGGCCATACACATTCTGTGGGCTTTTCCATCTGCTGGCGAGCAACCCCCACTGCTGAAGCTCGTGTTAGGGCCGCTGAGGGCCAGGCTGAATGCAGAAGCAGGTGTAATTTCAGTGATTCTGGCAGAACTGTGCTACCTTTGTCCAAATCTGAGCACATTCATCTGGGGTCAGAGATCCCTCTGAAACCCCAAACAGTGTTGTGCGTCACATCTCAGGCTTCGGCAGGACAGGGCTTTGCTGCAGATCCGTGCCAAGCAGTACTTGGCACTGCCAAAGTGAACTGTGTGTGTTGTATGTCCATTTCTACACATAATATCTGCTAGCATGCAGTGATGATATCTTCAATAAGTCTCCCTAAAAGAAAGAAAATGAGTGTTGGGCTTAGAGGGACTGCAATAACTAACTCCATACCTTTTTATCTCCCTGTACCGAGTATTTCAGAAGGGTAACTCATCCTATAGCCATTGCTTGTGGATGGAAAGCATAAAACATTGCTCCTGCTACACCACCAGTAAAGAACACTTATACTGATTGGGATATGGTTTCTATCTCTCACAGATCTGTTGGCAGCACCCTCATCCATATTAGCCACATAGCAGTATGCATCATGAAAAACCCTCTGTGTTTTTCACAAGAGATATGGGGAGAAATGAGATTTAAGAGCAGCATAGTCACTGCAAACAGAACACCGTGCAAATAAACGTAACGTTAAAATAGTGTCTATGCAGTCAAGCATACCAACCTGCCTTGTCCTTGCAAAGCCCTGAGACTACACAGCCATTGCTCATATACATCCCTCCATTCACTCGTACATTCATTCATTCATGCAGACCCCTCACTCTCAAGAACACCTCCTGCTGACAGCATTGCCGCTTATTCATATCAGCCCTTTGCTGCTGTCATGCTTCATTTTGGAGATGTAATGAGGCATTAATGCTTATCTTTGATGTGTGAACTGTGTCAAAATATCCTGTTCTTCGGAGCTCTGGATGCGTCGGGAATCCACCACGAAATGTGAACAGAATCACCATTGTTTAAAACGGACACAGCAGCGGCGATAGCGCATCGCAGCCGGCGGGCAGGAAGCGAGCCTAGAGCCCAGAGAAGCACTCAGACCTCAGTGTCAGAAACCCTATTGGCACACTGTTTTTTTTTTTTTTATTAGTATTATTTTCTTTGCAGACCATTTTTGGTCTGTCCTCCTCTGCATGTCTAGCTGCTCAGACCATTTTTGGTCTGTCCTCCTCTGCATGTCTAGCTGCTCAGACAGCAGCTCACTGCCTGAAATGCTCTCTGTTTTCATGTGCAGCTGGATCATTACCTTTTACTTATTTCTTCCTAACAGAAGGTATATGAAATGCAAGAATAAGAGCAACCTTCCAGGATGAAACTCCAAAGCAGGAACAGAAAACAGATGTCACAACTAGCGTGACTTGAATGACGCTGGAATACAGAACCAAGTGCTGCGGTTGTACTTGTGGGTTTGTGGTAGACCCCATCACTGCGATTGTTTTTGCAGATCTCTTTGCATAGATATATGTACAAAGCACCCAACTTTTTTGATTTACTTTGATTTGCTATCAGTTTTGGGCAATAGACTGACATCACACAGCAGTGGTGGATGATTCAGTTCTGGAGCAGAAGAACCTATTTGTGATTACAGATCTGCTGCAACAATACATTTCAATGCAAGTATCTGTACAGTGAACTCAGCTTGTTGACCCACCCTCAAACACAAAAGGTACAAGAAGCAGGAGAGGCTCAGGTTGGATATCAGGAGCAATTTCTTCTCTGAAAGAGTGGTCAAGAACTGGAACAGGCTGCCCAAGGAGGTGGTGGGGTCACCATCCCTGGAGGTGTGCAAGGAATGTTCAGATGTTGTAGTGAGGGCCATGGTTTAGTGGGAAATATTGGTGGTAGGTGGATGGTTGGATTGGGTGGTCTTGGAGGTCTTTTCCAACCTTGGTGATTGCATGGTTCTGTGAAAACAAATAAAGCCAAACAAACCAAAGGGGACTCATTGTTAGGTCCTGAAATCCCATAGTGCACTGCTTTTCTTTTCTGTTCTTTGTGTCAGAGCGAACTGGATGAGAACCAAATACAGATGGCTGGAGACGACGTGGGTTTGCCAGAAGACCTCCAGAAGATGGTGGCAGAGGATCAGATAGAGGAAGAGGACAAGGACTCTATCCTGGGACAGTTGCAGAACATTCAGAATATGGACGTGGACGCGATCAAGGAAAAGGCACAAGCCACCTTCACCGAAATCAAACAGGCTGCCGAGCAGAAATGTTCTGTGATGTAGGGGAGACCCCAGGGCTGTCAATCCAACCCCACCTCACAGGGGTGGGGGCGAGGGGGGGCAGAGGGGTACACCTAGCTCTATGGCGATACATGTCAATATGAGAGAGAGACAGAGATCAAAACCTCCAGGGGGGTACGTTTAGGTGCTGTAGTTGCTTAGTGTAAAGGTAGAAATGATTCTATATTTTTTAACATAACATTTTTCCTCAAGGAAGAGATGGCTTGGAAAAAAAAAAAAAAGAAGAAGAAGGAAAAAAAAGCAAATGCTGGGGGAAAAGCGTGCCTTTTCAAAGTGTTCAAAATGCTACTCAATGTGTCATTGTCAATTACAGTTGTGCTTCCACTGCATAACCTATAGGTAACCACTCATTTAATACTGCTCTCAGAAATAAACATATGTAATTAAAACACCTCGTTTCAAACATTTTAAAGCAAAACCAATGTTCAAATTGTTGAACGTTTTGCAAGAATTCTTTAAAAAATAGGTTGGTTTTGATCACTGCTGTTGTAAACATAAAGGCAAAAAGTGAAGCATAAAATGCTACCTACCACCTGGGACAATCATGTAAGTGTGTGTGGATGTGATGGGGAGCTGCAGGACGCTCATAGCAACGAGATATTGTGCACAATATCCCACACTGGAGCTACGTTGCCCTCTCACATGGCTGATACATATAACAGCACTCATACAGGGCCCTGATATTATGGAAAACAAAGCACTTTGTAAATTCTTCAAGAGCTGGTTTGTGTATTAAATATGCAAATGGGGATATGTAGCACCTTCCTTACAGGTTTGTAAGTCTCTTCTCTCTCAGTCTCCACCCAGTCAAATAAAAATATTCATTCAAAATGAATACATGCACTAAATATGGTTTGTCTCCTCCTCTCCTCTCCTCTCCTCTCCTCTCCTCTCCTCTCCTCTCCNGAAAGAAAAGATACCCAAAAGACATTGTTAAAAAAAAATCATATATATTATTTTAAAACAGGTGGGGCTTTTTGATGTCAGAACCTTTATGTAGTAAAAATACCCCATTGACATATTACTACAGAAACGGGGTGTTTTGTGTGTCTGAAAAACTGCTGTCAACCTAAGCAGCAATATTAAGCATGTTTCTGCCAACAGTTTGCTGTTGCCTTTTTGAACAGAGGGAAAAATCTCACCTGGCCAAAGGCACTTGAAGATGTTTTGTGTAGTTTCTTACCCTTGATATGGAAGGAATGTGAGAAAATGAGTGGGATAGCTGGATCTCTCAGCAGCTTGGCCTTGTGTCTGCTGTCCTGTTATCTCATTAAGGGCTGTGTGCCTTTTGTTTGAATTTATGCTGATGGCATTCAGTGCAGAAACATCCCTTCACATTGAGATGATCTGCCTTGTTTCCCTGTACCTAACTGTAGGAGAACAAAGGTGTTATTCTGGCTGAGATGAGGTTGTGAGAGCTGGGAGGAAGAGCCCAATGAAACTCGTGAATTGGAGCAAAAGTTGTAGGAGGACCTGAGATCAGTGAAAGTCCTGCTATGAAGAATGCCTCCACGATGTTTGCTGAGTAACAGGAGAGACCTGGTGCTGTTCTGTTCCAGCACTGTGATGTGGCACTGCTCGCATTCATCAAGCATTGCTCTGAAAATGGCATTTATTTCGATTCCTGTCCTAATTCTCTTCAGTCTCACCCACAGGAGCCCACACATTCATGAGTCCACCAACAAATCTGGCTTTCCCAGCAGAACATTTCAACCCGTCACGCATTCCCCAGGGCTGATCTGAGCCCTCACTACCAGCTCTGCCCTCATCAGCTCTGCCTCCTCCTGCCACAGCCGTGAACCCTTTCGGGTCGCTCCTCCCGCTGTGGATGCTCATTTCATCCATCCCCGATGCGCTGATTGAAGACACCAGAAATGCCAGAAGCAAAGGGCTTAGCAGCGAGGCAACCACAGGTTAGAAAACAGGGGTACCTAGGCTCTAAAAATTGGCTGCATGATGTAAACTCAGGTTACAAACCACCCTTCTTTTTTCCTACGGAGTCGGAGATGCCATCCCTGGGCGCCCAGTAGCCCTCTAGTGCCGTGCTCGTAGAACTGCACCGCTCTTCTCTGCAAAAACAGCTCAACATGAAGTGAAGCTGCGATTTGGTTGAGCAACGAACCAGCCTCGTGACAGAGAAAGCAGTGCCATCTGTATTGAGACAGTCTGGGAGCCCTCGTTCGTATCCTGAGATGAAAAATACGTTTTTCTGTAAGTCAAAGAGGTTTTTTTTAGCAACGAGGACCTCGCTGACTGACTTCCCAAGGGAGGAGAGTGTTATCCCTAGGGAGCAGGACAGGATGTTTTAAAACAGGCATGGTGAGGAAGAAAAGAAAAAGAAAAAGAAAAAGAAAAAGAAAAAGAAAAAGAAAAAGAAAAAGAAAAAGAAAAAAGAAAAAGAAAAAGAAAAAGAAAAAGAAAAAGAAAAAAGAAAAAGAAAAAGAACCACAACAAGAAGAATAAATGTAACAAGTGCTGCACAACACAGTTTTCACCACTGATGCCCAGCCAGTCTCCAAGCAGCAGCAGCAGCCACCCGCTGGTCACCTCCTCCCACTTTTACTGCTGAGCATGACACCATATGGTACGGGGCATCCCTTTGGCCAGCCTGGGTCAGTAGTACTTGTCCCCTCTCAGTCCTTGTGTAGCCCCAGCTCCTCCATATGGCAAGGTAATGTGAAAAGTCCTTGACTTGGTGTAATCACTGCTCAGCAACAGCCAAAATATTAGCGTGTTATCAACATTATCCTCATCATAAATCCAATGCCATACCATCTGCTAGGAAGAAAAATTATCTCAGCTAAAATTAGGAGTGTTATGTAGCTAATAATCTTCTATCAAGACACAAGGTATTTAAGAGTTAAGGAATAATATCCGAGCTCCTAAAACTGAAAACTGTGCCTCCTCCCAGTCATGATGAACTAGCCTGTTTATTTTTTTTTTTTCCCCAAAGACCATTGTTAAGAAACAGAAGAACAAAAGGACTATGAAAAATTCTAAAACCTTCCTTTGAGACAAAAACTGTTTTGTATGGAAAACCACAAAAGACATGTCTTTGAAGTATCTGAAGAAAGCAATCTAACCTAAGATAACAAAAAGGTTCAGGAAATCAGCAGGTGAGAAAGTTGCAAATTTAGACTCATTGTTGGACACTTTTGAGAAACTATTATGTATTTATGAATTTTATGCATACTTATTTGTCCTTTACCTTCCTTTTGGTACTCAGGGAGTTCCTTTCATAAAATGTACTGATTTCTCCATCTGTTTTATGGGAATATGATTATCTTTCTTTTGCATTCAGAATTAACCATTGGGACGACTGAGAACCAGTATACTTTTGACCTTTTGCTCTATTATTGTAATTCTCTGTATATGCCAAAATAAATAAATAAATAAATAAAAAAGCCCTTACAAAAAGAAATAGAAAATATCTCAGAAAACAGAAGCCCTTCTGCCTAGCAAATTAACTACTGAAAGCACATTGCCTTAGTGCTCAAATCTCATCGCTGATTCCTCACTAGCAGGTAAGGTCTACAGTACACTCTCCAGTATGAGAGCAACAAGTGAATAGTCAAGCTCCCCAGTAAGGCTTGTGTCTGTAAAAAGCAGCTTTTTTTTGGAAACTAATCTGAAGAAACATGGAATTAGTGCCAGAGAGAAATTACGATGCCTCTGAGCTCAATGTCTTCAGATAAAATTGAAAATCTTGTAGACAAAGTCATCCTCCCACCAGTAAAACACACTGGAAACAAACACAGTTCAGAGCAATTACTCAATGATTTTTCAGACATAATTGAGGGAGAGAACAAGCAAGCACATTTCACATTAGATACACGACTTGTACCCAATGTACCATAATCTAAAGAAAGCAGAAAGAAAAATTAGGCTAAGCATGTTACATAGGATATTAATTCTACCAGATGAAATAATATCCAATATCATTCATTTGAATTAGCAAGAGGGAAGTCTGCATACGCACCATGATTTTGGACATTTTTGCTGCCTTTAACTGAGGGCTCATATAGTTTGTTTCCTCATGAAATTTACAACAGTGGGTTGCATTTCTCCATTTCTTTCCAGAAACACATCTACATAATTGAGCTACCTTTATGGTTAGATTTCACCCTCAGTAGCTTCCAGGGGCTTTGTAAAATTTATTGGGAAACCATGAAGAATTTCAGATAAAATGGCAGGAAAAATTCAAAATCAAATATTGTAAAATCATACGTATAAGAAAAAAAACAGTGCTAATTTTACATATTCTATAATGGGTTTGGACCTTTTTACTATGAATCTGGAAAGAGATTTTAGGATTATGATAAATTTATTGAAACACTAGCTGAGCATTCAAAAAGAATCCAAAAAAAAGGGAAAAAAAAA
>JACDJE010000204.1:1229293-1360660 GCA_016647715.1 Pavo muticus
CTCCCCTTCCCGCCCAGCTCCATTGGCCTCTGATTAGAGACGATCCATCCACCTCCCCCTGCATTTGTGTAAGGTTATTAAGTGTCTCTGTGCTGTTCTGCTGCTTTTCAGGCTGAGTTATCCTATCTATAAAACGCCACGGTAAACAGGCCTAAGACTTTTGACCTTTGAATTAAAATGTGCCAGGGACATCCTGAAAATCTTATTGAAAGCATCTGGTGGTTTAAAGGAGCTAATTAAGTTCGTAAGCACATACAGGATCAGCGTTTTTGTGGTTTAAAGGGTCAGAGAAGAAAGTACAGTCAGAAACACCAAACGAGTGATTAACGAGATTCCAAAATGCGGTCTGGGTCAGCAGAGGCGAGCGGGGCTGGAGGCAGCTGGGGGATGGGATGGGTGGGATGAGAGCCCCCTGCCCATGGTGAGGGACACTGCCTGGCCTGGCACTGGGCACAGCTGAGCTGATCTGCTGCTGGCAGGGCCTGCAATGCCTTAGGCACCATTTTTAGAGCCAGAGACATAAAAAGCTTCAGCCTGGCACAGCAGGGTCAGGTCACACAAGGTGCTGGACAGCATCCTGGCTGGAGTGTCCCTGGGTGGTGGGAGCTTACAGCATGTGGTCATGGTCACCAAAACCTCAAGACCACCACTGCCAGGTGCGACTAACCCTAACCCAACCCTAACCTAACCCTAACCCAAAACCAATGCAATGCAATGCAATCCTAACCCTAACACAAATGCAATGCAATGCAATGAAACAAGATGCAATGCAATTCAGTGCAATGCAACGCAGTGCAACCATAACCCTAACACTGCCAGGAAGCAGTGACCTGCAGGTAGCAGCAGCTGGCTTGGGGTGAAGCCAGAGGACCCCAGCAACAGCAGGGTCAGCAGCATGCCCACCTCCTGCAGCCCTGAGCAGCCAGCATGGAGCTGGGGGCACAGAGCCCTCTGAGCCGGGCACAGCCATCAGCTGCAGCAGTACAGCATTTCCCCAGGGGAGGCATTCACAGAGATCAGCACTGAGCCCTGCACAGCTCAATGGGTGCTGAGCCCTGGGGTCAGACAGTGGGGCAGCAAAGCAGGCAGGCAGCACACTGACTGCTCCAACTCAATGTGTATAAATACACCTCCATGTTTATGAATGTCTCAACCAGTGCATCCAAACACCTGAAGGGATGATGCGATGAAGACGCAGCCAGGTCTTTCCAGTGTTGCCCAGTGCACTGGGCACAGCCTGGAGCCCAGGAGCTGCCCCTGCCTCCAGCAGCACTGCTGTGCTGGGCAATGCTGGAGCAGCGCTGGGGCCGGGAGCTGGGGGCTCCTCCATGGGGACCCCCCAAAGCCCCCAACATGGCGCTAGGCACAGCACTGGGGCAGTGGGGAACTAGGGGGTGACAGAGGGCTTTGCCCATCCCAAGCAGTTAATGGGTCTCTGATTCCAATTCTGTGAACTTCTAAGGATAATAAAAGGCCTTTCTCCGAGGCCTTGCATGGAATACTTCTGACAGGCAGGCACTGCATGTGCATGTTGTGTGCACATGTGTGCACAAACTCACATGCATGCATGCGCATTCACCTGTGCGCATGTGTGCACGTGTGTGCATTCCTGTCTGTGTGTGAGCTGCACGGAAGAGGAGCAGATTAAAGGCATTAGGTCACATGGGAGCTACTGCTGGACGGGCCCTACCTGGGATTTGTGTTCTTACAGTTAATAGGATCACTAGAGCTCAAGGCCATCATCCCATCAAGATAAATGTCTCTGGTGCCCACTTTTAAGCAATCCGAATTCAATTAGGCTAATTGGAAAACAAGTAAAGAAGGATTGCATTAATATAGCCTTACAGCATGAACCTCCACTCCCCTGCTCCGGCGGGGCACATCAGCAAGGTGAGCCCAACGCCTGAGCTCATTGGGTGATGCAGAGCAATCAGCAAACAGGGCACAGGCTCCTGCTAACGAGCATTCCCCTTTTCACCTTGCTCCCACCTTCCCCTCCATGATTTGCTGTCCTGTCCATCGCTCAGGGCAGTGATCCTTGCTGCATGTCACAGGTCTGCAGAGCGACGTCCCACCTGCAGGCTGACCTCATTACTCCCATTCAACATAAAGAAAAGGGGAAAGGAAGCAAAACCCACGGCATTTTATGTGCTGATTGCACATCCTGCTGATTGCTGATTGCTTGAAGCCCCATGCCATACATTTGTCTCAAAAACATCAACAGGACCAAAATTATTCCTGTTTAGATTTCATTCTGCATCCACAGGAAGGAGGTATAGCGGGCAGGTACGGGGATATATACACCACTTTGGGAGTGGAAGTATTTTGCTGTATGTCACACTGTGATTAATAGCAAAAATGGTCTTGTTCCTGTGTTTGCCAGCTTTGACAGGTGCTCAAGAGGCAGCAATTGCAGCAGGACCCAGTTCCCTTCGTAGCTCTTACTGCCAGCCCAGAGTCTGGCCACAGGGCTACACCGCTCCACCTCACCTTGCTGTCTGTTTCCTTTCTCACTGTAACAGGCAAAAAGGACTCCTGAGCATGCCCAGAGCTTCTGGAAGGCCAGACATGTTTTGTGCTGGTTGTGAGTGCCATAAAAACCCAGCTCCAAATTAGACGAAATTAGGGACATTGCACAGTTCATTCATCTTCACTAATAGAGTTCTTGGGAAATACACATGTAGATTAAAGCAACACAATGGCCCCTGGCTGATTGCTTTGAGTACCCTCCAATGCCCCTCCAATGGTATTGACTTGCTTTTTATATTGTGCACAAAAGCCACACTAACCTTTTCTTGTCTCTTCTGTTGGCCTCTTCCCTCTTTGCCAATGGATGGCTGAGCTCTTTCTGTACACCTCCCCCCTCCCCCCATCTCTTCCAAGCAGCAGTTGGCGACGGCCAACCTCACCTGCAACTGTAAGGAAAAGCTGAGCGGTCCCAGAAGGAATTAACTCTAGGATATCAGCCCAAAAACCTTAAAAAGGTGTGGGCAAGGGCAGAAGGAAACCCCGCAAACAGGGTGGAGGACACAGACCTGAAGTGACAGCCCTGCTCTATTAACCCCCAGTCCCACGTCCTCTGCAGGGCATGGGGATGTGGAACCAACTCTTCTCCTATTGCAAGCAATACCAACAACTTGGATACTGCCCCCAGAACTGTCCCCTCGAGCCTTTCTCAGGAGGAGAGCTGAAGGGTTGAGGGCAGCTCCTCCAGAGCCCATCCACGTGCGTTTTCACTTGGTCTGTAAACACGACTTCGAAGGCAGTCAGACCCAGGGGGAACACCCCGACCCCTGGCTTCTTCCCGCAGTACGTTTTATTCTGTGCACTTAACCACCGGGCAGTGCCACAGCAAAACTGCCCCGAAGCCGACGTGCCTTCCAACGCACGGGACAAGCGCAGGCTGCGGCTGTCGGGGAGAGTAAATCGGAAACCCCGGGAAGCCGCAGACCGCGCAGGACTCGGAGCCGACTGCCCACCGGCCCCTGACCCAGACAGCCCGGGGCTCCCGTTCCAGCGCAGCCCCATCGCGGAGCGCCCTTCCCGGGCCGGCCCCCGCCGTCCGCCGTCCCACGACGGTTTCCGACGGCGCTCGGCCGGCTCCAGGTCCGCAGCCGCGGGTCGTGCTAAGCTGACCGGCCGGGGCCAACCCCATCGGCAGCTTGGGGGCCGCCCCGCCCCGCCCCCGGGCCCCGGGCGTGAGCTGCGCGGCTTTGCAGCGCTGCCCGATAAGGGCCGGGCGGGGTCAGAGGCACCACTTTAGAGAGCGGTACTACCGCCTCGGCTCCGCTGGAAGGACGATCGCGGTGGTCCCTTTGGATCCAAAGGCCCCACACCCTTCCTTATGGGGTGGCGTGGTTGAGCTGCCCCGTGCTTCATACCCCGGTAGCCCCAGAAGGAAGATCTCAGTGCTTTGCTTCCAGAGCACTTCTCTCTACTCCATANCGCCCGCACCGCCCCGGGCCGGCCGCCCCATGCACCCTCCCGGCGCCCCGCTCGCCATGGCCGAGGGCGCTTTCTCGCTGTCGGCTCCGGCGGCGCGCAGCCCCGGGGGGAACCCGTCGAGGCTGCACAGCATCGAGGCCATCCTGGGGTTCACCAAGGATGACGGCCTCCTGGGCCCCTTCCAGCCCGACGGCGGCGCCGGCAGCGCCAAGGAGGCGGCGGATAAGCGGGGGCCGCGGCACTGCCTCCCGAAGGGACCCGCGGAGCCGCCGCCGGCCGAGCACCAGGGCCGCTTCCAAGGTGAGCGCGGCGGGCGGCGGGCGCGTGTCCCACGCCCCAGGGAGGGTCCGGAGGCGGCCGCTCCGCCGCTCACCCGTGTGTCTCCCTCCGCAGAGCCGTACTGCCCGGGCAGCGCCAGCCCCGAGCTGCCCTCCGGCGACGGCGGCGACGGGAAGCCGTCGGACGAGGAGCAGCCCAAGAAGAAGCACCGGCGGAACCGCACCACCTTCACCACCTACCAGCTCCACGAGCTGGAGCGCGCCTTCGAAAAGTCGCACTACCCCGACGTGTACAGCCGCGAGGAGCTGGCCATGAAAGTCAACCTGCCCGAGGTCCGCGTGCAGGTAACGCCCGCGCTCCGGCTGCCGGGGGTTCGGCTCGGCTCGGCCCCGCGTTCTGTCCCCCGGGAGCCCCGGCCCGGCTCTGCGCGGACCCGCACTCGCGGCGGCGGCGGCTGTCGATGCCGCTGTCCCGGCTGTCCCCGGCCGGGAGGAGACGCGGAGACGCGGGACCGCGGGTGAGGGCTCCCAGGCCCGGCTGCCGCCGTTTCTCCACAGTGTCCCTATCCGGGCGCTGCGTGCCGAGACGGCGGACGGTCGGGGGAGGCAGGACGGCTCCGCCGCGGGGCTCGCACTGCTCTGCGGCCCCCGATGCCGTGCCGCTCCGAGTAACGCGGCTGTGCTTGCAGGTGTGGTTTCAGAACCGTCGGGCCAAGTGGCGGCGGCAGGAGAAGCTGGAGGTGAGCTCCATGAAGCTGCAGGACTCGCCCATCCTCTCCTTCAGCCGCTCCCCACAGGCGGCCCCGGTGGGCGCTCTGGGCGGCAGCCTGCCGCTGGAGACATGGCTCGGTCCGCCCGTGCCCGGCGGCGCGGCCCTGCAAAGCCTGCCCGGCTTCGCGGCCCCTCCTCAGGGGCTGCCTGCCAGCTACACACCACCGCCCTTCCTGAACTCTCCGGCCGTGACCCACGCGCTGCAGCCCCTGGGAGCCATGGGGCCACCGCCGCCCTACCAATGCGGGGCTGCCTTTGTGGACAAGTTCCCCCTGGATGAAGGGGACCCGCGCAACACCAGCATTGCAGCCTTGCGCATGAAGGCCAAGGAGCACATCCAGTCTATCGGCAAGCCCTGGCAGACCATCTGAGCCCTCTCCCTGTGCTGGGATGTGGCCACCAAGAGCGCCGGTGCCGTGGGACGCCCCCGACCCACTCAGCTGCCGACATCACCTCGCGTCCCGACTTTGTATTTCGTGGTCCTATGAACCCCCTTTGCCGTGTGCCCCGCGGAGCTGGGGCCGGGCTGTAGCTTAGGAAAAGCTCTCCCACTCTCCCTCGTTGGCTGGATGCTTTAGTTGCAATAAAAGCTGCAGTAGGGCGCAGAGCTGCATGGAGTGCCTGGGAGCTGCGGCCCACAGCTCCGGGTCCGGGTCCGGGGAGGGTCCTCTGCTTTGCACCATTCAGCGGCACTGCTGGCATGCAGGGTGTGTGCACTGAGGGGCTGACAGGGCTACCAGCCCCTGGGGTCCTCCTGTCCCCCATTGTGGCGGTGGCACCCCATCAGCCACCGTGGGGTCCTGCCGGGGTCGTGGCCCAGTGGTGGTTGCCATCCTCGCACAGTTTTGCAGGGTGGCCTGAGGTCCAAATGGCTTTTGCTACCCCACCCTGTGCTTCTGGCCCACACTGCCCCCAGAGAAGGGGACTGGCAGATCCTGCAAGCCCTGTGCTCCACGGTGGCTGCACTGGGAGGGGGATGGCTGCGCTGTGGGGCTGAGAGCTGTGGGGCTGAGCACTGTGGGGCTGAGCGCTGCGGGGCTGAGAGCTGTGGGGCTGAGAGCTGCGGGGCTGAGAGCTGCGGGGCTGAGAGCTGTGGGGCTGAGAGCTGCGGGGCTGAGAGCTGCAGGGCTGGGAGTTGTAGGGCTGAGTGCTGCAGGGCTGGGAAAGTGATGTGGGGCTGAGGGCTGCAGGGCTGAGTGCTGCAGGTTCAAGTACTGGGGGGCTGAGGGCTCTGGGGATGAGTGCTGCAAGGCTGAATGTTGCAGGGCTGAGCACTGCGGGGTTGAAGCTTTGAGGGGCTGAGTGCTGAGGGGCTGAGAGGTGTGAGATCAAGCGCTGTGGGGCTGAGTGCTGTGGGGTGAATGTTGCGGGGCTAAGCACTGTGGGGCTGAGCACTGTGAGGCTGAGTGCTGTGGGGCTGAGAGCTGTGGAGATGAAAACTGTAGGGCCAACCACTGTAAAGCCGCTGTGGGGCTGAGAGCTGTGGGGCTGAGCGCTGTGGGGTTGAATGCTGTTGGGCTGAGGGCTGTGGAGCTGAGAACTGTAGGACCGATCACTGTAGGGCTGAGCATTGTGGGGCTGAGGTCTGTGGGGCTGAGTGCTGTGAGGCCGAATGCTGTCAGGGTGCAGGGCCACGCTCACCCCCTGCAGCACAGCACCCTTCCTGAGCCACCTCAGCTATAGCTGCAGCATCCCTTTTTTTTCCATTATCTCCGTTACTGCCCATAACAGGGCTGAGAAGCTGTAATGAAACTGCCCTTCTCCTCCGCTGGGCACGGGGCGCTCTGCACACTCTGGAGGTTGTGGCAATTAACGTTTCTCATTAGGGAAAGGAGAAGGATGCACAAGCGCCCTTATTGTGTCCCGGGGACGATTCAATGCCGGCCGGGAGGCCTTTCCTTTCACCATTTCCCACTCGTTGTGGCCAGACAAAGGCTGGCTTCTAATTATATTTTCACAATCTGTGCATATCTTTAAGAGCCCTGTCAGGAGCAAGCATGTCAGCTCCGCTCAGCTTCACTTCGGGGAGCTCTTTAACCTCAGACAGCAGTTTCTAAGCATCCCTCCGCAGCCTCCTTCGCAGCAGACCTCCCCCCCCCCGCTTGGTGTCCATCGAGCGGGTGCAGCTAATCACTGGGATCCCTCTATTTCGGAAGCGCTTCCCCTCCTGCTCCACAATCCCACGTGCATCACCTGGCTGGAACACCTCCTGCAGCGCTCATTGCTCACGGTCAGCAAGCAGCCCCCCGCGGTCTGGGGGTGCTCCCGAGCTCTGGGGGTGCTCCCGAGCTCTGGGGGTGCTCCCTGGGGTCCGGGGGTGCTCGCCCACCTTTTGCCACCACCCCCCTGCCCGCCCTCCCCGCTGCTTCCCGCATCCCGCACGGCCACCAGGAGGACCCGCTGCGTTCTGCTCGGCGCGGCGGAGCATTGCGGACACCCATTCGCTCTCATCAAGCTCTTTATCCAAAACCTGCAGGCGAAAGACGACGTGCCACGTCCGGCTGTGGGGGACGGGACTCTTCCACGGACGTACGGAGCAGTTCTTTTGTTGCCTGCGGTCCGCCTGAAGCCTGCACTGGATTATCGGCCCCCGTGTGCAGCCGCGTCCTCGGAGGAAAGTGACGGTTTTAGCACTTCAGCCCCCTGAACGTGGAAAGGTAAATGTTTTCGGAGCCAGTAAAGGGCTGAGCACAAACACACCCGCACCCCGTCTGGTTTTCTGTCTTCCTGCACTTTCCGATTGTCCCGTTCCATTTTAAAATCCCATTTGTTCCGTTTGTTGTAAATATCTTCTCCTCCTTAATTGGGTGCTGAGTCTAATAATCCTGCCTCGGCTTGTTAACTGTACAATAGCAGTCAGAGTTAATGACCCATTAGTGATTAATTCCTTAACCAGCATCTAATTGCTCACTGTAAAACCTTTTCTTAAAACTGGATTAAATCATCTAGATCCTTAACCACTTCTTTGCTCGAACTGCGCTAAGGCTCTTAGCGTGGCCATTTCTGCCGGAGCTCTTTCTCCTTTTGCTTCAATTCCATCGGCAGGACCGCGCTGCCAGCGCCTGCTCCCGACCTCTGCAGCACCAGAGCTCCAAGGAAGAGTCACACCAGTAAAGGAGCTGCAAATGGAGCTATTAAAAGATGCAGCCCCTTGTGATGGAGCTGGTTTCGGGCAGGAGGGTGTGCTGAGTGCTGGCTGTGCTGGGTGCACTGTGCTGGGATCCTGGCTGAGCTGTGCCCATTCCATCTATGGTGGGTGGGCAGAGGACCTGGGGCCAAACTCACCTCTGCATCTGTTTCATCCACAAAATAAAGCTTTTGGGCTATGTGGGCTGGTGTCACCTGCCTGCACGTGTGCAGGGACAGAACCAGAAGTCAGGGAGGAGACATGGATTAGAGTGAGGTGCTGCCATCCTGACAGCACTGCTGGGCTTTCTGGTAGAACCAATATTGTGTCTTCTCTATTTTGCTAATGCATGATGTGAATGTTGGCTGACACGTCAGCCCTTTGGCATACAAAGTTCCTGCCCCACTAAGAACTGTGACATAAGCCCTGAGATGTTTGGTCCTGTGTAAAAAAGAGGTTAAAATCAGCAGGTCAAGGCAGTTACAGGAGAGCAGTGATGGGCAGCGGGGATTTGGGTGGCGTTAGGAGGAGGCAGAGCTGCAGCTCGGGCTGCTGGTATGGGAGGGAGCACTGCAATGAGCAGAGAGGATGCAGTCCCAACACGGCCTGCATGGCGGGCAGCCCTGGCTCTTTGGGGCTTTGTGATCCTGCGGCCACACAGCTGCTATGGGCACACCTCTGATTTGCCCCTCCCTGTCACATCACACCCAGCATCCTCCAGTGTGTTGAACAGAGTGCCATCCTACTGAGCCGCATGGTGCCAACAATCCCAAGGGACAGGATGCCATCCAGAGAGACCTGGACAGGCTGAGCAGTGCACCCACAGGAACTGCATGAGGTTCTACAAAGCCAAGTGCAAGGAGTGCACCTGGGCCGTGGCAACCTGCACCATCAGTACAAGCTGGGGATGTAAGGATGGAGCACAGCCCCACCAAAAAGGACCCGGGGTACTGATGGATGGCAGCTGGACGTGAGCCAGCAGCGTCCCCTCGCAGCCCAGAAAGCCAACCGTACCCTGGGCTGCATCCAAAGCAGGGCAGCCAGCAGGGTGAGGGGGGGATCTGCCCCTCTACTCTGAGCTATGAGACCTCACCTGGAGTGCTGCATCCAGATGGGGAGTGCTCAGTGCAGGAGAGATGCAGACCTGACAGAGCACGTCCAGAGGAGGGCCACAAAAATGGTCCCAGAGATGGAACACCTCTCCTGTGAGGACAGGCTGAGAGCTGGGGCTGTGCAGTGTGGAGAAGAGAAGGCTCCAGGGACACCTGAAAGTGGCCTGTCAGTACCTAAAGGGGGGCTGCAGGAAAAAGGGGACAGACTCTTTAGCAGGGTCTGTGGTAATAGAACAAGGGGAAGTGGCTTCAAACTTAAAGAGGGGAGATTTAGGTTGGACATACAGAAAGTCTTTCACACCGAGGGCGGTAAGGAATGGGTGCCCAGAGAGGTGGTGGTGCCACTTAAGTGCTAACCCCTTCTGCCGGCACTGTCAGCGGGCAGAGGCAGGTAGGCAGGGCCGGCAAATAGGCGGATTCCCCGCACCGCCCCGTATCCGCGGTGCTGCGGCGCCCCCTGGCGGCCGCAGCGGGCACGGCGAGAGAGCACCCGCGGCCCTTTCCATCAGCGCCATCTGCTGCAGTGCCGGGACGCCGCGCGGTGCCCTACCGGACCAGGCAGGTGTAATTCATTGCAAGACCCTTCCGTGAGCATCTCGCGTGTCACAGCCGCTCGAGGGAGAAAGCGCAGCCTCGGAAATGAAGTAGGGAGCGCGGTCATTGCCGAAACATACAAGAATACGTGTATTTAGGTATCTTACACAACGGAAATCTTGTTTACAGAAAAGAAACCTTGCTGATTATCTGATACAATCGAGTGCTTGTGAAACATAGTCTCTTATGGAAAGTGTTCCAACTCTTCGGGTTCAGAGACTTTCTTTCAGCTCGGAGCGCTCTCCTTCATATTCACAACTTGAAGCAGATTCTCCATCATCTGACAAAGAGAGAAAAAATGGCATTTATGGAGCAGGCCTGGCAGAAGTCACTCTCCAAGCTCATCAGCGTCATACACAGCTGCCTTGTGTGCTCACATAACAAACGCAAAAAGGCATCATTTGTCTTGATCAGCTTAATTACCAATCGGCAAAGTAAGAGGAAAGTCATTTCCCAGAGAATTCTGTCTGCCAGCTCATTGATGCCTCATTACTGTTAAAAAGCCAAGACACAGGAAGAGTTCAAAGCTTATTTTCCAACTTACTTTTACACCAAGGCCAGCTTGCAGGACAGATTTCCTTTCTGATCTTTAAATACTCGAATTGCAATTTACTCGTGGAACAAAGAGCAGGCAAAGTCTTCCTTTACTCACAGCTGAATTCCCAGCACTGTGATGCTCAGCTCTCTCCCATTTTGACTGTCTGTTTTGATGCTCATCCTACTGCGTTTTGGTCTTTCAGAAATTACTTTTTTATCATTATGATTGTTCTTGAGAACTGAAGAGCACAGCACGAGCACTGATGGTGGATAATGCTCAGAGCAAATCGTACCCAAGGCTCTGAGTCGAGTTACCTGCAGGGCAGACCTGAATTTACTGCTGCAGCCTTTGACTTCAGGGGCAGTAACTTCCAATCTATGATTTTAAATTCAAAAACTGCACTGGTGAAATTTGAAAGAGTCCATGGAACAGAGCCCTCCCAACAGTGCCTGCCTTCAGTGCTGCTCAGTGGACGGGCGCAGCAGCTCCCTGTGCTCAGCACCACAGCACTGCTCCCTGCCTGCAGCTGCCCTGGTCACTATTTGGTCCCAGGGAGGGTATTTCATCGCTGCACAGCAGAGTTCACAAATCACTCTTGCTCACATTTCAGTACCTCCACCCAATGGGCAGTTTCACAGTGGACCAGTTCCAAACATGGGGTCTGCTCCCTCCCACAGTCAGTTTCAGTTTCAAACACACTGTGGCTGGAAAAGCACTGAGAGCCAACTGCAAACATCCCATAGCCACCACCCCATCACCATCAGTTTATTCAGCCACCTAACTCCCAGCCACTGTCCCCATACACAGGCACCTCCACAGAACATTAACAGGAAGTGTTTGGGCCAAAAGTGGGTGCAAGATGGAACCCCTCACACCCAGAGAGATCTACAGTATAGAAATCCAGAAGTCATGTATGCTCTCATGTCACCGTGCACGCATATGGCTGGATTTCCTATGCACCAGAATTTGCCTCTACAAATAAACATCGCCTCGTCAGAAAAGAAAAATAACATCAACCATTATTTAAACATTTAGGAAAGGATCACAAATTCACCAAGGCTGGAAAAGACCTCTAGGACCATCCAGTCCAACACCCACCACTACACCACATCCCCCAGGACAGCGTCTGAGCACACAGCCCTCCCACATCAAAGCACGTCGCTTTTGGTCTTCAGACCTTCTGCACCTGGAAGGCAGACCTCAGCAGAGGGATGGTTTGGTTTTTGAGTGCTGGGGTTTTGCTTTCGGAAGCTGATGGAAGAACAGTGCATTCTGTCCTCTCTAGGCTGCATGCAGTCAGGTGTTTGCATCCAGCAAGAGGAGAGCACGGGGTGGGCACTCCTTTCATGATGCAGGAGAGAGACAAAATCACTTTGCACACTGGAAATTGAAGGTTCTACGGCAAAATGAGGCTCTGCTGCTTGTCACATATCGTGGTTGCATGGGAGACATGATTTATTTTGCCCCTCATTTGATAATTCTGGAGATTTAAGGCGATGTAATTCCACGTATTTGTTATTACTCCATTATTATTCCACATATACGTTCAATGTCTGACCAAAACCAAGAAAAAGTGGATATTAATTTAGAGCAAAAGCGCACAGATGTGAATAGAATTCAATAAGGGCAACATCTGGCCTTTTAAGCACGATTTATTACCACATGCTTTTAGAAGTAAAAATATTTCCCTCTCCGCATAACATAATGGAGTTTGTCTAACTGGATTACAGAGCTGCACACTGCAGAACTGAGGAGCAGACAAACAGCTTTTCCTTTCTAGACCGTATCAATCGCAGTTATTTTAAACATCACTGCCATAAAGCCACAGCCAGAAACAAACACACAGACAGCATTCACATCAGTGCTGTAAGAGACTTAAATCACAGCTTAATTTAATGAGTAAATCCTTATCCTTATTCAAGTCAGCAGCAATGATTTCACTGCACTGGGAATTCAGGAGGGAGAGCAGGGCGAAGTTAGCTCAGGAGTATGCACTGCTGGAGAGGATGGGAAGAAAAGCCCTTCTCATTAAAGCCTTTAACAGCATGTATCACTCTTTCTATACCATTTCAATGCTGCCCAAAAGCATTGTGCAGCTCCATCACCATCCTGGAACCTGATGCATTAGAAAGAAAGGAGTTGCAAGGTACACAACAAGCCTTCTTTTGGACCTCGACTACCTTCTGTAAAACCTCACTGTCATCTTTCCAAGTACATTTCACAGGATTTTCCAAAGGAATGGGGGTGAATCTGTTCCAAAGCCATATCTCATGGGCTGGCGCTCGTACGTACCATTGCTTAAGGGAAGAAGAGGTTGGATTAATGATGGCACGCATTAAAGCTCGCCCGTAGGCAGAGATTGACTCTGCAGGACCAAGCATGACCACAGCAGCGGCCAGCATCAACAGACAGACACACTGATGCCTGGGGAAGGGATCTGGGTGCAGTGAAAGCAGAGCTGGTAGCAGCTCTGCTCCAGGACGAGCTGCCTCTCAAGCCAGAGCAGGTAACAGCAGCCAGAACACACAGCCCATGTGGGGCAGCTTTGTAGGGGATGCTCTTTGCCTTCTCCCTGCATGCACACCCGTTTTTCACACCAGCTCGGATCTGCTGATTTGACACAGAACTTGCTGCTGATGTGGTCATCTCAGCACGAGGAAGTGCCAGAAAAGAAAAAAAAAAAACGTTAACAACCAGGGAGCTGGAAGGGAATCCGGACACTGAAACCTGTGGAACACTTGTTGAATTGATGTCCAATTGCAAACCAGTTCATACAGCAGGCTGTACGTGACCGACAGTTCCTAATCAAGAGTAAAATCCTGCTTTACCAAATGACTGCTGCGTTAGACACACTTCTTACAACATTCAGGACAATGCAGAAGTCAGATGGAGCTGGTATGCCACTTTAAAACAAAAAGGGACTGTAAGGAACGCGCTTACACATCTTGTCTTACTTACATCTTTCCAGCTGCTGCTGTCATCTGTCTCCCAGGAGTTCCTGGTGTGCCAGGGGAGCCCTCCTTTTGAGAAGTGAGCACTTCTATTTTCATTCCCTTCCAGCAGCTGTAGCAAATGTTTGGACATTTCTTCCCGCTGCAGATAGTCGTCCAGCTTCTTGATGTTTTCAGGTGATGCTGAAAATGGGATCTTGTTTCCTTCTTCATAAGCATAAGGAAAATCCCCAGTGCTCTTTTTCCCCATTAAGTGTCCTGTAAGAACAAGGACTGTGGCATGAAATTCATCCAAACAGGCAAAACATGTCTTTAAGAGTTCAAACATCAGCTAGGAGTAGTGGAAGGAGGGAAGGGAAAGGGAAAGTGAAGGAAGATGTCGAAACTGAAGTACAGCAGGGACTGAAGATGTTGTCGGTGTTACACACAACTGATTTCCTACATTGGCAGTGGGAAAGTTGCTACAAACCGGACAGAGATAACCAAGCATTTTGCCGCGAACTAGGGAGAAGCACCTAGTTAGAACTGGTTAAATAAGTTGCGGGTGGAGAAGCTGAAAGTTTAGAGTTCCCATGCCTGGATGCCGGATTTGGGAACTCGCCCCTTGCAGCCACAGCCCGCCCGGCGCTCCCGGGAGGGAGCGGGGAAGGAGACCCGACGGCCGCGGCAGGCGGCCCGCGGGCATCACGGAGCCCCCGGAGCGGCCAACGGAGCGCGGGAGGCGGCACGGAGACTTACCCACAGCCCAGTGGCTGCCGCGAGGGTAGATCTTGGTGAGCGCGGGGGAGCCGCCGGGCTGCAGCGGGGCCGCTCCTCCCTGCACAGCCAGCAGAGCCAGCAGAGCCAGCAGCGGCAGCGCGCCGGGCCGCCGGGGGCCGCCGCCGCCCATCCTGCCGGTGCCGCTTCTCCTGCCCGTGCCGGTGCCGGTGCCGCTTCCCTGCCCGCGCCGCCGTCGAGCCGCACTCCGCTGCGGGCCGGCCCCCGCCCGGCTTCGCGCTCCGGCTCTGGCTGCGGCTGGGCCGAACGCTGCCGTCGCCGCCGCCGCCGACCCCCATTTATACGGAGCCGGGACCGGGCGCGAGCGGAGCTCCCGCGCCTGACGCCTCCTCACGGGGCTGGGGTTGCGGCCGCCCCCGGCCCCCCGTGCCGCCGTCCTGCCTCCGGCGGGGGCGGGTGCCGCCGCGGGCAGCCCGGAACCCCCGCCCGCCTCCCCGCCCCGGAGGGCTCCCGGCAGGGGGAGGCGGGGGAGGTTCCGTCTCGGAGTTCAGCCCCAGCGCTGCCGCCACCCGCTGCCACGTGCTCCCGGACGGCCGTCCCGGTGCCGCTTGTCCCGCCCCGCCGGGCCCTGGGCGCGTGGTCCCGGTGCCGTCGGCGCTCCGGGCTGTCCCCGCGCTCCACAGGCAGCCGGGCTGTGGCAGCTCTCGTTCTAATGGAGACACCGCCCAAAACGGCGCTCGGGGCCGTTTTCACCGTTAGTTATGTTTGCAAACCAGAAACTTCCGAGGAGCGGGTTTTCCCCTCGGGTCCCTTCGGCGGGCGCGGGTCGGTCAGCGCGGGGCCGGCAGCGGCGGGGGGGCTTTGCCGCAGGGACCCGGAATGGGACACGGGGGTCAGAGGAGATGGGCGAGGGGATGGCCGTGGCACGGTGCGGTTTTACCGTCGGCCGCACAGGTTCTCATGTATATGTACTAGTTTAGATGGCAAAGCGAAGTGCCGTCTTCACGGCCTGGGGCAGGGAGCCAGGTGACATCTCCGTTGCACGAACTCCTTTTTGGAAGAAGTTAAAAGTCAAAATGAATCTCATCTTCTTTAGAGAAAGCACGACAATGTTCGCAGAAGCAATTTGCTGCTCGGGATGGAAATGCCTGAACGGGGCTGAAAAGTTTTTACAAGAGCTTATGGGGGAAAAAAAGTTGCTCCAGCACTGAGGTGGATAAATCACTGGAAAAAGAGCAAACTCAAAGGACAACGTGACTTTATGCTCTGAGGCAGAGTTTCTTTTAATTTCCAGTATCACCTGAAGTTACTGTAGCAGGTGTTTATGAATACAACTCGGGTTTGCAGCACTTTCTCCTTGCAGTGTTCCAGCACTCCAGGGCACCCAGAGCTGGCCAGCTGTGTTAATGAATGGAAAGATTTCCACCCTGCTGAGAGCGAGGAGGAGAGGGTGGGTGAGTCCCTGAAGGAGATGACAGAGGGCTGTAAAGGCCACCAAGAGGCAGAACACAAACGTGTACTCTTCAAAGTGGCCTCAGTGGAGTGAAGGTGGATGAGTGTCAGAAGGGCGTGCAGCGCTGATGTGCTGCTTGTCCCCGAGGGGAACGGGCACAGCAGTGAAGTCATGTGGAATTGGTTGATGCGACAATTCTGTGTCTGGAGAGGCACGTCATGAAGTCGGAGATGCCATTAACAGAGCTGACTGCGAGGGATTGCCAGGTCCTTCAGCTGACCCCACAGAGCTGCACCGAGCCGTGCCTGTAGTGCTTCCTGCTGGAAACTACCGTGGATGTAAAGTAACGTAATTACTGGACAGATTATCCAGCTCAAGCACTTCTGAAGTCAGTTGTGTACCCTACTGCATGAGCTAAATTGTTCCCTTGTTTAGTCTCAGTTTATTGCATCTCCTTTTATCGCTTCATGTGATTCACTCTTTCATTTTGGTTATTCATTATGCATTCTTGTCTAATTTACAATGGCGTTTTCATGCCTCAGTCAGGAGCTTCACTGTGCAGCACAGCTATGGAAAACACGTGCTCTGTGCTGAGCGACAGCATCGCTGTCCATGGGACATCCCAATTGCTCATTACAATTCAAGCCAGGAAATGGAAAATTCAGAAAAAAAATGTTTATTTTCAGAAAAACAGCAGCACCAAAGCAGAATGTTTGGCTTTCCTCAGCCACAGTGGCTGCACCTTTCTCAGGTTTTGTATATGCACGACATGTACGTCCCACATGTTAAAGGGTGTGCCCTCACACTGGGTGTCATTTCACACTGCCTTGGGTTACTCTGCTTTGAGGCTGCTCCTGGAACACTCCCATTTTTATATCTTGTCTTTTGGTCTTGTTTCCCCGTAGGTCATTACAATTATGGTGAAAAGTAATGATCTGCAGGGGGGATCAAAGTAGGGTTTGAGGTTTTTTTTTAATTAGCATTGGCTTTTTGAATCCCTTTTTTTGGGGGGGGGGGGGGACGCATTTTCAGAGCTTTGTCATGAAGAAAATACAGAAATCTGTTGAAGTCCCTCAGGCATTCAGCTGAGTCATCTGAAGCAAGCCACCAATAGGAACTCCAGTTGAGGGGTTTGGGTCTTTCTGGAAGAGAAAACCGACAATTATCCGAAATGGAAGCAACTCTGATGGCCTGTCTGCCTTTTTTTTTTAGCCTTAGCTTTACTTTTTTGCTGACAGTCATCCTGAAAGTCAATGAGAACACATGCCCAGTCAGGGGGACTGAGTCCTATGGGATACCCTTCTGCCCTAAAGAAGGAACCCAGTAACATCAACTTGTATGCGAGTTTCAAGGAACAGCTCTCCTTGTTTGAAGACACCTTTTTGCTTATCATGTGTCTGCCCACATGTCAAAGTAAGTGACTGTGTGGAAAGCATCACTGGGTTTTAATGCTGTTCTCGCTGCACCGCTGTTTATTTTGCTTCCTTCGCATTTCAGGCAAATGCGGTCCACCAGCGAGTCAGATCTGATGGAAATAAAATGGGATGAAAGAAGGGCGCTGTGCCTCTCACCGCCTTTTGTAGCGGTTCTGACGTTACAGACAGCTCTGATGTATGTACAGAGCAAACAGGGGTTTAAGAGTATCAGCAGTGCAATAAACGGAGCGATCACCGGGGAGTGCTCTGCAAATGTTGGAGATGCTGAATGGTGCAGAGCGGGGCGGGGGGCAGCACTCTGCAAACAGCCAGACCATAAAACCATCGAATCTTCTCCATGGGAAGGGGCCCTTAAAGGCCGCCAGGTCCCACTCCTTGCAGTGCACAGGGACACCCACAGCTCCATCAGTGCTCAGAACCCATCCAGCCTGACCTTGGCTGTCTGCAGGGATGGGGCACCACCGCCTCTCTGCCCTTATGGTGAAGAGCTCCATCCTGTTGATGTTCTTGTGACAGGAGCCCCACAGCTTTGCAGAGGTGAACGATTTGCAGCGATGTGTGTTTATTTAATAAGGTGAAGTTTAAGAAATTTGGCACTGTTTGTGCTGCTGAAGTACTAAGGCTTGAACTGTAGGCCGTGAACCAATGTGGACCTCTGAATGAATCTCACAACCCTTTATACATCATGAGTATCCAATCATTAACCAAATATACATGACCATTAGCAAAATACATATCTTGGGTAAGGTGTCTAATTAGCAAGAGATGCAGCTTAGATAAAGCATTATGAAAATGTGTTGACCTTTCCTTGTTTAGAGGCATGATGTCAAGGCTTACTAACACACAAACTCCTTGGTTCCTCCTTGAGCCTTGGCCAGGCTGGAGGTGGAATCCAAAAAGGGAGAGTTAAACCAGATGTTTCCATGCTTGGAGGTAGGTAAGCTTGTTTATTCGACAGTATAAAAGCTGGACTCTCTAGTAGTGAAGCTGGAGATCTCACCTGCCAGGACCTCCCAGCTGCCAGGAAACAAACCCTCACTGCAAATGGGGCATCCAGCAGCTGCAGGTCTGGATGATGGTGAAATACTGGGGCAATTGATGATGTCTCCTTCCTAATCACTGTAGTTAATCCTAAGTAGTAAGGTTAGGGGCATTGCCCATTGCCTTGTTCCGTTTTATTCTTGCTCTGTCATTTCACTTATTACCTCCTTGCTTTAAATGCAAGTGAAGATGAATTCTGTCAACTTGGTGTCTTTGTGCTGACCCTGTCCATTGGCAGAACAGCCACATTTAAGGAAGCCTGAGACTCAGTCTGAGGCTGAACTAAGGTGACTGAATGCCTGTTGCACACCAAGTGAGTGTCAGAGTGCTGTGTTCATCACCGTTTCCATCCCTTCACCTGCACATGAATCAGAATGGCCGCTGTCATGGAAGACATTTATTTTGGTGTGATCAGACCATGGCTCCTCTTCACACCTCTGAGTGCAGCTCCAGTCTCTGCATTGGCCTCAGCAAGTGCCATGTGTTTATCCCATAGCAGGCAGCACCAGGAGCTCTGGTGAGGCAGCCTTCCTGCTGAGGGAGCTCTGAGCAGAGAAGGATACAGGGAGCAGCTTGGGGATGGGGCTGACATCGCAGTCTGAGCTGCTTCTATAGAACTGCCTCAGCTGTGGCTGTTAGTGCAGCACCCAGCAGGTGACTCATTCACCGGCTTGGTGGTTTGCAGCTAAACCTACGGGAAACAAGCTCAGAGGAAATAGAAAACTATGTGTTTTGTTTCCCAGGTGCCAACTTCCTTCCATATATAGCTGCTGGGGCTGAATTTATAAGTGCCGTTTGTGTTTGAGAAACTAAAATGGAGGAAACTTCATTGCAGAAGGCTGGATTGCTGCTAGGCAGAGCACCGAGCGAGCAGAGGTGGCAGGAGGGGCAGAGCCAGGAAGCCCCAGGCTCCAGCCACGGAGCACAGCAGTGAAGCAGCTGCAAAAAGGAGACGTTCCCTGGAAGCAGGAGCCAGTGCAGCTCCTTGGGCCTTGGGGCACACACACAGCCCCAGCCGTGCTGCAGCTGCTGGAGCTGGCGTGCAGGCATTCCACTTTCCAAACACACCTTTCAGTTCAGCCATTGTGACCTTCACTGTCCTGGGAGCTGCTGTCCTAGCATCGTCACAAATGGAATGGAGCTTTGTCCATAGCAGCTTTGTTTGTCAAACTCGGATCCAAATGTATGTTCGTTTTTCAAACAGCTTCAGAATGGGGATGATGCCCACATCCGCATCAGATTTTCGTATATCTACAGATGACACATGCACCCCATAAAGGTTTTCAGTTTTTGCTGATAGCATCGCCACACACAGATGATAGAGAAGCAGAGTTGGCTCTGTGTATGAAAGCAAGGTGCTGGAGCATGAACAGTGACAGGAGAGGTGGAATAGGCCGAGTTAAGCCAAGCTATAGAGCAAGGAAACATTTAACTTTTTGTCCTTTACATTTTGTTTGCTCTAGGCCCACGAGATATTCAAAGAAACACTGATAAAACCCACGCAGGCAGAGGAAAGCACCATTTTCATCACTGTTGCTCGCTATCTTGATTAAACACAGAGAGCAAGGACCGTCTGACAAGGCTGGGCTGGTCCTGTGGGCCCCCATCTCCTCCTGGTGGGACTGACAGCCATCGCAGGACAGACGTACAGCAGTCTGTGGGCGCTTCTGCTTTCTCTCCCTTTTGCCTTTGAAAGAAAAGACAGTGAGAGCAATGTGTGATTAACAGAAAAGGCAGAGAGAAGTCTGAACCGTCTTTCCTGTGCTGTGAAGAGGTGAGTGCTGAAAGCATTTCTCCCTGGGTGTAAGCCCTGTCAGCAGCACTGGTGTTCCGAGTCAGAAAAGCGAGGCTGTTGGCATTGTGCAAAGCATCCCTTCTGCAAAAAGCATGTGCTGCATCATTTGCATTTTTTTTCTCTGAGAAAAAGAGACGTGATTAACCAGGCTTAATATACAGCATCGCTTCCTCTCTGCTGAGAAAGAGGCTTCATATTCTGCATTGACAGAAGCGTTATGATTACGGAACAAACGCTCTCACTGAGCTGTGTAGGGCCTTGGCACTGTAAGGCATCCTAAACCCTCAGGTGGTTTTATTTCACATCTGCTCACTGCCATGAGCTAGAACTTCAGTGCAAGGAAGGGTTCAGGTGGTGCCCATAGAGCTCTGTGCCTTATGGTTTTGGATGTTATCTATCTCGTGGTGTTTCTTTGCTCCTCCAGCACCACCCTAGATATGCAGACCTCTTGGGCTAGCCAGCACTTGCTTTTCTTTTTCCCAGATGCTTTGATGAGTCTGCTCCACTCACAGACCCAGCAGAGAACAACCAATGAAGTTGCATTGGCTCCTCTGAACATCGGGGTTTAAATGGTGCACCACAGGCCCTCACTTCATTTTGTAACAGTACGGTCTTCAGTTCTCAGATACCTCAACAAATTGATGCAGCGAGGAGCGAGAAGTCATCAGCATCAGACATCTCATTCCTACACCAACACGAAGTCCTCAGGAGGCAGGCACTGGGAAAGGACCTATTCTCAGACTGGTCTCAGCACAATACCTCCACCTCAGTCCCAGCAGACTCCTAAGGCCAAGAGGCGGATCGGCTGCACCACACGGCTGAACGAGTTGCACACAGTTTACCAAAGCTGCTTGGTTGGATGCAATTGGCAGATCTCTAGGTATCCAGCTGAAATCAGCAAGGTAAGTGGAGCTGTGCTGTCATGCACACCACTGAAGAGCAGGTACAGCGGGTACATATAACACCGTGTAATAAGAGCAGGTAATGCAGGTACAACTGCATTTCACTCTACCACAAGTCAGCTCCACAGGATGGGGTTATCGGGGAGTCAAAATGAGACACGGCATATCACTATCAAGAATTACAATCTTCTGAGCACAACTAAGTTAATCCTGGCTTCTTTTTACCGGCTCACGTTTCCCCAGCACAAAGTTCCCATCAACATGGCCTGAATTTATCATCAGAGCTGCATGCAAAGCCCCACTCTCAAAGTTAGAACTGTGACTGTGTGGGAGCTGGAAGAAATTCTAATTTGAGGAACACCACCCATGCAGTGCCCCCCAGAATTACTGTATTTTTTACTTAACCCTGATAACACACTTCCAGAAAGACTGCATTAAGAGCAACTATATTACTCCTTATTATACTCAATTTTAATTCTACACAAATTGATACAGAATAACTCATTTTTACGTTAGTTTGTTGTGAAAACTGCTTAGCAGGACACAAAAGAAGCATAGCACTTGGAAGAACCCAGCAGCTGCCTGCCTTTCAGTTAGAGCAGAAGGGGTGCCATTGTTGTATAACGGTGTATTTCTGCAGAGGTGAGGGATTACAGAAGAAACAAAACTCCGTAGGAAAAAAAGCATCATGCTGTTCCTCATCAGAGCTACAAAAACAAAGCATGCGAAGAAAACAAGTTCTGCTTTGTTGAGGGTACAATACTGACACTGGAAGCCAAGAAGACCCAGCGCTTCACGTTAAGACTGTTCTTAGCTTAAAATGAAAGATCAATTTTATGTTTGACACTCTTCAGGTGTCATAGACAGAACAACACATCCTCAAAACAGGAATCTGGGTTATGCTTTTCCCTTACTGGTAACATTACTGAGCACACAACTGTGCTTTTCATCTAGTAATCTGGGTATCTATAAAGCCCCAGGAAAAATTTGTTGGCTTTATTTCAGAGCTAGGAACACAAAGGCAAAAAGGTCAACAGCCTGAATTCGAGAATCATGCCGTGACCCAAAAAATCAGGTCCTCCCTTCTTCGTCTCTAGAACATGAAGGAACAAGTTTCACATTCAGAGAAAAGAAGTTTCCATTTCTCAGTTCAGAGCGAAAGCTCCTTTCTGCTGTATTGCTTTTGTTGTCATTTTCCCTTCCTCCAGACCATAT
Source organism: Pavo muticus (assembly GCA_016647715.1). Lineage (NCBI taxonomy): Eukaryota > Metazoa > Chordata > Aves > Galliformes > Phasianidae > Pavo > Pavo muticus. Next base: position 1,251,169 of record JACDJE010000204.1, read on the forward strand.
CCAGTTTTCTTTAGGTATCAGTGAGGCCCAAGTCCTACAACTCACCCTCTTCCAACATGTATGCCCGTGTCTTTGTAAGTGCTGACAGAACAGCTCATAAGGTTGTGAACAGAAACAGCAAAATACCTGAACAGGCAGGCAGGAGAAAGTGAGGAGAGCCTCCATCACACCGCAGCCTGAGGGCACTGCATCCACAGCACATTAATGAGTGCATGAGCTGCTCTAGCACTGGATGGTCAGTATCTTCCTTTTGCAAAAGGCCGACTAGAAGCACTACTTATTTCAGATAGTAAGTACACCATTAAGTAATGAACCAAGAGCCAAAAGCTTCACTCATCAATAACACCCTTTATTTAGACAAGACAAAAGTTTGCACAGCTTTGTAACCGTAGACAGAAATTAAAACATCTGAAATATATTATGCTTTTTTATCCCCATATATTTAACTTTATATGTCATTCTTGGAAAGCTGACTTTTTTTGGTGCCTCAGGATTCCCGTTTCAGCAGCACATAAGCTCCCATCACTGCCAGAAGAGCATACTGCAGAAGAAAATACAGAATGAAGACTGATGACAGTTTTTCTTCACAGAAGCTCTGACATTATAAACTGCTCAAAACGTGCCCTCTACAACATTACACACTGTAGATGAGCAGTTACAGTTCCTGTAGAATTACAGCAATATCTTATTGTGACAATACTCTTTATAAACAAGCACTACAACTGTGCATGCTTAACTCATGAGGTAGCTACAAATTGCTTTCAGATCAATAAAAACACCACGTTCTGCCAGACTGCAGACAAGCTAACAAGAGAACAACTCTCATTTTACATTAGGTAACAAATTTATTAACAGGTATTCTTATAAGCAAGACTCCTTCCTTATGACCTTAGTTGGTATTTTATGGCTTTAGATTTAAGTATTCAAACTGTCTGTATACCTACCTTAAATTTCGGATAGTCGTTCATTATTATGGTTACCATACCAACGTAAGGCAAAAATCTGCAATGGTCAGAACAGATGAATGTAAAATCAACCCCCAAAAGTTTCAATGTTTCAGTATTACTTGGTCTAGGAAATGTTAGATGATGGATTTCAGAGAAAACAAACACTCAAGCAGGCAACCAGGGCTTTAAAGATGATGCGCATCTGGCAACACAAATTCAGGAGCAAACTCTCACAGACCCCACTCCTTCCATCACACAAATGCTTCATCTTGCTAAATATCATTCACAGCATTAAAAATACACACGCACCCCATGAGTGGTACAAGGCTCCAAGCAAGAGTGTTCCAAATACATATTTCTTACACAAAACTATAGGTAATTTGAGAAAGTCCTCTTTTCAAGCAGGGAAGTGGACAAAAGCTGAAACCTTGCACAAAATTACTGTGGGATGTGGAAATCGTTCCCTGGCAGTCTCCAGCAGTTACAAGGACAGGTTGGTTGATGGTTACTCATTGGTGAACTATTTTTATCATGTGCTACTTCTTCAAAAAATTAATTCCCACTCCACAACGGCAACAGCTGCTAACTCTATGTTAGCTAAAAAGAACACAGCCATTTTGCATTACTTACCCCCTTGCTCTTCCAACAACGTCCTTCTTCTCTAGCCAGTTCTGTCCCTCTTTGTACAAGCCTCTATCATCAACTTCATTGTTATCACCTTTGGTCAGAAATTTGATGTTCCCATTTTCTCTAGAAGGCAACGAGGTGATAAACTGAACCACTCAATTTAAAAACGTCAATATCTTGAAAGCACACAATGAAGATGGGAAGTACTACAAGATTAGATAACAATGTTTACTTCCAGTCCTGCTTATTTAACAGGCACCATTAAGCCATTAACATTACAGCCTGTATTGACAGACAACAAATTTCAGCAGGAGAGGTGGTATAAAACGCTCCTAGACTGTCAGTAATTATGTGATGAATATGAAAGGCACTCATTTTAATTTGTTAAAACTAAAACAGTACTTGCTGATCTGGGAAAAACAAAACAAAACCAAACCCCAAAGGTACTATTTTCTGTATTTTCAAGAGAACATAAATTTTAATTAAAGGAAAAAAACCCAACAAAAAAAAACAGCAACAAACCATAAAACCAACCCCCCCCTCCCTAAGAGACTGTATTTCTTTTATGGAAGATCTCAAATCAAAATTCAGCTTAGTCCTCCTCCGATGCTAATAAAAACCAAAGACACTTTAACACAGATGCAAATCTGCATCCAACTCAATACTTTGTCACTGCAACACACTTTCAGGTCACTTACTCTTTAGTTAAACAATACAGCAAAACCTCAGTCGCATTTGATATTTGTAAAAGGGAAAATAAAAAAAATAATACACGTAATCAGCCTTTAAATATCATCAAGTGCACAAAACATTTTGTGGGGCTGTTACTGCATGGAAAACCCTGCATGCAGTGATCTGGGCCCAGAAGTGCTGACATCCCAACTTCTGGCCATTAAGAAGGCTCACTCCTTCTACAGGAACAGAGATTTTAAACCCTAAACATACCCAAACAACAACCTTTCCCTGCTGCTTCAAATGGAAATAGTGTTTTGTACTTCGATATCATTTAAACTGCTGACATTAGAAAACCTGTAAGGTTTTGCTCCCTTTCTAGCACTAAGTATGTGTGGATGACACATGCAGGATTTTGGTTCAACACCCGCCCAGAGCTCTTAAGGAGCAAACACTCCAGTGCTTCCTATATCCACGCTACCTTTTCACTGTGCAAAAGCAGAACTGCCTCTTACACTTGGGAAGAACTGTTCATGATGTGAGGCCTGTGCCACAGGGGTAAAAACAACAGAACTCCCCGTGGCACAGGTCGACCTACTTTGAACCTGAGCAATGCTGCTGAGGGACAGGAGGCAGGGTCACAGGAAGCACGCCCAGAACTGGGAGCAGACCACATCCTAGAGATGTGATGTTAAAGCAAATCCGCAACTGCTTTTTTCCATGAGATATTTACCAAACTGAAAAGTAAGTGAAAGTCACAGTGAGAGAAGCTGTATTTAGAAAGAAGGAAAACGCCAAATTGCATTACTTTTCATGAATTTTGATTACTCTGTGGACGATCGGAATGTCTCTGCCTTCAACCTTAAAAACAACTATTTCACCAGCTCTGATTGGGTCATCGTGGAAATTTGTTAAGAACAAGAGGTCTCCCCTGTGAAAAGCTGGCTCCATGCTGCCACTACAACAAAAAGAGAAGGAGAGAGTTTATTAGCACCATGGCAAACAGGAGAACCACCATGAAAACAACAAGCATTTCGTTCTTACGGATAAACCCACAATTCTAACTGCAATCTGTAGCTTCACCCATTCGAGGAATACCGGGCAGACAACTAACACACAACCCAAAGCCCAGTGAGCCCCAGGCTGGGCCAGCCCATAGAAGACATTCTCACCGCCTCAATGAAAGTAATAAATAAGCTCTACAGAAATGTAACAGTACCAACAAAGGAACAAAATGAGCCATTCAGGTTAAGGCAATCGATCTAATAGACAAAAGCCAAGAAGTGTTTCACAGAAGCCCAGAAGTACTCTGGGTAGAGTTTAACTGGCATGAGTGAGGCTTGTTCTTACATCACTGACTGCTATTAATGATTGGAAAAACTGATGCCTTTTTTCCAGAGTCAGACATTGTTTGTAATTTTGGTAATAGCCCTCAAGGTAGGATTTCAGGTCCTATCAGCGATCACATTAATGGACTTTTCCCCTTAAAATGCTGTTACTTCCTGCATGATTCCTTACTGATGCACATTCTGTTTCTGTAAGGCTGAACCCTCCATGAACATGCATTTAAACTTCATTCATTTGATCAGCACTCAGAGGCCTGCAGGACTGGGTCTTGACATACCAGAAATTACCACTGAGAGAGAGGCAATGGTCCACTGAAACTGACTAATAAAAGGAGCTTTATCATAATACAGCTTTGAAATAAATGTCCACGTGATAAAAAAAATAAATTAACAAATAGACCTGGAACTGTTCAATGCCTTTAGAAAACGCAACACTAAATTTCTCAGGCATACAATCACAGAATGGCTTGGGTTGGAAGGGACCTCAAAATCACAGAATCACATAGAATCACAGGATGGCCTGGGTTGAAAAGGACCACAAAAGGACCCTGCTATGTGCAGGGTCGCCAACCACCAGCTCAGGCTGCCCAGAGCCACATCCAGCCTGGCCTTGAATGCCTCCAGGGATGGGGCATCCACGACCTCCTTGAGCAACCTGTTCACATGAGTGATCTTGGGTAGCTGCCCTCTACCTTAGGGAAACAGACTGAGGTCTCACACAATTGCTGCTCCATAGACATCACTGATAGCCTGGATTCTAAGCATGGACGGAGCTCTGCTCTGCGTGGGTGCAATTCAGACCTGCACAGCTGCGCGGGGGCAGGGAAGGTGCCCGAGGCCTTCAGCAGGGCAGAGAGCAGCACCATCACTCACCTGAGCACCACAACGATGGGGCTCTCGCTGCCAGTGATGACGATGAGCCCCTTCCATATCATAAGGGCAGAGGAGACAATCATCGCAAAATTTAGGACCTGGTAATACAGCTACACGGGACGAGAGAACGTTTTTACAGGTTACGGTGTCACATTAACACGAGGCAGACCTCCGGCCCACAACGACGAGCCGCAGCGCCGAAGCCGCCTTCCAGCTGCAGCAATACGCCAGCAGCGCTCACGCACCGACTGCTCCCGGACCCGGCAGCATTCCAACGCCCTGAGACGCTGTCAGCCCGGGGACAGCCGCCTCCGATCCCCCGCCCCGCCCCGCTTCGCCCGCTGCGTGCCGCCGCCCGGCCCGGCCGCTACCTGCCGCTTGTTCATGCGCCGCAGGTCCCCGAAGAGATCCATGGCGACCCGCGGCCAAGCGCCGACTCCCGGCTCCCGGCCCTGGTCGCCACTACCGGCCCTGCAGCACTACCGCTCCCACCGCCGGAGCGCCCGGCTCCCCGGGAGTTGTAGTTCTTTTCCCCACACCGCCCCGCTCGCGCCCAGTGTCGCGCGAACGTCTAGGACTACAGTTCCCAGCATGCACCGCGGATCGGGGTCCTGACCCGAGGACCCCGCCTGCCCACTCATGTGCCGGACACTCTGTTGGCCGAAGGGGATCGGGGCGGGAGCGCGGGCAGGCGGCGGCGCGGAGCGGACCGAGACGGTGCGCGGGGCAGCAGCGGGGCTGCAGGGCGGCGGGGCTCTCCTCCAGGACCGCGCCGTCTGTGTCAGGCGGCTGCCGGGCAGCTCTCGCGGCGACCGTGGCGGCGTGGTCGCAGCGGATTGGCGGTCATGGGGCCGCGGGGTGCGCTGAGTGCCTCGGTGCTCCGCTGCGGAGCGGCATTACTTGTTGCGCAGGAGGCACCGCTGAGGTTATGTTATTCCGGGTTGGCCTATGTTCGGCTGAACGTGAGCCAGCAGTGTGCCCAGGTGGCTGAGAAGGCCAACGGCATCCTGGTTGTGTCAGCAGCAGTGCGGCCAGCAGGAGCAGGAGTTGATCGTCCCCTGCACTCAGCTCTGGCGGGGCTGCACCTCAGTGCTGTGTGCGGTGTTGGACCCTCACTACAAGAAAGACATTGAGGCCCTGGAGTGTGTCCAGAGGGGGGAATAGAGCTGTGAGGGGTCTGGAGCACAGTGCTGTGGGAGCGGCTGAGGGAATGGGATGGGCAGTGTGGGAAAGAGGAGCTGAAGGGAGACCTTACACCCCTGAAAGGGCATTGTGGTAAGGGGGGTCGGCCTCTGCTCCCAGATAACAGTGATAGGATGAAAGGTGATAACCTCACACTGTGCCAAGGGAGGGTCAGGGTGGATGTTAGGAGCAGTTTTGTTTCCAAAGAGCAGTAATGCATTGGCACAGCTGCCCAGGGAGTGGGAGAGTCCCTGTCCCGGGGGGTGTTAGGAGCTGTGGGGATGTGGCACTCGGGGATGTAGTTCAGTGGTCAGTATTGGCCATAGGTGGTTGGTTGAACGAGGTGATCTTAGAAGTCTTTTCCAACCTTAATGATTCTGTACTTCAGTATCCTTAAAACTGTGTGTATCCAACCTGCTAGATTTATGTTTTGCTGCCCTTTTTTTTTGTGTGTGTGTTTTAATAGATATATATATATATACACATTTTTATATATGTAAATTACGTATTTATAGGGGTCCTGTGACGGTCCCCCTTCTTGCAGTGCAGCCCAGGCCACTGGTAGGTCAGACACTCTGCTGTAAGTGCTCGGAAGAGACCATCGGTGCCAAAGGAGATTTTCTGCACCAGCTGCATCCCAGCACTGGAGTGCCCTGAGGGGCTGGGGGACCCTTGAGCCACAGCCACCACAGACCCATATGTGGTTTGTCACTGCATCCTTCCAAGCAGATGCGGCATTCAGCAGCAGTTACAAAGACAGGCGTGGGGAAGGAACATGCACAGGAGCGATCTCAGAGGCTGTGAGACTTCCAAATTGCCTCATTGCATGCAACAAGGGTGTCTGTTCCTTGAAAGGCTGTGGTCCGCCCTCAAAAGTGTTTGCTGGGTGGGTTCTTGCCTACCCAAAAAACAGAGAGGGTTTTTGTACCGTGCTGCTGAGACGGATTAAAAAAGAATAGAGCTTTTCTATTGTACAGATCTGCACACCTTTTTTCAGTGCCTACACAAAGGGTTAAAAGTGGTGATTGAGATAACGTGATAAAGAAATGCCATCAGTATGAGGAGACCACAAGGCGCAGTCTCCTGTGGGTTATTCTGTTGTCCACAACATCTGGAGCTGCATATCAGTTTCACAGATCTCTGATGCATTGAGCAATCCTTTTGCATTGTCCTACATGGGATAGAGAGAAGGAAGGATAGTAATGACTCAGTGGAGCGTAATGAGGGATCCAAGCACTGTGGGTCACCTGCCTGTGAAACAAATGTGGGAGTTATGAGAGAGAAGTCGTACAGGTTTGGGATTTTTCATTTGCTGCTCTAATTAAGAATAGCTAATTACCGATTCCTTTAAATTGCATCACAGAGTCTTGCCTCTTCTCCTCTTTCAGCGAGTCCCTTTACAGTGAGTAAATCCCAGTTCCTGCTCTGGGTGGCTGTTAGGTGCGTGCTGCGATGTTTGCAGGAGGGGCTGCTTGTGGGCTGTGCTGCTGAAATCTGCCTCTCAGTCACCACCCTTTCCCGTGAGTGCATTTCCCACTTTACTGGTACTTACGCAACTGAGAGATGCCAGTCACAAAACCACTAATTAAAATACATCGTGTGAGCTACTTGGTGTCTAATTACATTTCACTTCCAGAAGATTGCTCTCTTAAAGCCGAGAGAGGGCCAGACTGTGCCTGTTTGCCCCAGAAGTGTTTGTACCTGGAGTGAATCATTGAACATCGCGCTGATTTACAGAGGTGTGGCAGAACTGACTTCAGCCCCAACCATCACAGGCAGTTATAAACAGTATCTGACAGTTAAATCGTTGCTAAATTTACTTTGCTGTTGGAGTAAAACATTTATATTACTTATTTTGATTATGGAGGTGCTTTTCATTTTAGCTATTAAAAGAATTTGTGATAATGCAGAATATCACATTTGCTTTAATTAAAAAAAAAAAAAAAAACACGCCTTTTGTCCCAAAATCTTTTGTATCACACCCATGTTCCTATTAAATAATGGATTCAAAGCTTATTCTGTATTTAATTATACACACATATATAGGAAGTGGTTGAGTCACCGTCCCTGGAGGTGTTGAAGGAACATGTGGATGTGGTACTGAGGGACATGGTTTAGTGGGCAAATATTGTTGGTAGGTCGATGGTTGGGCTGGATGATCTTGGAGGTGTTTTCCAACCTTTGATTCTATCATTCTATCATCTATGCAATTATAAATATTTGGCACTTTTCTGTCACGTGTCTCAAACATTGCTGTGCCACGTGAGGAGGGACCAGGCAGGTGCAAGGAAGTGTGGCCACAAAGCCCTGGGCCACGTGGTGCTTCGCTGCGCTCCTGTGGTCACTGCAGTCCGGAGTAACTCACAGAATGTTGGAGCTGCTGCAAGATTCTGACAGTGGAAAGATGACATGAGGGCTTGGAGTGCTGCTGTGCTCCCATGTCTTCTTGCAAACGTAGCTCCATGGAGTCCCACTGCAGTTAAGTCACAAAATGAGTGGCTGAAATGAAGGGATGGGTTTGCATCCCGGAGCACGGCTGCAGTGCTGCACCACACAGCACGGAGCCAAGCATGGATAGGAGAATGGTATCTGTTACTGTTTGCAGGGCTCTGATTCATAGAACAGACCTGTAGTGGACTGGGAATACCCGAATTCCTGAGTGTAAGGATGAGCCATTTGCCACAGAAATGGCAGTATCTGAGGGAAGGTGAAGGATGGTATTGGAACCGTTCTTTGCAGCCATTCCTGGCAGAGAAAATAAAGAAGTTGAAATAGCAGAATCTAATTTGGTAGCAAGCAGAAGGAGAAAGCAGAGCCACTCTGTGGGAATTTAGAAAAGCAAGAAGGCAGCTTCGTGGGACCCAGGACTCTGTAGTTTCTTGCTTGCATTCTTTTGTCTAAAGCACAAAGCCACACTTAATTCTGAGACCAGAGCGCCTCTGACATCTCCAGCAACCAACTTGCCTCTGCTCAGCCTTGCAGAGCTCAGAGAACACCTCTCAGTGAGTTGAGGGATCCGTGTTAGGGTTGCACTTTTCTTCCTTCTCCAGGGCTGCTGCGATTCTCCCGCACCCCTGCTGCTGGCTGCTACTGTTGGGATAGTTTCGGCTATTAAAGGTTACTTGTATTTTTGAATCTTTCTGTTCTCTGTCTGTTTGCTTTCAATATTTGTACAGCAGCTCTTCAAGAGCTCGGCCGCTAGGAAATTATGCTTAATTTTTCTTCTGCAGGAAAATGGAGCTCTTGACATTCTGGCTGTTTCACCAGCCCTGTGCAAACATCCGGACATGAGTGCTACCTATAGAAAAATATTTGAATTACGGCTCTTTGTGTTCTGAGAGTTTGGGCATTGGCAAAGAGCTCGCAGCTTGTCCCTGAGCTAAACAATGCTGGCTAATGGGGAAGCTCCATTTGCAGTCACCTGGGGTAAACACAGTTTCCTTGAGCCTGGGCACCTTGGGCCCATGTTCACGCTGAACACAGTGCTGCTCTTCCCCCTCTTCAGAGCCTGCTGCTTCCAAGCACACATGGTTTCTGTCCTGTCTGCCTTCTGTTGTGTGTCTCTAGCTGGCAAGGATATTGTCATAGGCACAGTCTCTTTGCATGGTTGTATTTCTACGTGGGTGAGATAACATCTTCAGCCTGCTCTGCTGCCCGATGGGGATAGCTGACATGGTTGCAGCTCTGTGGATGTGTTTCAGGGAATTCTTTCTTTGTGACAGTCATTTTGGTTCCTGGTTGTTGGTGTAAGGGAGGAGGAGAGGGATGGGCTGGATGATCCTCACATTCTGCTTTCAGCAGATGATGTCCTCTTTTCCTTCCTGTTCCTCCAAGAATATGGAAAAAAAATCAGAAATAATTGATAAATGTTGTTCAGATGTTTTCAGTTTTTGAAACTCCCCAAGAGCAAATAAGGAGGCAGTAAAAATGTTTTCAAGAAGTCAAAGTAAAGGAAATATTTCATCCTTATTGAGTCAGTCCTTTGGTTAGCCTGAGATGTGTGCGTCGGTTTCAGCTGGTTGGTTTTGGTGAGGCATGGAGAGCACTGAACTGAAAAGGGTTCTCAGTAAGTTGCTGGCAGTAAGGGTTAATGTTTCTGTTGCTGTGGCCATGTGCACCCTAACGTTCCTGGTGTGAGGGGATGTGGTGGTCCTCTGTATTTCTCTTTCTTTGGATGTGGTGCTCAGGGACATGATTGAGAGGAGGGTTGTTAGGGTAGGATGGTTAGGTTGTGGTTGGACGTGATGATTTAAGGACTTTTCCTACCTGAGCAGTTCAAAGATTCTATGATTCCATTCTCATCATCCTGTCTTGGAGTAGTTGTAACTTTCTCGTGTTCCTTTCTCCTTGCTGTAGCTTTTACCTGGGAAGATCAGCAGCATTTCAGGCTGATAATGGCACCTGTTTGCTTTGCTTTTTGCTTCAAGAACTGACCCTGAAGCACTGTCCAAGAAAACAAAAGAAGAAATCATACCTGCGATGGCCCTCGGAGCCTCGATCAGAGATGATCTGATCCGTGGTAACTGAGTTCAGTGGAGATGAATTTGGCCTCTGGCCACAGAGCGCTCCTGCCTTGACTTTTATGAGCATTTGGAAGTGCTTGACATTACATGACGGGAGCACAGCATGTGTGGGCAGCATCTCGGCCAGGCAAACCATGCGAGGCCGCGTGGAGCCGCGTGATGAAGAGACCTTCTCTGCACATCAGGAGCTCTGCTCGCAACAGTATGTAAATGCAATGATTGAGTGGTGCTTTGAGAAAGCAGCTCCTCCAGTTGTGGCCTGATGGCACTCATCAAGAGCTGCTCTGCATTTTAACCGAGAAGGCAGCAGTCACTTAGAGCAGAAATATTATGGCACTTGGCCATGCGTATGGATGTGCGGCGGTGCCGGCCGTGCTTGGAGGGCACTGCTTGCAGGGCAGCACACCCACAGCTCCGCCGTCTGATGACAGTCCGTGCATACAGAATGGGAGAATTGGAGAACATAAACAAACGGGATGGAGGCTTCTGCCACATCACGTTAAGGGACGCATCTGTGAGGGATACAGTGTTTGGGTTATTTTGCGGATGGTCACATTACTGCTCTGAATACATTCGTTTTCCTTCAAGCCATAAACTCTGGTGTTGGAGCAGAGAGCAGCAGTGCCTCCTCCACTTCCAGCCGGACCCGAGTGCCTGCTCTCCCAGCAGCAGAGGAGCAGAGCCGTGCTGCAGGGTGGCCCTGCACTGCCCTGCCTGGTGCTGAGCTGGCAGTCTGGTGCGCAGCCTGCAGTATTGGTAAGATAGCATTAATGAAGCAGTTCAGTATGGTCACCAAGGAGGAGACAGCACAGTTCTTCTCAAAGGGAAGGAGGGACCTACTTGCTGTTCTTGCTGCCCTCTGCTCTGATTTCTCGCTGCGTTACCCAACCCTCGTCCTTCTGGGAGCCCAGGCAATAACCTTTCTGCAATAAGCTGATATTCAAACAGAGGGAGTTCACTCCTGAACTGCCCCAATATTTGAGAAAGGTTTTACGGTGAAATAGGTTTTTTTTCTGCTTCCCATTATTGGCCCAGCAGCTGTGCGTGTGTGTGCATGGCCGGCGTGCTGAGAAAGGTAATAACCAACAGAATGAAAAGGTCACAGTTGTATAAAAATCCTTTTAAAACTAAATAGCCCTGGCACACTGAATTCCTTGTGGATACTCAGCAGTTGAGAACTGAGAGTGTCAGGGCGTTCGGAAGGTCAAATTCTGCATCTGCAAATGTCCGGTGGAAGCCAGCAGCAGTTGGCAGCTGTGGTCAGCCCGAGCCACCCCCTGGCTTCCAGTCCCTGGAAGAAGCAGAGGAAGGAGCCCCACGGAGCTCAGCGTGCAGGAAAAAGGTACAGCTTGGACCAGAAAGAGACCACAGAGCCTGCCCAAAGCAGGGCGAAGGTTGGTCTCACTTGTGCTGTGCCTCTGAGAAAGACAAAACCACCGGATGACCAGAGAGGCTTTGAGGACAGGGACTCCTGAAGGCAAAGAAGCTGTCTTTGTGTTTGAGGGGTCTTCTAATTGCTCTCTCTAATTACTTTTTGATTCATACTAACTTCCAGGATCTGTAGCATCCTGCTGCAGAGTCCCTTATATGAGATGGAGAAGCACCTCTGAACCCTTTGCCCTCCTTTGTCATGAAGGGAGGAGGCGTCCCTGTTCATCATCATCACAGCTTTATTGATCTCTGTTGTGTCTGCTTTGCCCATCCCTTGCCCCATCCAATGTCCCCATGTGAAATCCATCTGCTGTCCACCCTGCCTTGTGCCTGCCCAGCTCTGCTCTGCCTGCTGGGCTGCTGGTGGGGAATTTGGGCTGCATGAGGCATTCCCTGTGCAAGCGTTTGTGGACTTTTTTAGGGGCAAAATTATGCTTTCCATATGTTTCTGTATTCCTGTCCCACTAACCTGTTAGCATTCTTAATGGCAACTGAGTGCCAGGCAGACAACTTCATAGCACTTGAGGACATGGTTTAGTGGTAATATTGATGGCAGGTGGATGGTTGGACTAGGTGGTCTTAGAGGTCTTTTCCAACCTTAATGATTCTGTGATTCTCCAGTGTTCTGCAGTCATTTTCTGTTCTTACTGCCCTGCGTAACTCCGTCTCATTGGCAGCCCTGGGAACCACGACTCAATGGCTCACAGCATTCCTTGCAAGTGTGGGACCACCAGGTGGTGAAATAAACCAAAGTGTTTATAATGGCTGTGAAAATTTAATTTTTATTATCTGTTCACTGTATACAAAACACCATTCTGCATAGTGATAACTCATTTGTTGTACAGTTGACAGTGCACATCAACAAACAAGTGTCGGAGGTATACACTCAATGAGGAGGGCAGTGGTGGCCGGGGTGATGCTGGAATGGAGGAGCACCTCACAACCACTCATGTACGAGTAATAGAAATGGGATAGGAAGCATTTACCAACGAACCAAATTAGTATGATTGAGGATGAAGAGAGAAAGCAGAATTCATGTATCCGATACACAACTTCCAGAGTGATTAAGAAGGGTTACAGAGGCGGCGGAGAAGGATCTGTATTTTTTCCAAACACTTCCATCTTTAAAGTTGCTAAAATTTAATGATAAATAACAGAATCTCACAAATATTTCGGGGCAAAATGCTCCACATTTATTTACATACGAAATGTGTTTAATACAGTCGTAATGGACGTAGTGTATAGTAACATCTGACAGCAGCAAGACTTTTAAGGAACCGAACAATTACTACCGTATATCATGCAGCTATCTATATGTACAGGATTTGTTTCTTTTTTCTTTAAGAAAAAAAACAAGAAGAAGAAGAAAAGAAAAGAAGTACAAAAAAGGTTTTCTAGGGATACATACAAGGTATAAAATGCAAAAAGAAAACAAAAATGCAACTCTCACAGAGAACCGTACATGAAAGGGACAGCGCGGTACCTTTCTGTACCTGGTGAAAGCTCACCAGTGATGTTGGATGCACTCTGAAGCTCTGTGAGGTCTGTGCTAAAGGTGAAGTGCCAGTCGTACCCACGTGGGCTGGTGTGGTGCGTTTGCTCCTCGACGGCTGTGGTTGAACACTGAGCACCGGAACATTTGGCATTAGCAAACAGAGCTGGGAAACACCAACCCCAGCAGCACAAGGGTTGGCTATTTTCTTTTGACAACCAGAGATAAAGGAAAATACTTAATGCTGTGTAATCACTTCTACATGTTTAATAAATTACATGACAAAAGAAACCAAAACATTACGATGATAAACCTATGCTCTAATTACATCTTACTTGTTTAATCCAGAGCAGCCCAGCCCTTTTATAACTATCAGAGCTTTGACTACAAGCACCTGATGGCTACAAATTACTTCATGATATATATATATATATATGTACTTGTGCAATTACTTGTCAGAAGTACGTGATCCCCTGGGGTGTCTGCACCCCAACCAGCACTGCACTTTACATGTGCAGGAATACTTCTTCTGGAGAGAAAGTCTGAAAGCTTCCTGCCACAAGCAGGACCATCCGGAGTCCTGCAGGATGTGGCATATCCCCTTGGCTTCCTTGCTTCCTTTTTTCTCCAGGCACTGCATTCTGCGGTGCTCCCATTTGCTAAATGTTCTGTCAGAAGCATTCACATAAGAAGCAGTTTAAGAGACCGCAGGAAACTGCCCCAGCATTAAGAACTCTGTTTTAGAGAAACTTACTACAAAAAACAGGAACAAAACGAAACAGAAATTTCCACTAGATACCAATACAAACACGTAACAAAGAGTATAAAAGTTATTAGTTTAAATATATACAAACTCTTTTCAACTCAAATACTGCTTCAATGGTTTCAAGGGTATAGACAATGAGGCGAAGGGGACGTTGTTATGCAGAATATATTGCAACAGCCTGAACAGTACTGTTAACACTATTATACCTTGAACTTTCTGTAACAAAAACGTCATTAGAATTCCAATGTGGAGGGAGATTCCCATGTCCCAACGATCTGATCACTTCTCAGCCGAGCTCATCCTTTTTGACTTGATGAAGGCCATGCCGTGTGTTCTCATGTGAGTATTTAAGGCCGCTTCAGTTTCAAAAGTCTTTGCACACACTTTGCATCTCCTGTCCGACACCGCGCTGTCGGTCGGCTCGTCCTCGTGGTTGGGTTTGTTCTCTTGCTGATTATCCTCCCCAGACCCGTTCTGCTTTGATACCGGCTGCGGCTCCTTCAGCTTGTGTACAATGAAGAGGTGCCTGGAGAGAGACACGTGAGATGTGTAGCAGAGTCCACACTCCCTGCACTGGTACGAAGAGCCATCAGATTTATGCTGAGGAATATGTTCGTGAAACTGGAGGAGATTTTCTGTTGTGAAGCCACAGACAGCACACTTGTGAACCTTAAAAACATTGATTTTTAGCTTCTTCAGTGGCTGCGTGATTGCACCTCGTGGAGGCCTGAATTCCAGGACAGGTTCTTCCAATTTACGCTTTGGACTAGGAACCTAAAAAAAAGTCATAAACAGTATTTTTGTAAGCGTAAGTAAGCAGTGACTGCAGTGGTCTGTCAAACAAGCTCAAGGCTGGGCATTTGGGATAAGCTCACCGTGCTTCTGTGCAACCTGCAGCTTCTCTACAGCTATGAGAGGACTTAGTTGCACAAGTTTTGAAAAGCAGAATTTTATGGGATCAAAATATCTGTTTAAAGATCCTGAATGTATCCCCACAAAAACTCAGTGACTGAATGAATCTTGTGAGTGATTACCTTTGCATCTTCTTTTACTTCCCTTTCTTCCACATTAGTCGATTCAGTCATTTCTTTGACATCAGGGTCTTTAATGCCGTGCATCAACTGAATGTGTTTTTCCAGCATCAGTCGTTTGGTAAAGGTACGTCTTGAGTCTGGGCAGTGCCTGTATAAACACAGAGCAAGCATGCAGAGGTCCAAATGTCATGCTCAGAAAGAAATGTACTGCTCTGAAGAATGTGAACAGAGCTAGCAAATCAGCGCAGACAAGTCCAATCTACTAATGATAGTACTGAAGACAGCACTCTTCCAACCAATTGCACAAGTATTATCAGAGTGGGAGGACAATTACAAAACAGAACTACAGCTTGGATTCACAGCAAACGAGAGAAGAGCTCTCAGAAGACAATACCCAAAGCAGTAAAAAGTGTGGGAGCACGAGTTTGTTTCTTGTACCTCTCTTAATGTAACTAAACTGTACATTCAATTAAACGCTTTGCCAAGTTCTCCCTAACTAAATTTGAGCAAGAAAGCAATCGCTTTCCAGTAAGGATGAAAAGCTAGCTTCAAAGGAGAATTCTGCACTCAAGTCCATATTCTTTATCTCCTTGGAGCTGGTCCATGAGACTGAGGTTAGGTTGGGTTAGTCTAACCTCAGTGCCTGGAGAAGTTATAAAGAAGAAAAATTCAATTCACAGCGTTTTGGTTTATACTCTGTCCCTAGTATCTCTGAAAAATAAAACAGGAGTAGTACTTACGAGCACGTATAAACCTTCCTAATGCCTTTGTGCTTGATACGGTTGTGACGACATAAACTATGGGATGAACTGAAAGATTTGTCACACTGCCGACAAGGGTGTTTCTTCATTTGCTTTAAAAGAAGAAGAAAAACGCGTTAATGTTTTTAAAAGAAAAAGCTAAATGAAAGTAGTCCATGTGCCAAAACCTTCAGTAATAGGAAAGAAACGTACTTACCAGTATCTGTCACTTTTGTCAAGCAAACACCATTCCTACAGCAGCACTGTAGGAACTACACCTCTTTCAAAGCAGTGTGGCCAGCACACGCTACCAAAGACTGCAAACAGAAACCACGGGCTGCAGGTGAAGTGAAGCTCTGCCATCAAAGAGGCAAGGGAGATCAGGGGGCAATTTCTGCATTGGTAAAGGCAGAATGAGCAGAGATGTGCTTTCACCATAAAGTCACCTTTTCTTTCCCGTTGCCTAATAACTTCTGAAGCTGCTGACCAAGAGGTTACCATCACCCACAAGACGAGGGGTGATAAGGACCGAAGCAAAGCATCATGAATACTGATGTGCCAACAAGGCTCAGAAAAGTCAGAAGGAAATGCGAGATACAGTCTGATGCCAACCTGAGGAACGCTTGGTTGGGGAATTCTATGTGTTCTATATCACTGTTTGTTATGTGGAAGGAGAAAGAAAAGGAAGGAAGGTAAAAAGGATGGAGCATTCTCCATCTATGCCAGTCCAGCTGAACAAAGCCACTGGAGCTCTGGTATCTGAGGAAATGATGTCTTCAAAACTGTGAACTATAAAAGCCCCAAGAACAAATGACACAGACCTATGCTTTAGGTCTTATTAGCACGTCACAATCTTAGAACTCAGTCCAAACTGGCCTGTCTTATCAGCAGTTGCAGCAAGGAAACTGAAATATTCCCAATCAAATCTCCTGCCTTCTACAATTAAATACATTTTTCAAGCTCCAAACTGTAATTTTCCACTGTTCTGGTAGTAATAAAGAAATCAACATAACATCTTGAAAATTAAAGCCAATCACTGACCAAACAGATCTCATTTAAGACTTTCTCAGATTACTTTTCAACAATCCAGCTGGGGCCAGAGCCCCACCCTCAGCATTCTGCACAACCACTCCTGCCAGAATCAGGGTGTGCAGGGTCTGAAGAAGAAACGGACTTCGTTGGAATCTCCTGAAAGAAATCCTGGTCACTTGCATCCAGACTGCAAGCATTCTACACTGAGGAAGAGCTCTGCCTGCTGCCCACGTAGAACTGCAGGAATGGACAGTCTCATGCAATCAGTCCAGTTATCTAGAAGGAAAAAACCCACGTTCCCTTTTCCTGCTCTAGCAGAGATCAGAGCTTTCCTTCGTCGTGTTGATAACACTTTCTTTCCTGCATTTCTTTGGGAAACTGAAAAAAGCAAATAATGTAATGTCATTCTGCCATTCCAGCTGAAGCCATTGAGCCAATGATTTGGATCAGCGCTTGGAATTGGACCCTCCTCGACTCCTCTGGAGAATCCATACAAGATCCGTCCCTACGCTCCCAAGCTTTCAACAGCAAAGACCTTCTCTGCAGAAGAATGTTAAGGGTTTGGCTTACTACTTCTGAGGAAATGACAGATTCCTACACAATGGAGACAGGCAACAATTCACATGAAAATTTTAATGTGATACACGTCATTCTCTGGTGCCCAATCTAAACTAATAACAACAATAAAAAACAATTCTCAATCCTAAGTAATATACGGCTCAAGTGACATGGAAATGCTGATGGAGATGAGAGACCTTCTGCTATCAAGACCAACATCACAGGGAATGTGGGGGAAGGAAAGAAAAGGATTTCTGAAAGGTTGCTGATGCAAAAGGGAGGAATCCCATTAGGGAACAAGATATGGTTATCATACTAGGGATAGTCCTTTACATAATGCCCTTAGAGGCACAATGTTCCTCAACATAGATTACTTTCTTTTTGTGTTTTAAGGCCAATTAAAAGAAAAAATCAACAAGTTTTTCTCTGAAATTGTTGAAGTATGTACACACAGTGCACACTCATTAACACTAATGCATTAGGAAATACTACTTCTCTGAAAGAGTGGTCAGGCACTGGAATGGGCTGCCCAGGGAGGTGGTGGAGTCACCAACCCTGGAGGTGTTCAAGGAACGTTTGGACGCCGTGTTGAGGGACATGGTTTAGTGAGAACTGTTGGTGATGGGTGGATGGTTGGACTGGATGATCCTGTAGGTCTTTTCCAACCTTGGTGATTCTGTGATTCTGTGATTAATCAGTACATTTTGCAACACGGTTTTGCAGTATGCTTATGACTGCAGTGCTCTGGGATGAATTTATAAAAGCCTATAACAAAATGTGAAAGCATATTATGAAAGAGAGGCAGTATCATAACAGTAATTCTCGTGCTTTAAGATGGATAGGCTGCTTCCTCAGGTAAGCCAGACCAAATCCACTGCTGAGGAATAACCAAGGGATAAAGGTAGGAGAATATGGGGAACCATCACGTGGCGTGCACAGCAAATGCTGTGACTGGGATAGCAACCAGAATAAGTATTTTTTTTATTCACAAAGACGTGGCATGCAGTCCTGCTAATATGCAGGATATATTTTTCTTTCATTTCTTTTAATCAAAAATCTGAACGTTACATATGTGAGGATATGGGTATTATGCCACTCTCTCATGAGATTCCTTAGGACAATGAACAACAGCCACAACTTCTTACAGCGTGGCAACATCCCACTTAAAAATACTGCAGAGACCAGCACAGATAAATAGCCCAACAACACAGCAATCAGCCATACTCGTTTTGGGTATAGCTAAAAAAGTATTTAGTATTTTAAACAGAACAGGTGAAATAAACCAGATTTCAGGCGGACAGCAAGACCAACAAAGTCGGTGGTGCTGTAGCAACTGCTCAAGCTCTTACATGCATGCTGGTAGAGCTCTGAAACACTGTCTGGTACAAAGCACAGAGCAGGTCAGGTCATCAGGCTGCTCCCATTCAGCGCTCCAACAAAATGGTTGATTTAAATGAACCTTGCCTCTTGCTAATATGCTAGCATAAAGCAATGGAAGAGACTAGGTATGCTAGGAATTCAGTGGAAATGAAGTGCAGTTCCATTAACTCAGAAAAACCTGTCCTCGATACATAAAGAAGCCTAAGTGATGATCTTTATGATGCAGCTTTCCCTGTGGCTCAATTATTCTGTAATTAGGTGCTGCAGGAGCTGTTGCGCAGCATCTTGTCCTTAGCTACAGGAACAAGAGGATGTTAAATTAGCTGCACTGCCAGTTGGAACTGGTAAAGCAGTTCCTGCTTAGAAAACATCTGTCCTTTCTTGGAAAGGCACTGATGGGGAAGTTCTAGGAAGCTCAGCATATGTGCACCGGGCTGAGATACACCAGATTCAGCTTCAAGGCAGGAGCTGCACAGATGTGTTAGTACCACCCTTTGCCTGGGATAATCACTTTTCTTTTTCAGAAACAGCATTTAGGTAGAATCACACCACGGTGGCTACAAGCCTTCCAGTATCTGGCTAACCTTCAGCCAGCTCAGGAAGAGGATACAGAAAATGTGAAGGTGTGTAACTCCCATTGCTTCCCAATACTGTCAGGAATCTGCCCAAAGAGGACATATGTGGCTGTACCTCTCCTGTGTCTGAATAATTTGGTCTGGGATCAGCTAAAAGGGGGTTACAGCTCCACACCTTCACTGTGAACCTACAGCAGCAATTAAGAGTTTGAAACTGATTACCTTCAAGTACCTTACACGACAGTGTGCTCTGTAAATAGTTCACAAATTGCTTAATAAAAGTTTTTAATGCACATTCTGCATAGGTAATTTTAGAGCAAATAATCCTTACCTAGCTTTCCTAAGAAAAGTGGACTACGAATTAATGACATTATTAATTAGACCCACTTCACATATTCCTTCATCTCATGCTCATTTCTACTCTCTCTAAAATAAAATGCATCCGTAACAAATCATGTTTTGAATACAATCATTTAAAAAGCTAAAATCAGTGACAGTTTCAAGAGGTCTGGAGGAAGAGTGGCAACTGCTCTTTATCACCCATCTCTGAAAGTGGTTATCAATTCACTCTAATCTGCATCTGCCTCCCATTTCTCACAGAGACATTTAATAGGGATAAAATATAAGTAAACAAATATAAGCAATGAATTGACTCTCCAGGCCAGTGTTTGAGAGCAGTAATTAGCTGGTATTTCATAATAAGGGCTGTTCCTGAGGTTACATGCACATTCTCATTAAACACGAGAAGGAAGAAGATATATATTTGAAGTTATTATCAGAAAGCATTATCAATACGGTACTAACCTTATTTTACATGCCTTCTGCCACTTGGATGTGGGTTTCATTACACTGGATGTGATTTTCCAGCTCATTCTCAAGCAACAGAGTCATGGGGAGTCTGCATTGCTGTGCTTTGGTTTTAAGAACTGCATCAGTGTAAAATCTAAGCGTATCTGGTCCTGCAGATATTTATGTTTGCCAGTAAAAGCACTGATGAGTTAATATTTGTACTAACTAGAAAAACAGGATTGATCAATATTTTACATGCTCCTAGAGAGACCGTTTCAAGAGAAAACTGAGCTGTGATTGTATGAGTATTTGGGGATCAGAGATAAGTCATCCCCTCATTGCCACGCTGCAGGGACAGCAGCACGTCGCATGGAGTTTCTTTACAAGCACTTCATAGCAGAAGTGTCACAAATAGAGATCTGCTGGGCCTGAAACCAAAGCAATTCACACTAATTCCTCCATAACCTCAGTAGATGGAAATGCAAAATTGGGCTTGTAAAGCGAGAAACCAAACGGAGCTGTCTGTCTGACCTTCATGCCCTCAGGCTGCAAAGGAGAACCAGGAGAAAGAACATGTAATCCTGCAAATCAAGATCATGCTGCCCTGGGCTGCTCCACCACACTGGGCCGATGCTGCCCTGATGCAGTTTGGTCCAGGCTCTGTGGAACCGGCTCCTCGTTCCTACATGCTGATTTTCCTTCAGCCCTGAATCCTGACTGAAGGAACAGCTCCCTGCTACCTTCTCCTTCCACGCAACCTTCAGCCTTCCAGGTTCCCAGTCTTGGCTCACTCGGACTTGAATTGCTGCCTCCTGGCTCCAGCCGGACACAACAGTTTTGGCACTAATGCAGGCAAGGTAACAGAGAGGCAGAGAGGCACAGCCACTGCTACAGCAACAAGAACAACCCAAGACTGAAATAAAGGACCGGACCATTCACTTCCCTCTATTGGCCATGTTTGCCTGACAATAAGCATTTTGCTCTCACTGCTGTAAATACTCACGCACTTGAGTGACCTCATGCAAAGCACTCCCAGCACCTACACAACTCATCCACGACTCACGTGTTTGCCAGGAGCAGCAGCACAAGCTCTGTACGATACCACGTGGAAGAATGAAGTCTGAACTGAAAATGGAAAGCTCATCACTAACCACAAAACTTTGCTGCAGTGTATGAAGATGGACACTCCTTGAATGCACTGCTGTAAGACACGGGTACCGCTCTGTTATAAAACAAACTGAAATGTCCATGTAAAGCTTTTAGACAGATAACTGCACAAGACCAATTGCACATCAAGTTCTCTGTCAAGCGATGCTCTTCATGGCAGCAGGTATTATTTTATGCCTTTTTATCAGGCTGTTTAAATGTTTGTGAACAACATCTATGTATTTACCTGTCATCAGACGCCTCAGTTGGAAGTCAAGGAAAGTGTAAGTTTAGAACAGGATTGCAAATTGAGTATTTCAAACTCTTTTATGCAGGAGCCTCCTGCTCACCCCCTCCAGAAAAACAGCCGAGGGAGAATTCTAGTTTGGGAACCTGCAGGTCAATGGCTCATGAAAACAGCAAAAGCACACCTCAAAATCTGAAAAGACTCTACTTTTCTATGCTAAATGTCTTCATTCTAACCAACTTCCACAAATAATTATTTGCCTTTTAAAGCCTCTCTATGACAACGTTCCTCTGCTCAACCTTGAAATATTATTTTTGCTTCCTACCTGGCTCAAGAGAGGCAACCCTCAAATTTTAGAAAATGCACAGATTTTGCATGCTTTTAATTCTGTTTTTATAAGACCTACCACTGTTTCAAGCACATGTGATGTTTTGCAAGATGCTACCTTTGCTAAAAGACAAATGTTTAAACAGAGACTAATTAAAAGAGATTGTTCCCAAGGATACGGAGCTAGTATATTTTATGCCTTAACTCTATCCATCTCCCTCCACCTATATATGGAGAAGAGAGGAGGCTGGACACCTATCAGGATAGTTTTCTAAACTGTGAAGCACAGAAGGAAGGAGGAATCTGAGTCAGCTGTGTGCTGCATTTATCACCATTCTTTTCCTTTTTAGCTACATTTTAAAAGTCAGTTTCATAGCTCCCTTCCCTGCAAGCAGCAGCAGAGGAAAACTGTTCAGTTTCACTACTGCCCACCTGTCAGTCGTTTTCATTTAACTGGAAAAGCTCTGGGATGCAGCAAGGACACCCAGCTGTCTTTCTGCTGACCTAAGAGCGCAGCATTTCCATGTCTCACTTTCAATCAACTTTGAGTATGTTTGTTATCTCACATCTCGCTGCTTCCAGTAAAAATTTCACCTTGTTAACTCAGCTGCCTTGTTGACTGAACCTGCAAGTCTAAGAGCAGAGCAATGACTTCACCTTGCACTGAGCATACCTTTAAAATGAAATGTGGGTTGGTGCTTGCTGGACCAATAAAACAAGACTCCATTCTCTGATTTTAACAGCTAATGAATTTTCAGGATGGAGGGAGATGGTGAAGGCATGAAGGAAAAAGTAAGAACCTGGATCAGAGGAGATAACTTGGAAGAAATACTGGAATATCTTTCATTCTTTCCATTCTGAAGAAATTTTGGTAACGGATGAACAAGTCCACAATTAACTAAGAGTGTCTGGGTTTTCTCAAAAAGAGCTATGCAGAAACTGACAAAAATAATCCGCAAGAGAGAGACAGATGAAACACATGTAAGAGCAAAGAAGAATAATGATGGAACTTAATTATCTGCAAAAGCACAACTGCATTAAAACAACAACAACAACAACAACAACACTTCATATTTTAGGCTTAAGTCACATTTTTGTAATTAAATATTAATTTACCTTTCCATGCTCTTTCCTCATGTGGGAGATGTAAACGTCTCTCTGAGTGAAGAACCTGTCGCAATCCCAACACGTCCAGCCACGACTGCTGATCTTTTTAGGCTCTCCTTTCTTTAGAGGAGAAGGAGATTTCTTCTCTAACTTTTCTGTTCCGTTGATGGATTTTGTGTCCTCTTTGTTGTGGCTGGCTGAGTTCTGATTTGTGGGTTTTGTACTCAGAGGTAAATTTATCCCCAGGTTTGGTGGCCCTTCAACACTTTTCAAAGTTCCATGCATTGACTACAATAAAATAAATTCAGAAAGGTAAGCAGTTAACACAGGTGTATACAATTGTACTGACAACATGCTGAATACCCTCTGAATCAAAACTGCTTATCTACTTCTTTGTCATACTGCTATCAGATCACATTCCTAACTTAAAAAACTATGACTAAATGAAGGTGATGTCTAGCATGAGCAGACACTAGCCAACAGCACTGACAGGTGCCAGCCACAGCTAGGGCAGTTCACCAACAAGTGAGACTGTGAAGGTTAAGCTGCTGTTCAACAAGGAGAAAAAAGGGCTCAAGGAGTGCATTAGGTTATATTCAGTCTCTTGCTTTACTTACCTAGTGTAGTTAATTAACATCCTCATTTCAAACTATGTGTCTAAAGAGAGATTTCCAAGAAGGCAGGGTTTTTACTGACAAGTTTCGTTTTGGAGCATCGGTAAATAAGACAAGAAAAGGAAACTCTGGAAAGATCAGGCAATGATGTTTTTTAGGATATGTTCTTATTTTATGTGAAGTCTGTGCTAAGCTCTGTCTCACTGCATGCTCAGGTTCTGAGGGCTCGGGGCTACACGCTGCTAACAGTCCTTGGAACCGAGGGTGTGCAGGGCTGGAGGGGACAGCTAAGAAGCTGCTCAGCACCTTGCAGCTCTCATGAAGTGACTCACCCTCCACCAATTAATTCTAGAATCTAAGATTAGGTAATTTATTCGTAAGATGGGAAGAACTCTTCCACTTCCCCTCTCCCAGTTTCTGGAGCCGGTGCCACATGGCAGCGTAATCCCTGAGCCTGCAAAGAAGACAACTCCTGGAGGAAGCCCTGGGACTCAGCTGTGTGCCTGCATTTCAGACATGAACACAACAGGAAGCAGTCAGCAGGGTTCTGGGCCAAGACAGATGGCTGCAACCTCGACTGAATGTATTGCTGAGCATGGACCCATTAGGAAGGGCTCCCTCCCATCCCACAGACTTGCCATTTACAGTGGCAGCACTCTCATCATCTCACATACTGGCCTGCATTATAACTGCCCTGGGTGATGTGTCTGGCTACCCTAAACACGCAGGCAACTTCAGAAACAAAAAGCAACTAACGCATTCTGCTCCCCCAGTATAATGCTTCAGTACTGACCTCTTTTGTAAATCATGTGGCCCTTGGGACTGCAGGCTGGTTCAACTGCAAATGTCAACCTGACCTGCAGAACATATTCTTCTACTGAATAGTTGCTTGGAAAAGAAAGCCAGCACTTTTAAAAGCCGAAACATTATTAAAAAGCCAAGTGCACTGAACTGAGTGACAGGCGCTGAGAGCAAAAACAAACCGTGCAATAAAGGAAGAGGTTGCCTGGAGTACCCTACTGCATGAGGACATGGAGGATGAGTGTGGGGTGGAAGGCAGAGGTGTCCTGCAGCTTCAGGATTTTTGCAATTAAATATTCATTTAACTTCACTCAACTGAAGACTGATCTGGAGATTCCATCCCAGCGTAACTCCTGAGCGTGTAAGATGCTGGTGCTCAACTTTCTATGACTTTACAGTACAATACCTGAAAATGAACTTCTTAATTAAAAAAAAAAAAACAAAAAAAACCCCAAAAAGCACTAATGCACAACATTGAGTCACAGTGGTCACTGCACATATCATCAGCAGAACAGAGCATGTTACACCTCCAGTCCAGACCCCTGCTCCCTGCTCTCACCAGCTGTGAGGACATTTTCTTCTCGTGAGCCATCAGAGGAAAACAAGATACAGACTTTGCCAACAAGACACATTCTCATCAGCAGGAATTACCCTAATTTTTTTTTTTTTTGGTAGCTTTAAATAACCTCCTTCAGAGCCCCTTTCTGTCCTTTTCCATTCTGTTTTCATGCACATGGTCTCTGCCTTACTGGTTTATGTCTAGCCATACCAAATGCAGCTGGGCTGAGCTCTGCCCCTGTCCAGCAGTCTTCCCCTCTCTATGTTCTTCTCTGCTTTTATCTGTACCCTGTTTCTTTCTTTTTCTTTCCTCCTTAAGTCCAACTTACCCTTCTTGGCTGCTGTTCCTACTACTATACACACCTCCTAAATGTGAAAGCATGAGCGACTCTGAATAAAAGCAGTAATGCTGTCACTGAATGCCTATGTTCTAATGTTCTAGACTTGCTCTCAAAAAGGTCTGGATCATTTATAATGAAACATGTTCATCAGTACAAATTCTGGCACAGAAAACTGTAGCCAGAAGAGTTATAAGCACCAAAATCCAAAGTAAAAGAGTAACTTTACAGTGAAGTGCTGAGCAGCCCCAGCCCGTAAGAATAGCTCCTGGCTCTAATTACAGTCAGACTGTGCTCTAACATAATGGTTTAGAAGAAGGTATATGCAGATGTGATAGTACTTTTCTGGCATAGGTCAAAGGCGATTCTTACAGAAACACAAACTGGCTCAGAATCAAAGAAAACATATTGTCAGTGTGCTTCTGAACATCTTGGGTCAGCCCTTCCCTACCTCCAACTCAAGTTTAAAACTGGCTTTAAGGACAACTATCTCTCCAAGACTTCTGATCTTGTTTTCTTCACAACTTCAGTGATTTCTGGGGGTTAAAGGTACCACAGTTGAGGCTAAAACACAAAGTGATAGCTTCAGTAGACAAGAAAGATGTCTTACTTTTCACTACTACAAAT
This sequence comes from Pavo muticus, assembly GCA_016647715.1. NCBI lineage: Eukaryota > Metazoa > Chordata > Aves > Galliformes > Phasianidae > Pavo > Pavo muticus. Next base: position 1,276,901 of record JACDJE010000204.1, read on the forward strand.
TTTACTACTTAAATAGTAGAATTTCAGCAGTTACCAGGCACCAGATCCTGCTAATAAGCTGTAAGAAATCTCAGCACTGCCAATGGTGTATTTAAAATGTACAGCTAGCAGGTTAGAGCCAGGGGGCTGCTGATTCTCAGTAACATGATTTGAAGGATGGCAGTAAATCTTCTCGAGTAAATTCATTCATGCAGTTATAGGGAAATTGATGAGAAAACCCACTTCAAGTTTCTTTTCTCTTCCTGAAAGTGTTCACGTGTGTATGTGTGTGTGCAAGCATGCACACACACATTCTGTATCTATTCAAGAAACACACTGGCTCCCACCAGCGAGTTCTGAACATCACGGACTTGGTTTGGTCACATACTCAGCATTCTGGGCTCCTATCAACTGGAATAATTCTTCAGTACTCTAAATAAGGCTCAAGAGTTGCTAGGATTGGACCAGCTTACCTCAGTGACCCCATTATGATTTTGGTAAGATGACATACTGAATGCAACGCACTGAGATATTCCTGCTGTATCAAAATCAACGCCCATATAGAAAAAACACAATGAGTGGTTACAGTGCAGCTGCTGAAAGTTATACAAAATGCACAACTTTAGCATTTGTGATTGTTACTCACAGGTTACTCTTTTGGAACCACTAACATTTCTTCCAGCAGCCTTCTTGGAGTTGTGAGCCTTTCAACAGTTATTTTCCCAATGATATATTGCATGACAAATAGTATCTAAGAATAAAACAAGAGATGCCTACACACCTTGATATGATCCATCATAAGCTGTTTCTGTGCATACAGAAGAGAACAGTCTGGACACTTGAAAACAGACACCTTCTGGTTTTCAATGTGCTGATCAAAGTGGCGATAGAGCAAAGGTTGCAGAGTAAACACAGTGTCACACATAGAGCATTTATATATTATTCTAAAAACAGAAGTACAATAAACAGTGTCAGTCATGTTGATGATCCACCCACAAGAATCATAACGTTAACTTTTTTCTCAGCAGAGACAAGATCTGACACGTTTAAGCAATCATTTCACGCTGCCTGAACAAAGGTAAATTGCAACTAATTCAAAACAACCTCCAAAGTCAAAATAAAGCAGCAGTAGAGAAGGCAGAAAAATAGAAAAATAAAAATAAAAACCATTAAGCCAGAAAGTAACAGCAAATGCCACTTAACATACGTAACATCAACTTCTGCTTACAACAGCCTGAAAGTAAAACATCTTCAGTTCCTGAAGTCATGCAGTAACTGAAGGACAAGGAGTATACCTCTTTCAGATTGCAAAAGCAATGTGTTTTCAGGGAGTCACTGATATGACCATAACCAGTAATGTACTCCAAGATGAACTTATTTTTACCAATGTGTATGGCTTTGAGCCTCTTGAATGCCAGGTCTGGAACCCGTTAATGCTCTGAAACTGCAACCTCCCAGGGTGACAGTCCCTTGGTTTGCCATTATAAGCCATTAAGAACCTGTCTATGAATGCAACGCACAGACACCACCAAAACTGCAACCTCCTCTCTCAAGGCGTATCAGTTTTTGATGTTGAAAATGAATGAAAGAAAAGCAACCCAGAAATTTGCCACAGATGGTCAGATGAGAAAGACACGTAATCCACCGACCATCCGTAGTGGCACTGCTGAGAAACTGCAGGTAAAACAGGGGAAAACCAGGAGCAGGAGCTGAGTGCAAGGATGGCTGCAGCCTTCCCAGCCCCACCAGCCTGACTCTGATCTCTGTCCTAGAGAATGACTTTCCATTAAAAAAAGCACCAACCACAAACCCTGTTAGCACACTACATTTTCTCGTTACCCACATAAATCACCCAAAGTCCTTCCTACTTCCTTCCAAGCAGTTTTCTCCAGCAGCACGCTGTCTGACAGAGCTCTGAAGACCACTCTGCACTGTGCTCTGAGATGACAGGAACAAGGACACAGCTTCAAAGTGCCACCCATTCAGTGAGTCCAGATATTGGAAACAATGAAAAACACTACAGTTATTCACACGAACCTGTGAGAAAATTATTTCTGCACTCTATCAAGTGATCTCCTCCTCGTGGCCGTGTTTTTCTTTCTCTGCTTCTTGCATGTGCTAAGAGATCTGCAATTTGCACTGCATCCCTTCAGGACCTGTACTGCACTGCTTTCTGCAGGGACCCTCTGTGGCACAGAGCTGCACTGCTGGCTGCACCTGCTCTGCAGTGCTGGGCACAAATGCTCCTCAGACATCATTCAGGACCTGTATTCCAGTTTGCCACATTACTGCTGATGTCTACTCCTCAGAATCCTGATTGCTTGGATAAGTCCTGTGGAAAAGGTGTTAAAGAGCTTGCCAGAAACAGGGAATGCTCCTTGATGTTAAGAGGTAGGGAGAAAAACAGATTTCTAAAATGCTGTTTCACCTCACACACCTCCTGTCCATATAAATCCCACATATCCTACTAACAGTTTCAACTGAGATCCCAAGAGACCACTCCTGGGAAGCAGACTGATCACTGCCCAGCAGATCAGCTGCCATGGATGCAGGAGGAGAACCCTGTCCAGGCACAGTGCCACTGCAGCCACAGCGCTGTGCAGGATGCACTGCTGGAGCTCTAAGAGCCAAAGCACTCACTGTGCAGTGGATCTCGCACTGTACACAGCTGCTGAGCATCCATGCACACTCTACCCCAGCACAGCAGCTCAGGGTAACTGGAGGCAGTGCTTTTACTGATAGCTGGGGAGTACTGCAGTTCTGTAGCGAATCTTCTGGTGAACACACACAGGGCTGGTACCAACTGCACACATTCCCTAACTCTGGGGTGTCAGACACTTTTCTTCTGTCCCTTAAGAGCTGTCTCTTACAGTGCAATGTCAGAGCTGACTGCTCACCAGCCTGCAAACACCAGGGGCACCCGAGCTGCTGCTGCACAGCCCTGAAAGACCGCTGCCCTGAGCCACACAGCACTCACTGACACAGCTGCTGAAGACAGCAGAACGTCCGTCTGATAAACAATCTGACATGTCTGCCAACTTGTCACTTTCCCTTGCTAGAAAACAGCACTTGTGGGATAATACACTTTGTACCAGGAGTGCGGTGTATATTCAGCATCTGGCTTCGTAAGCAAGAGTTCTTCCAGTATTCAAAAAGAGATCAGCCATGGAAAACACCTGAATGCTGCTCGCAGTCTACTGAAAAAATAAAATATAAGCTTTGGTTGCACATAAAAGCACCTCAGGTGTGCTACAGAAGAGAGCTGTCAGGGCTGAAAGCTGAAAGCCATTCGTTGCTCTATATTAAATGCTGTCTATTAAAATGATCTCATTTCAACCATTTGAGAATCACTGCAGATGGACTTTTTTTTTTTTTAATATGGCATATTCACCAAATGTGGATGTATTTCTAATACAACACACAACACTACAGATAAATGAGAATTTGTGCTAGGAACACTTGATGTCACTTGGCCAAGAGCTATCCTCAGGAGCTAATTAACTTAATAAATACTTTTTTCAACTGATAGTGAGCAGCACAAATACCTTCAGTTAATCCTGAGGAAAACCACAGGTTGCAATAGGTGAGACAGACCTTATTAAAGCCAGGCAGTAATCAACATGGGCATCCTGAGCCCGGAGGTGATACTGCACTCCTACAGACACCTTTGATGATGGAGCACAGAACTCCAGACACTGCAGGGACTGGGAAAGCCCTACAGCACCATGATAAAACTGGCTGATTTCACACCACCACCACTTTCACATGGAAAGGAAACTAATTCAAAACACTTAATTCACCAGATTTATGAGAAGCAGCTCAACAGATCTGAGCACAGGTCAGAAAATCTTTTGCACTCTTCATCTGGGGAATATCTCACTCGGTTGGTGATCTCAGTCCTTGTGCTCTCTAATGAAAATCAAGGGAACCCCAAACAAGTTTTAGGTCAAGTGTTGGTATTTCAGAGCCTCTCACTGAAGATATTCCCTTGAGTTAAAACAAGGCACCAATTGCCACTGCTGCAATTGTCTTAATTTAGTGTCAGATGCAGAAATTTTGTGCTATTTTGCCAAATAAATAAAAAATCTCAATCCGATAAGCTAGGAGGAAAAGAGGTAAGAAGGATTCCTGTGAAATCTAATTATTACAATGCACGATGCATTGTTTCTCTCGCCTGCCTTCTATTTTCCTGAGCCTGCTGTTTGTGACAAGGTTCTGCAGTGCTCACAGCGTGCTCTGTGCCCCTCAGAGAAACAGGATGGAGTTACAAAGAGGGGCGTTCACTCTCAGCACAGCACTGATACCAGCAGAGCAGGAAGGCAGAAGACAGGCTGTGACTGCAAGCATGGGGCTGAGGTCTGTGCAGCATAAAGTCTGAATTTCAGGCAGGCTGCACCTGCAGCTCCCACCAACTGAATATTCAACATCTGTACAACCGAGATCTGATTCTCACTTCCTAATTATGCCCCTGGCTATCTTCAGTACAGCACTCACTGATGTGATGTGCAACCTTCCCAGCTGCAGAACGGAAGCAGTTCAGCCTTAATGCAGAAAAGAGAGCTCATGTGTCACAAAAAGCTTACACAGTACAGCTCTGTGCATGTTTTTACTCTGAACTGGAGGGCAACTCTGGACAAGGCGCACAGCCAGTAGCTCTCACCTATCAGCCTTGACAGACATGACAGCCATCATGGAGCTAAAACTCAGTGCTTGCAGCTTGCACAAAGCACTCTGCAGCCTAAGGAAAGCACTGCCCAGCCAGCAGCACTGCCTGCCCTGAGGAACCCTGCAGCTCTGCTGCCTGGAGGTCCCCCCACCAGCACGCACCCCAGCCCCTGAGCACTGCTGGCACCAAAGGAAACAACCTTCCAAATCCACCTACCAGACCGCTATCTGTAAGTGTGATAGAAAAAAATAAATAATCTGAACTTTTCAACCAGATGTTGTGAAAACCACTACAAAAGTGCTGACGAGCCTTAGCAGTTCTCCTTGGAATCACATTTTCTTAGCTCGTAGTAAAAATGCATATAAGCAGACTAAAAAACCAAGGATTGGCAACATGCTAGCAGGATGTCTGAATTACTTTTGCAGTTCACAGAAGGATCACAGGATGGTTGGGCTGGAAAAGACCTCACAGCCCTCCCCAGCCCCACCCCAGCCATAGGCTGGCTGCCTCACAGCTCAGGCTGCCTAGGCCCATCCATGGCCTTGGGAACCTCCAGGGATGGGGCACCCACAGCTCTGGGCAGTGCTGGGGTCTCAACACCCCCTGGGTGAAGAACTTCCCCCTCACATCCGACCTAACTCTCCCCTCTTTTACTGTATTACTTTCCTGTAGTGCTGTGCTTAAAGAACTGATATTGCTGTTGTGAATGGAAAGTTAACTCCTGCCAAATTCCTAGCTAAAAACTCATAAAAATGCCACAGGAACACCACACACTACCAACGGACAACAAACCGCTGGCTGTACGGAACTTAATGCTGTAAGCACAAGACAGAATGCAATTCCACAAGTTATTAAAATGCAGGCAAGTACAGTAAAAGATTAATTTTGCTTACTTTGGTTCGCCTATCTTGATACCCGGGTGTTGGGTATAGGCATGGGAATGTGTGCTGGGAGCAGATTTAAATGCCATGGGACAGATAGGACATTTGTAAAAGACTTCACAATGAGAACCTTGAATGTGAGACTTGAGTGCCGCCACATCAGAGTACACAACATTGCAATGCACGCAGCTGCAAAAAGAGTGGAGAAGAGTCAGTTCAGCCTAGCAAAAAGCAGTACTGCAAGACACCGAATCAACACTGGTTTTCAAGCAAGTGGGAGAGGTAAGCATATATCCACAACCAGATAAAACTACATTATTCTGTCAATTCAAAAGTATAAACGACAGAGTAGGAATCAATATAAGCAGAGACTTGCATATCAAAAAAGGAGGGAAAAAAAGAAGCTTCCCAAATTTAACTCTGTAGATCTAAGAGATACGAATTCAGAACGTTTTATGGGATTACAACAGGATAGACAGAAGGGTGAACAGAGAAATATTCCGCTGATTGTGAAAAGAATGCTTAAAACCTCTGCAAATCTGTTAAGTTTTTACAAAATGCATTTTTTTTTTTTCACATGCAGTGGATTGTGCAGGGTACACCACTACCACCCAAATGGAAAACCAGTAAGTAAAACATTCAGACCATTTCCCTTGTTTAGATTTAATGAAGACGTAACCGTAATGATTTTCTGAACCGGTAATTAAATCAACGCTTGGATTAAAAAAAAAAAAGAGTAAATTTAAATTCAGGGCAACTGAACTGAATCTCAGCAATCACAACAACGTATCAGATTGGAATTCTGAAAGTATTTTTCAAACACATACTTCGGCAATGTCGGAAATTTGTGACCTTTCCGCATCTATTCTAAAATAAAATGATTAAAAAATGGGATTAAAATCAGCACATGAGCATTCCCACACACAACGGCCCCTTCTAGTTTATGCACCTCGTGGACTAAGTGCTACCCAGTATGTACAAGGATATGCTGCAGTAAACAACACCACCTCTCAAATCAACCCATTTCTTACTGACCGGTACTTTGCAGTAAGGGTTTTACAATTTAAACCTAGAAGACTGCCAAAATAATGATTTTTGCACCTACCACGGTGGTATGATTTTTGTGTGAACACCACGTAACTTTCCAACAGTTTTGATGATAGCCATGAAGCAGGAAATAGCAAAAAACTGCATTCCATAATCGTTTTTTCTTTTCAAACGTCCCACCTTTGAATGTTATCACCCTTTCCTGAAGCACTTGATACACCTTCCTCATACTGCTAGTTCAGTTTGCATCCATCTGGGCTCCACTTCCTGGGCGATTAATAAAGTAAACAGCCTTCCCAGTCTGTCAGCTCTGCTCTTTCCTTCGTGGCCCTCTCCTTGTAGCGAGTCCCTACTACCCCACTGCCTGCTGCAGTGCCCCTCAGCACCGCCGGGTCCTGCCTCATCCCTCCCTGCCCCACTGTCTGGCTGTTATTCTCCAGTGATGCAAAGTTGTAAGCAGTCCTCAGCATCCGCTGTTGTATAGTAAAGCAGCTCCTAAGGCCCAAACCTTCCTTTCCTTGAGTGCTGGGTCACCTTTGTTCTCAGCATGCAAGGATGCAATTCAGCTCGAGGCTGAGATGTTCAGCTGCTTCACAGGTCCTTCAGAAAGGCAGGACAGGCTGTGCTTCCCCAGTGAGAGGTCCTGGCAGCAAGGAGCATAGCAAGGAAGGCCTTATGCTCTCCTGGATACTGCTTCTCCTTGCCTGGGCATTTTTTTGTTTGGTGTCCTCAAATAAAGAAATTCTGACTTAGTGCGACATGAAATGTTAATGGTCAATCTTGAGAAGTTCAGTAATGTTGTCACGATTCACCATGAAGGACTTACAGATTTCCTGGTACTGCTGGAGCAGGCCAGCAGTTCCTCAAGACGATGCTGAGAGAGACAGGTGAGAGGAAAGAGCAGGAGAGTGGAGGAGGCAGACGTAAGAAATACGCAATAAAAAAGACTGCTGTGCTTGGGAGAAAATAAAGGGATTCAAAGAAACATGAGCTGAGAGTCGTGTCAGGCCATGGATTCAGGCTGAGAACTGACTGCTGCAGCAGCTGGCCTGATGCAAGCAAACTGCTTCTCTCCCAAGTGGAAGATGTCCCAGCCATCCCAACAAGGGAACTGGGTTCCACGAGGAGCAGAGGCTGCCTGCCCAGTGGGATTCTAGCTCGCCTTTCTGCGGTCAGACAGGACGGAGCGGTGATGCCTGAGGACTGTGGGCTGCTCCATCCCTCACCGTGCTGCCTGCCAGCCAGCCGGTAACCTTCCCAGGTAACACAGCTCTCAAGCCTTTTGAAACTCAGCACTTTCATGGAACGCCTCTGGTCCCTGTTTTCTCAGTGAGTTGCCATTACAGGAAAACAAAAGAACAGAAGGAAAACCGAGGAGTAACCATGAGGAGCCAGAAGAGCAGGCTGCTGGGGTGAGAAACGTAATCTTCAAGTGGTGTAAAGCAGAGGAATCTTCCCACAGCAAATAGATTAAAAAGGACTTGACAAAGCTGTTCTAGCTATGCTACCAGGCAGGTGCAGTATGCCCGCCCACAGCCTGACAATAAATTTTGGTAGAAAATAAGAAAATGATTATTCTACCAGAAAGAACAGTCTAAAATTCAATGTCCTGAAAAAAAAATCAAGAAGCCCGTTATGAACCTGAAATTAAGAAAATACATCTGAATTTTCTAGACCTCAGAAACTGTGAAGCCCTGAATCTGACATCTTATGGCTGGATGAGATTAGCTAATATTCTGATTTAATAACATACAAGAGCGGATGCTCAAAACAAAGCTGAATTCTAATGCAGTATTTACTCAAAAAATTGTAGTACTAATAGAATTGTTGCCATGACAACCTTAAACCCATGAAGCTCTATTCTACAAACAATGCTTATGAAAACGGAAAATTACTTTTGAAAGCATAAATTACATATAAATTGACAACGAAAGTAATCATAATACTGACCGAAAACCAACTCTTCGAGTATAATGCAGGCAGTTCTTAGTGACATGAGTCTGGAAGTGGACAGATCTGCAGATTGCTCCACATTCAGGACACGTGTATGGAGATTTATGCTGATGAATTCTCTGGTGTGATGCAAAACTGCACTGGTTAGGAAGCAGCATCTGGCAGATATTGCATGTCTTCTAAACGATAAACCAAAATAGATGAAACAAAAGGTTGGGTTCAGCTATACAGAATTTCTCGTGTCAAACACTGTAATATAAATAAAAGGTTAAATGTTAAGACTGTGATGTGAGCCAAAAGAAGTAGGCAAGGTCTAAATTCAGACTCTACTGACCAGCCTTGCAGGGCCAAGGTGGTCCCTACTGGCACTAGATATACTGGCATTCTGGGCCAGATTCTGACACAACAAAGCTCTTTCATTCATCACTGACCTTAGAAGATGTATTGCAGTTTATTTACATTTAATTTACGTGCCTCACAAGGTTACCTTACTAGTGCAAGGGGCCTAAGTGAAGCTTGGAAAACAAATCTGATGGTTTTAACCATGGGAATTAAACAAACAAACAAACAAACAAGAAAACATACAGAAAAAAAAAACCACCAAGCACGTTATCTTCATTTACTTTGATCCCTGCTCCCTATGAATTCTACTGGGAATATCCTCAATACCAGTAGATGGGGTATTGTCAATCAGAAAGCCTGTAGATAATTTCAAAACGCATTTCTCAGGCAAGCTTCAGCATCTGCACTGTAAAATATCCAACTACAAGGCATCTAACACCACAGGTATTTAACACAAAGTCCTTGAAGGGCAATCTGAGTGCGGGCGTTACTTCCTACACTACGTCTTCTCTTGCATTTTGTTACACAGAAATAATATTTTAAAAGATCTTCAACACTTGGCCATTTGCCAAGTCAGAAACACTGGAAGGCTTTGGGTGCATTGTGCCACTCCTGGGGTTAAACACAAATGATGCAGTGGAGCTGTCAACAGGATTCACTCCTGCTCACAGCTGCTTTCCATCCCCGGAGGGCACAAAGAACAGAACCTGCAACACCACGGGTTCCACTGACAGCAATACATCTCTGGATCTCCAAGCAGTGTCTGGCAGTCTGGACGGAGCTTAACTTTTATCACGGATACTGCTCCACTGACTCCAACAGAAACACCAGCACAACTCTTTGCAGAACAATGAATTTAACCTCATTTCCTAAGACACTACTCTGTAAGGCGTTTTAAATCATTATTTCTTATGACCGGGGAATTACGAATTTCACCAGTGACTTAGGCAGATTTAAAAGCAAAATTAAGACTCCTACATGACATGGGTACTTTTGAACACGGGATTTGCATATTTCAGCAGCGTTATCCATAAGACTCTTGCAGATGGATGTGTACGTTTTGCAAGATTATAGACAAAACAAGATCTCCAGAGTTGCATTAAAAATGATTTGCTAACCTACGGATAAATAAATCTTCAAGTAATTAAGAAAATCCTTCTCCTCACGTTAAAACAGTTACTTACTGGGGCTTCACCAAGAGCCTCACCCTTCTTACAGTTCGGGCCCCTCTCCTTTAAGTCTCTTAAAAATGGTCAGAGCCAGAGCATGCAGCAGCAGAATCAAAGCTACTGTTGTAGAAGAAATCATACAGTGCTACAAACAGGTTCCATGGAGGTCTGGCTTACTACTATTGGCAACTTTGCTTGAACAAAAAAGTCACCTGCTCTCATTTAATCAACAAGACAGATCCTAACTGCAATGACTAAAGCACAACACCTGTACAATTTTTTTTTTCCCAAACAGAACCCTGTTTAATATTGAGGTCTAAAGTAACTCCTTAATTGCCTTGTATACTGACAATGCTACTGATATTCTAAGAACAAGAGTATTTTTGTGCTGGGACCTGCAACTTTTTTCTTTTCATCTGAATGCCTTTTTGAGGCTGCACACAAATAGTTGTAAATTATTTTTTAAACATCAGTTTTAGGGAGAAGATGTTAACATGAAATATCTGGAGGTCACACACTCTGAAGCAGATGTGTTCTTTCATATGGTTCACTTTTAATGTGTGCCTGAACAGCCTCCAACCAAACAGTTCTCAACCGTCCTGACAAAAGAAAGATGGCAAAATGCAAAACCTTAAGACAGAAGAATTTAACCAAAGAAATCTACTGTTCTCCAAATACAGGCTGGATACCAGCACTGCTACCAGCCTAAAGAATTAGCAGATATCTTTACATAAAGCTTTGTCTGAGATGGATGACCTGCAGCCATTTTGCGTTATCACTCTGATCAGAACCTCTACAACACAAGAAGGCTGAAACTGTGCTCAAACACAAACAGATATCCACTGAAATGCCAGTGTTTGTCCTCAGCTGAGCAACTGGCACAGTCTGAGCCACTGACCCTGCCTTCTGACACTGCACAGAACTGCCATGGGATGCCAACTCTGTCTTCAGCTCAGGCTCACAGATGGCCAAAGCCTGACTAACTCTGGCTTAACGTGTGTTTGTTGCATCTACTAAGATCCAGTACCATTCCTAAAATGTACCTTTTGTCATATATATATATAAATAAGCAGCAATGCAATGCTGGAGAACCTGGAGCGTTACACTGTGTCAGAAAACAACAAAGCAAAGCTTCTTACATAGAAGGTTTTCATAGTCCTTCCAAAACACTACGAAAAGAAACCTGGATGCTACGCTATTTCACAGCCACACAACACTCCACCCCTAAATGAGGGTATCCCAGATTCTGACTCTGCAACAAGCAGTCTGCAAGATTCATCTGCCGTGTCAGTAATTCAGACCAACACAAAATGCCAGTAATGCTTTTTGTTAGGGCTGCTGGTTTGATAGTTTGAAAAATACAGTAACATTTTTAATTGAAGCTGATTACAGTAGAAGAATCTACTGTGAGATTCTGAAATTCACTTTTGCATACCATTTTATTCTGGGCTTAAGGTGGCATTAAATTCCAGTTCTCTCATTCCAACCCACACTAAAATAAAACAGAGTTTCTGAAAACCATCACCTGCCTGCCTTCGGTGTCAAAGTTTCAGGAAAAAACAGGAGTTAGAAGAAAAAATTGTAGAGGTGGAAAATAAAGATAGACAAGACCTATGAGTATGAAGACAAATGAGCTATACAGCATCCACAAGAACAACACTCTTACAGCTGTAGATAAGAGGAGCATTAACATGAGTTAGACCAGTCTTGCTGCTCTGCTGCCTCAGTAAGCTGGTGAGGGCTTCGCTCAGCCATGAAACCCACTGAGTGGTCTCATTCCTTTTAACAGGATTACTAACAGAAGTGAGGGATTGCAGAAAGATAACGTTACAGGGAAGATTTTTTAACTGCTAAGGATGTTTTACCTTTTTTTAATTCAAAACTAAACATTCTCCCTTTATAATGAGAGATGAAAAAGAAATAACAGCTCCTTCCTACTTAGACTCAAGTAACACATAAAACAGTGTGCAGTTTCCATTTCAAGAGTAGGTGGGCACTAAGAACTCATCAACGAGCTGCAAAATCCAAATATTTTTATCTTCCTTCCTCCCCGAGTAAAAATACTTTATCTAGCTTTCCTGTTTTCCTCCCCCAAAATAATCACTGTTTCACAACAAAAACTCAGCGCCAAGCACGAAGAGAAATCAGAACATTTCTTTTTCAAGCTTTCAGAGGGGTAGCACATCACAAAGACATACTAATTTTTATAATAAACCTATACAAAGACTTTCTTCAGCAAACACTGCCCTTGCAGAGATGCGTAGCTACCTGACGAGGGGATGAAAAGGCAAGAAAGCAGGAGGCAGTGCTCTCACTAAAGCAACCCTTCAGCTGGAAGGCCTCCACGATGTACCCATATAGCTACACCACACAGCATGCAATAAGACACAACTTAAAAACGTAATGAAAACTGCTGATCGATGTATCAGAATGACTAAGAAAAATATTTAATTCATGTTTTTAAGAAGATAGTTCGACAAACTCTTAAAACTATGTTTATTAACAGTGTTCTTTTAAAATGGAATGACATGAAAAGTGCTTTTCTTTAATTCTGGTATCTGGAAATGCACGTCCTACTACGCAGTAATTAAGGCCTTGTTCATACCTCAGTCCTCATGAGACAGTGAGTTTCCAACAAGAGATACAAACACACCAGTGGGCAATGCTATCTCCTGTACCTGCATGAGCCTTCCTCTGTTATGCTTCTGCACTGCCTTAATTCCTTGTTTTCATAGTGCCAAGCACCAGAGGGGTTTCCCAAGGTCTACTGGATCTTATCACGAAACAAATGATAATTAAAGGACCTACTGTGGAAAATAAAGAGTAACATGCACCAGCAGAAGAGTTACCTTCCTAACTTAAGGACTTAAACCCCTATCCTGCACACTGCTGTGAGATTCCAAGAACATTCCTGGCTTGATTGGTCTGAGCAGGGACAGAGCCTTTCAGCTCCTTGCCAATGTGCAGCAACAAGCTGCTGCATCAAGATTAACTGAATGCTTTGAAATAAACCAGAATTCCTTTTAATTGGCACACCATCATTTAATTAATGATCTGAATTCTTACAGGGTTATAAAATACACTGCACGCTGATTAATACTTTTATTGAATGATGTGTTTCTTTCACATCAGGCCACATATAAACCGTTTTAAAATTCTTTGCTAATCTAAGTTTAACTCAATAGCAATTGTAGGAGGAAATGAAAGCCAACAGAAGTGAATAAATGGTCACACAGCAAGAAGCGCATGCTAGTGAATACCACCTTCAGGTTAAAAAAGACCTGAAGACACCAGCACACATATCCTTTCAGCAGAATCAACGTGGCATTTATTAGTTGTTTTCCCTTGTAGGTAGCAGGAATGCCAAACTCACTTCTAGTGCTATATGAAAGCAATAAAAACCAAAGACAAATCAGGAACGAATCACTTAAAAACTACTACTCAGATTAAATAGGTGTGCTGCTAATGAGGGTGCCAATTAAGTGGATTCCACGGGACAATCTCATTTCAAAGCACAGCAATAATCGTTAAAAAAATCTCAGAGACCATTACGAATCTCATTACTATAATACTCAGCTGCAACAAAGCTCACACTAAATTCTAGTGAAAATATACACTGGATTAGACTTCAGGGCCTAAAAAATTCTAAGATAAACTCTTAGTTTAAAACGTTGACATTCACTATAAAAGTGCTTGCAAGTTTTCTGTTGTTTTTAGTTTATGTTTTTAATCATGGAGGTTCAGACCATTAACAGCTAAATGAAAGAAAAACACTTCCAAAGTCTCCTAGGCTTATAGGCGAAACATTGGAATTTAAACATATGATACTCTACTTGTCCACTTGTGTCTGCAGCCTGCTGGAAATGTGTAGCAAGAGATGTCTCATCTTGGAAAACTTCACTGCACTCCAAACACTTTAGACCATGCCTACAGAGTTTTGATGGATCTTCGTCTAGCGGCATGGCTGGGACGATGGGCGTGCTTGCTGGGGCTGATATGACTGTTCCCGTTATGCCAGACTGTATCTTAGCTACAGTGTGTGAGCCAGCTCCCACTGGGCTTTGAAGCATGGGTGTAGCAGTATTGCTTGAAGGAGATGCTATCATTTGATCTGCTGGGACTGGTTTTAAAATCAGGTGCGAACACTGCATTACAACTCCTTTTTCCTTGTGTCCACGAGCATGGGAAAGAAGACTACATTTGTTGTAGAAAACTAAATTCTTTGTACAGTGATTACAAGTCACTTCAATTCGCACGCTCCTCCTGTCGTAATGCTGGGTCAGGCTCTTCTCGAGAGCGAAGGAGTCACCGCACTCCAAACACTTGTAACCTCGTGTGGGCAGTGTTATTCCAGCACTGGCAGGGGGGCTAAGGTTGGGGATGTAAACTGGGACAGGGTTGACACTACTCAGCACCTTATTGAACGCTTCCACTACAGAACTCTGTAGAGATGACACCACCTGGACTCGAGACACCTTTTTAGAAGGCTGTGAGGCTGCTGCAGAAATTATTGCCTGCTTTATTTGTTGCTGAGGTTTCGTGAGCACTTGTCGGAGTTCAGAGGTGGTTTGAGCACCCTGAGGCAGAAGATTAAGGTTGGCAAGATGGACCGTCTTTGGCACAAGTTTAGCACTCGCAAGGCTTGATGCTGGCACCACAACAGTCTGCTGCTGTATGGCATTGGCAGCTTTTATAATGGCGCTACTGGCACTCTGCACAGAAGCAGCAGATATTACAGTGGCTTTCACTGTAGTATTGTTAGCAAGCTTCAGATTAATAACTTGTGAACCTGCTGTTTTCACTGCTGAAACTGGGAGGAAGGCAGTAGCCACAGGCTTGATAGTGACCTGCTTTGGTGTGAGCTCTGCAGATGCAACTGCATTGGTAACGACGGCGGACTGGAGAGGAGCTCTAGGAGGAGAGGAAAGAACAGCAGCAGAAGTTGGTGAGGACAGGAGGGACGTCATGGAAGTTACCATAGAAGCAGTCTGCTCTGTTTTTTTACTCGAGTCCAAATCAACTTCGGGCAGCACTCTAGTAACGGTTCTCTTGATCTCCCCGGAGGAAGTCTTGATGGTTTTGATGCGAACTTTAGGAATTGCTGGTGTGGACCCTGCAGGAGAAGACGGAGACCCTTTGCTACTGTTTTCACTCGATACACTTCTGGGACTATCAGGCGGTTTAACAGATGGCTTTTTAGCACCATCAATAAGACTCTGAGATTCAGGCGATTTTTCAGTGGTCCGGGGACTTTCGCTCATGTCTTTTGGCAAAGGAGAAGACTCTCCAGAATTAGACTGTAAATCCTTACTGGTATCCGTAGCTGCCTTTTTAGCACTCAGTGCTGCAATCGCAGCAATGCACGAAGAAAGCTTTGCTGATGACTTTGCTTTGGACTGCGAAATGCTGGCAAGATTTGTTTCACTTTTTTCAGCACTCAGTTTTCCATCAAGTACTCTGCTGTCAAGAAGCTTCTCAGAATTGTCTTTTAGCAATTTGTCCTCTGCTTTGCGAGCTTTGAAAGGCTCATAAATACTTAAATTCACAGAGTTTGTCTCCGTCTCCCGCTTAGCAACTTTATTTTTATCTAAACTACTTGAAACTGAGATACCAGATTTAATCAAATTCTCTCCCCCAAGTGCCTTTAGTTTGTCATATTCCTGCTGAGACACAGAACCTGTCAAGATATTCGTTCTGAAATTTGCACGCATCTCTTCTTTGTCTGGAGGGTCATCCACCTCAATTTTTTCATCATCGTCAAATTCTTCAGCACTTGAAATTGGACTAAACTGGTTGAAAGCCGAATCCTTCAGTGTTGTCTCAGAAGCTGACCCATCATCTTTAAATGACTTCCCTTCATCTTTACTGTAACTGTCAAGAGCTGAGGATGTTAGAAAGCCGTTATGCAAGCCATTGCCTGTGGAATGGTGGCCATCCTTGTCTACTCCTTCAGAAGAATCAATAGTACGTACATTTTTCACAATGACACTCACACCAACATCAGATGATGATGGTGTATGAGAATCTTCATCGGTGTGTGCATTTTGTTTTATCTGGCTTTCATGGTCATCATGTCCAGATTCAATAGCTGCTTTGGGGTCAACCATGTCTGGGATGTCAAAGGCTGCAAGAAGATCGTCAAAATCTGGGGTCTTCATATCCCCCATGGTCATCTATTTGATTGAAGGCAAATCTGTAAAACAAGCAGAAAGTCCTCATCTCAGTATTTTAAGCTCTAATAGCGTACTCTACCACAAATAAGCACACGTTCTCACATGCCATGCAAAAAGGTGTTATTTCACTTCTCACATGGCATTTTCAGAAATTATGTACTACAAATAGTATCCCAATGCAGGTGCACAATGTACAGTTGAATTACAATGCCAGGAGCTACAGTAATCCATCAAGTTCATACACTGCACCCTAGCAATTTTATTCTAGGGACACACCTTCTCTTCAAGTGACTTTATTCCTGACTGCTCTCCTACACTTTCTGCTGCCCTACCCCACCCATGCCATGAATTCAGCAAGGTACTGCTTTCAGAAAAATCATGAGCTATCTGTATATCCTCCTAAGTCTAGATTTTCCTTGGTATTTGTACTGTCAACCTGATGAGCCTTCTCGAAGACAGAGAACAAATGTGCTTCTACTAGCAGTTTAAGAGTATTGCATTGTTTTCTGTAAATTAAACCACTCCATCTGAATTATGGAATACTTGCTCCCCAATGCCCATGATGTGTTTTTTCAGCAGCTCCAACAAAGGATCTGCTGTATTTACACTACTCCTATCAGGTGTCTCACCTACTTTAAAGACCTCGCATCCTACAACCTCCAATGCAATTCAATGCAGTCATTCACCATTTTCCCCATTGTGTGTTTCCTACTGCATAACCTGAATGTCTCTTGATGCAACCTGAATGAACTGCATGTGGTTCTGTTCACGTATCCACTCCACAAAAGCATTTCACGCTAATTCCATTGTCTCTCTTCAGTTTTCTTTTTAAGCTGAACAACGCCAGATCTTCAGTTCTATTTCTTACCCTCACAGATAATTTCCAGATCCCATTCTTTCCATCCACCGCTGGCCTATAATGCTGTTTTTTTCCCTTCCTATTCCAAAATGCAGTAGGTAACTCAGAACTGAAACTTTATAAATGCAGCGTAAGAAGGAAAAGTAATACTTCTGAGCATACTTTCAGATTGTAAATCCCACTATGGTATTTGCTGTTCCACAAACTTCAAGAATATGCAAAGTTGTGCAAAAGGAATCACTTGCACAGATCTAAGAAATCAGTTACAGAAAGCACAATTTCCCATTTTCTTTTATAACAGTGCACAGGTATGATCTGTATTGTTATGACAGAGCTGTCTTTAACATGCTTCAATTGTTCAGTACTCATCATGCAAAATTCAGCACTCAGTCTGAAAAGGTATTCAACCAAACTAGTGTTATGTCAGAGAGCGCCCAGTTAGGGAGCATCCTACCTGCCCTCCTGCCTTTGTATCAGCACTGAAAGACAGGAAAACATCCCTTCAATACAGCTCAATATGCTGCCTCCAGTATCGATTAGCATAGGCCACCAGAGAGCCACTGTGTGATTAAACCACAGCAGTGCCTCCGAGTTCCTCAAGTTAGCTCAGTAAGTGAGAAGCTACTACATTATGCCCCATGGCAAATGGTCTGTTGGAACACACTTAGCAACAGAGATGCATCCTACAACTTCAGCACATCATCTCCTCCTCCTCATGGTTTACCTTTAGACATTTTTTAGAGAGAAACTACCTGCTGGCTGCTGAATTCAGCTGTAACAAGGTCAAGAACCACTAGTCAAAAGGCAGATGCTATGGTTAAGCGCACGTTTTTATGCCTGTCATTATCAAGATGGACAGCACTCTAACAGTTCCGCAGACAGATGTGGTTTATTTGGAAAGCATAATTTCTCCACATGAGAAAAACCTGTAAGATTTGTCTGTGCATCAACGCAGCCCAACTGGAAGCCATTACGGACTCTGAGAAAGGCAACCGAGGAAAATCTGTCAAGGAAAAGACAAGAACACTGGAATACGTGCTGCCACTTCATTTGCTACCTTAAATAAATACTGTATAGTTTACACGGTCTGTTTAATGGTTATGCTGCTTTGTCTAACTTAATAAATTCTTTTAATTACACCAAGGAAATGAACTCGTTATTTGATTCTTAGCAAATATGACTATATCATTGCAATTAATGAATTCACCTTCCTTAAATCAGAATTTCTTTACTTATTGGAAAATACATAGAAGATTATCACGGTGAACGCTCATCATGAAGATTTCACTACTTTTGTAAATCATACAGTTATAAACTGTATTTATCAGACATAAGAGTGTTTCATTACGCTGGAAATCCTGGTATTATTATTTAATTTTAAAATTTAACCATCTATTTGAAAGCAAGCTTCTGGCCCCCATCCATTTAAAACTGGTAACCGGGATAAAACCAACACAGAGATCTGAGGAAAGCAGTCAGTACAGCTCAGCTCTCTTCCAGCATCACCAGAAGCTAACTCATAGCATTCAGTGCACAATGCATCAGCAGCCACCTTCTCATATGAAAGATTATTTTGATTATCACATTTATCCACAGTGCTGGAGTCTGGAACTTCAGCCCAACCTCTGCCCAGAGGATTTCAAAGTCATGTGAGAGGGACACAATGACAAAGGCAGCTACCTAATAACTATAACATGTCAGCAGCACAATGAGAGAGAGTCAGTATGGCTGTGATGTAGACATGACTGGATTTTTAATTCGCTTCTAGACCTGTATTAACAAAAAAAGGAAAATACTGCAGGAAATTTGAAGAATATATGAAATGAGAACTGACAGAAGCCAACAGAAGGTGGCCCAGAGTCCAGCAAAGTAGACAAGAACGGAAGACCATTGAGAACTACCAGACTGACTTTTATGCCCTGTCTCCAAGTGGATGCACAACTCGTGCATAAATGAAGCACAAATTAAGAAAACACACTGAATGCACTGTCATGAACCTAATCTGAAACACAAATGTCTAAAGCACTGTCATACCTGCTCCAGCTACGTTTTATTTGCCATGCAAATAATCAGGGCTGAGGAACAATGCTGAGCTAAAGCTGATACTTAGACTGATTAA
The DNA here is from genome assembly GCA_016647715.1 of Pavo muticus. Lineage (NCBI taxonomy): Eukaryota > Metazoa > Chordata > Aves > Galliformes > Phasianidae > Pavo > Pavo muticus. Next base: position 1,296,089 of record JACDJE010000204.1, read on the forward strand.
AAAAAGACCGTGGTATTTACGTAATGGTTCACTTTGTCTGACTTACAACTTTAATGCTCTGGTTGCAGTTTCCTGGTTTGCAAGGTGTTAACATCTTTTTGTTGTTTACAAGCAATAAGAATCACATACACGCATAATATTAACATTACAAAGAAAGTCCTTGTAAGAATTACATGGAAAAGGTTCTCGAGTCCAAAGCCAAAACACACAAACAAAGCCTTAACTGACCGTTTTTCATGGTTCAAGACACCACAGTGCTCTCTCACTATGCATCCATCCGTGGATGGCTTCTCTGCAGTTATTAAACGCACTTGTGTAAAACTTCCTCCAATTACATATGCTGCAGTCATTAACATTTAGCAACAGCAACGTTCAGTAAAGGCAACTTTACTTAGTTGAGTATCTTTAAGAGCAGAACTAGATAGCAGAGAAGAGAGACATTTGTTCTTTACTAAGAAACTTCATTAAGGTTAATTCCAAAATGGAAAAGTATCCCAGAAGAATGCAGAGGTCTTCAGCTTTAAGCTGAGATGTTACACACATCCAGAGAGCACAGTGCATGAAGCTGCAGGTGTCTCTCAGGTGCACACAGACCAACTCCTGCGCTCTCCCTGAGCATGAGAATGGAGTACTTTCTTCCACATGGGGCACCTGAACTACTGCTGCCCTCACGGAGAACCTCTCCCATTCTGCAAACCTCTAAAGCAATCCAAATCAAACAAGAAAGGAGAAAAGACCTGGCGAGTCTTGCTAAACAAGTAAACAGAGTTGTGACCTTCACATTTTAGTTCTCTCTTACTTGCTATTCTAGACTATCAATGTAACTTTCAGTGTATTAACTAGTTTTCATCACAACTGTCAGGATTCCAAAGCCACACTGCTCCCTTTTTTACCCAAACACCTTTCCATAACCCTTTCTCTTAAAGACAAAACTCTGCCTTTTACCCAAGATTGAAACCAACAGAGGCCTTAGCTGCTGCACAAGCTGCTGGCCTGTTCCTGCTCTGCCCCAGCACGAAGTCTGCAAGTACTGCAGACAGAACATGAGGCAAGTTCCTGACTCCCTTGGGAACTGTGATTTTCCAGGAACTGGAATTTCTTTCAGAACTGCTTTCTTTGAGAAGTGCTGAGAGTAAAACCCAATGTTTCCAACAGATATACAAGCCAGTTAAAAAAAATAATAAAAAAATCCCATCGCAAGGCTGCCATCAAAATTATCAGTTTTACTGGTAATGACTTTCGAGTGCACTTAAATGCAGATCTCCAGAATTAAACAAAGAAACAGTTCAGAATGTGTGTAACCAAGCATACATTCCACAGACAAACAAAACATATTGAAATAAACGACCTGCAGGACCCCCACCTCCTCAAGCACCTGTCTGAAATACTCATTTTTTCACTTTTAATTTCTAAGTAATAGAAGAGCAAAACTCACTTCAAAACACTGGACTGATAACCTGAAGGGTATACTGTGAAATACACCGGACAGATTGTAACTTAAATTAAGCATCCCTAATTTGGGGGGTACTTATAAAGAGTCGGTTCTTAGATGTGCTGGCTCTGCCCAAAGTACCATCTCATTTCCAGATGATGGTGGTCTCACTTTGTAACACTCCTTTTACTTCTTGCCTCTCCACTTCACTGTCAGCTGATATTTACCAAGAGAACGCCATGAAAAAGACTCACTTCTGTCAAAAGATATGAATTACTTTATAGAATAAAACAACAACAAAAAAGTTATTAAAAAATTCAAGCCTTACTTTCCAGATTATTCAGTGATTGAAGTGAATATGGCCAACAGGAATTGTACAACCAGAGAGCTGCAGTGCAGCGAGGAACAACGCCCAAAGACCTAAAGATCACAGGCTCTGGGACAAGTAAGAATATCCCTACTTTGTGGTTTCTGTTCATCTCTTTGGGGGTAAGGCCCGTGTCTTTGTGTGCATCAGCATGCTACTGAAACGCAGGGTCTGAATTAAATTCTGGAGGAGAAAGCAAGATGATTTTGTTTCTCTGTTCAAAGCAAGTTGTTGTGACTGTGTACATTTTTCTTTCTTTGGAAATGCATCTCCTGAATAAGGACTTCCATGAGCAGCACGAAGAACACGGCCCAGGTGTCAGCCAGGGAAGGCACTGCTTCACTCCACATTTTCCCCGTTAGCCTCTTCACTGCAGTTCATCTGATAACACATTCCTGTGAAGCATTCACTCGGGCAATTATGTCAAAACAAGAACCCATCTGTGAGAACTCTCTAATGTCAGCAAGACAGTAAGCAAGCAGGAAAGGAATGTGATGAGAAATAGTTACATTCCTGTAAGCCCTTTGGGCCTTCACATGCTGGCTGGTAAGATGGAAAACCCAAAGATGCACTCAAAGATTTTCAAAGGCAGATTCCAGAAAGAGGGGAGAACATATGCAAAGGAGAGTGCACCTGGGGGCTTCTGCTGGAGACTGAAGAGACCACTCTGAAGTACAGCTTTCTTACAACAGTGCTTTGTGCCTATGTGAGGAAGGCTCAAATACACGATGGCATAAACAGCAACCAGAGACACATCAGAGCTTAGAAGCAAACAGTGCTTCTGAAGAATGGCAGGCAGTTTTGCTTTACTGCAAGGGATTTTTGTCAGGCCCTGTATCTGAGCTGGCTCCAGGTTCCACATGTGTTCCAGCACAACAAACCAGCCTACCTTTCCCCTCTGCCAAGGGGGAAAAATACACACAGAAGAAAACACTTGTTCCCACTTTCTAAATATGATGGATCCTGTAGCTTGGGCTTTAGGACAGCTGTAGATGGGGCACATTATTCTCCACAAGGAAGGCCAAGCCGCCTACAAACTGCTGCTGAAATTAAAAGGTACTTTTTGGTGTAAACAGTCAGACGAGGCGAACCAGCATGAAAATACATAATTTTTATTCCTCTATTGTTATGCCAAGAAATTTCATCATGTAGAGAAGACTTGAGTGATTCAGTAAGAGTTACAGCAATATCTCCTAAGCCGAGGCACATGTCAGCCTGACACACAGCCTGTAAGCAGCCCATTAGTTATGCAACATACAAGAGCAATGATGACGGAATAACATTTGCTATTATTTACTCTGAAAGCTAAGTATCTAAGGAGAGACAAAAGCAGTACGCTAGCTCAACCACCAAAACTTCGTCAGGAAATGAGAACCACATCTCAAATCATGACTCAGTGTGGTTTGAAATACTCAGCAGGCAAGTAGGATACGTAAGAGGCCACTTAAACCACAATCAGCAGTGCTGATCGTATTCACATACAATGCAGGCCTTTTGGCTTGTCAAGGTTCCCACGACTTGTTAGTCGCAAAAATCAGGCAGATTCTTGCTTCCAGAAATGTCACTTTCTCTACAGGCAGCTACTGTGCCAGTCCTTAGTTTTTTAAGCATCTTTCTGAAGTATTGGTGTGTTTTACAGCCAGAATTTATACCAAGCACTCTGCCATTTCAACATTATATAGAGGAGTCCCCTTACAAAAAGAAAATCACATCTGTTTCCACATACAAAGTTTAACAGTCAGAGAAATTTGGATTTGTATTTCTGGGTTTCTAGGAGAACCTTCTATCAATTTTACTCCTCCCTCCTCTTCAAAAAAAGCTTAGGAAGGGAAGCATTACCAGAATATTTCAAATGCTAAAATTTCCAGGTTTTTGCCATTCAATGCAGCAATGTCACTATCAATAGTTTCAGAAGAATTTCAAGATTTATTCTTCACTAGCTTAAAAGTTTTCAACAGCCATTTCACTGAATCATAAAATAAGGTTGAACTGCAACTTCTCTGCTCAAAACAAAATCAACTACAGCAGGATGCCTGGGACATCATCCAGTCGGGTTTTGAGCATCCCCAAAGATGGAGACTCCAAAACCTCTCAGGGCAACAGGCTCAAGCGTCTGACCACCTTCAACACAAAGAAGTTTAAAACCAGTAACTACTATTCAAACCTACCCATACTCACTTGCCTTAACACCCAGTTACAGCACCTAAATGCTGGTCAGAGTGCTCCATCAAATGGAAGCTTACTGAGACACCGCCCACAGACTTCGGATCCGGAGCACAATCCCAGCTCCTATCACCATTAGGTAGAACATTCTGGAACTGTGATTTAGAAGGCTGGCACTGCACAGAGTGAACTGCTCTCCCCTTGTACAATACAACCATCCAAGCATGTGTCTCCACTGGTCAAAGACACAACTTTGCTACAGCAGAATTACTAAATGAAGATTTTTGGCCTTCAGCAGCAGTTATTTCTACCAACTTAGACAAATGTAGATTTCACCATACAGTGACAAAAACATACAGACAAAAGCAGATGGCACAAGTGGGTACATATAATGGTTCTCTTTAGTTTTCTGAGACTAAAACTAGCTACATGCAGTCAGGTCCTAAACAAAACAGATGTGAAAAATGTCCACATTCCCCTCCATTTTTATCCCCAAACCCAAGAACAACTGCAGGTACATTGTTTCAAGCAGAGCCCAGCACTGGCTACAGAAGTCTTGCTTAGCAGCAACAGAGCTAGCTCAGGCTTCAAGTTCAGAAACCTCAGACATAACCTGTAAACATAAACTGTGTAACAGGAGAAACTCACTTTTTTTTTTTTTTTTAAAGGAAATTGTGAAATTTGAAGAGTAGAAAGAAAACGCATCCACAACAGGCAGTATCAGTTCACATTTGACTGCATGTCTTTTCATGCAAGCTGAACAATAAAGATGCTTTAAACAAACCTGGATGCCTCAAGGAAGAAAAAACACAGAACATGAACCCTTCTCGGTCATTAATACAAAATATCAAGCCAAAATTTTGGGCCTTGCAGCTTCCTGAATTTCTCTTAAAAGCAAGATGACTTAACAAAAAGCTGCTAAGCCCTCACACCATTCTTTTGCATGCTATTTTACAACAGTCTGATTTTGTACTGAGCCAGTACAGCAACGTCAGTAATATGCACGTACAACAACAATGTGAACATTAAGATTTCCAGTTTAGAACCGCAGAATTATCTAAGCTGGAAAACCCTTCAAGACCGCCAAGCCCAACCATCAACCTGACCTACTGAGACCTACAGCCAGATCACACCATTCAGTGCAACTCTGAACCACGTGCTAAATGACCCTTGCTTCCTGCCTATTTCCCATGATTTTTTGAAGTGGATGCCAATTCTTGCAGGAAAGCAGCATGACGCTGCTCCAGACAGCCTCAGTGAGAGCCCCAGGCTGGGCGCGGCCTGCAGGGGCAATCGGGCGCGGCCTGCAGGGGCAATGCTAGCAATGGACAGGCCTGTGAGAGGCAAAGCATTTTAAACGTACAAACCCAGCAATCTGCGTGCATGTTTGTATTTTATCCCCCGTTATTATTTTGAAGAAGAATAAAAACAGTTGATTAATTGAAAGGAGATCTGGGACTTGATAAATCACTGCTCCCGCTTTCAGGATCCAACACCCAAGGCAAGCCTCAATGGAAGATGAGATCATGATTGCTGAGACAGAGGACCAACCCCCACACATACAGCAGCATCTTCTGCGGGGAAGGTGGCCTACGTGCAAAAGTACCCAGTGAAGAGTATTTACAAACCTTTCAATTCTGAAAAAAAAAGCCCCCAAACCCACCAACTCACCAAGAACACTGCAGACTCCAGCATCTATTCAGGTTTCTTATCTTACAGCCCGCAAAAAAGCCCTCCAAATTCAAAACTTCCTTCGCTAAAAATAAAAATTCATAGTACAGAGCTTGTTCAAAAACCCAAATAAAACAGATGCATTGATTTTCGTGGCCATTCAAGCACGTTAAAACCTTAAAGCACTTTATTATTCTGGTTGAGAGAAAAAAAAAATCCAAAAGGTGCTCTCATGTTACACGCATTTTAGCTGGCCCTTGGAAAAGAGCATGCATTAACAGCAGCAATGGGCACAATCCCTATCAAGCAACACGAACTCCTCACGCTTGTAAAGCATAATTTTGGTACAGATGCCTGATGAAATACAGAACCTCTGCATCCACATCACAGAAAAGATGGAAAGAGATCAGCGCGGCGACGTTAGGCACTTTGCTACCTGCTGCCCTATTGATTCTGAGAAACAATACACTGCAGCTGCATTAAAACCCACAGAAGCACAATTCCGAGCGAAACATTGGCATGCTACTTTCACTTTCCTACAATTAATATCTAAGTACCTTATGTAATCTGCTGCAGTCAGAAATAAAAAGGCTCCCTTGTATTTGTCACACTCTGATGCGATGCAGGCGCTCTGCCTATCATCAGCCACCATAAAACTTACCCGAATCCCACAGTCTTTCAGGGCTTTCAAGACTGTCTACTTTATTCTGCTGAGCACAGAGGGAAGGACCCTCATTTCACACCAAAACAGAACGTTTTCACCATTTTGCCTCCATATTTATCTTGATTGCAGATTACCAAACCAGCTAACACAGCCAAGACCGGTCAGGTTTTGTTTTTCAAATCATACAGCATAAGATTCTAGAGTTGCTGATTTCCTGTTAAAGGAAGTAACAGTTCTGGCAAAAGAATCCCCAAGGCAAAATGTTCGGTGTTCCAATGTGCAAGCTCTAACAGCCTTTGTTCTTCCCTTTGCTACATTCATTACTGCTTTCTTGCCTCTCCCCCTCTCCCTCTGACTCCTCCAGCTTTCTCTACAAGATGCAAATGCCAGCTCACATCTAAGAACACATTTATTTTTCAGATGAGAAAAAAAAAAGAATCCCATCCGTTACCCACTGCTTTGAGTTAAAAGTGGCCATCGCTCAGGAGCCGAAGCACTGCTCGTCTGGTTTCCTATTCTTATTTCATTACTGCACAAAATTATAATTCATGCAACTAATAATCCACTGGAGCTCCATCAGACCTCTGAAACGCATCTCTCCTCTTGGCTGCTGCACAATTCTCCCTGGGTTAATGCAGCCTAAGCAACACCATCCTTATTCTGCATGCTTTCCTACGTAGGATATATTAAGCACAGGTTTAACACTGAAGACCTGAATTCAGAAACAAACATCGGGTTACTCACATACGGCCAAACGAGCAACCTTTGCACAATCAGACAGCAAATTCTGGACGGGCACTGCTGTAATGCAGCTCCAACAGTTCGCTGCCATGTGGTCCGCAATTTACGATTGCCGCTCAGAGGCCTATCCTTTATCACAGCATTGTGAAAAAGCGTGCATCCGGATGAGATATTGAAACGAAACAGCCGCATTCGGCGCAGGTATCAGTACGCCTTTACAAACAATAGCTTTAATCCTATTAAACCTGGAGGTTAATAGTATTTCTTCGCCAACACGCTCACACCGCTGTCGCTCTCACCAACGTGCCAAGTGTGCCACCAGGAACCGGGTTTGCCTTTCACACACACGCACCACTGTCACACTCACACGCCCGTCTCACCTTTGTGAACCTTGACCTCTGAAAGGTTTTTCTGCCAGCGCCCAGTTACTGCCACAGATGGATTACCTCTGCAAATAGGAAAGGGTTAAAGGCAGCCCCAATCAATAGGCCTACAAGGAGAAAAAAAAAAGGAGAAACGAGTATGCCTTACAGCATCTTTGCAATGCTTTACGCACAATTCCACAACAACATTGCTTCCTTTTGGCCTTTCAGACCCCCCCCCAACATCCCCTAAAGAAGAAAACCACAAGACAGTGCCCTGCAAATAACACAGCATGCAAAGCAGCATTCTTCAGTCGCAAGCACAGCTACAATTACAAATCATTCAATCCGTTTTATTTAGTTTAGTTTTAAAATAGACTGCACAACCAGTGTCCCACCCTTGCAAAGCAAAAATATTTTAATAAGGGTCATAAATCTCAGCTCTTGCCCGTTCCTTAAGCATAAAAAAGGCAGAAAAAGCCCAAGTCATCTCAGTTACTGCAAATATGTACATTTATATACAGAACCCTTTAGGACTACATAGCCACATACCAGTGCTGTGTGTCTAAGTGTGCATTCACATACTGTTTAGGGATGGTATCTTTCTGCAAGCTCCTCTGCTTTTGGCTGCCATGGAGGGAGGAAGCTATCCCACTGTAGCAGCTCAGTGACTGCATTGTGTTCAGGAGCTGATCTGCCTCAAACCAGTTCCAGCCGGTTCTGGTCACCCTACATAAAAGCTATGGCAACCCTCGCGGAGCTGCCAACGCGTCCCTGGGAAGTGCGGGGCTCTGCTCGTCTCTGCGGGGCCGACGAGCCCCGACCCCGTCCCGCCGCCCCTCGCTCCGTGCCCCCCGCTTCCCCTCCTCCCCCACTTACCTCCCACCACCTGGCTGAAAGCCGTGTGCGTGCCTGGCTGCAGCTAACAAAGAGACCGCAATAAAAATCCTCGCAGGATCTCTCTTGCAGCGCCAGGCAGGCTCGGCCACAGTGCGGGCACACGGCCGTGCCCGGGGGAGCTGCGTCACCTCTGCCCTCGCGCCCACGGCCGTGGGGCGGCCGCCCTCCCCTCTGCTCCCACATCTGGGGCCGCTCGGTGGCATTTTCCCTTCTCCGCACGGCATGAACGGCAGAGATTACCCACGCACGCACCTCCCTCCCCTCAAGAAATCCATTTCCGCAGCAGCCAGATGCCTGCAGAGCGGCTCCTTGGCCCCCTCCGAGCAGCTCGGAACCGGCTGCGGAGACGGGTTTTTTTTTTTTTTTTTTTNGGTGCTGTACCATCCTTTCAACCTGTGGTGGAAGGAATTACCATTTCCTGACATTATTCTACTTTTGATGCTGCAGTGAATGCTGATTGCTTCTTAATTATTTAACTTTGTAAGGATGTTAGGGCTCTGGAAATCCACCACTGCAAAACCTGCTGCATTATTTCTGCTTTCTATATTGGAATCAGTTGTATCAAAAATAAATAGCTTCAAACAAAGCTTTTACTCATCACAGCTCTGCTGGGTCAAAAGATGATTGTACACAATCAGAAATCAATTTACATTTCATTTTTTATGTTGGAATAAATGATGCCTTTTTCTTGCACTCTCCCAGTTTTGTTTGTTGTTTTATTCAATAAGATCTCCCTCCTGACTGTGAAACATCCTTACTTTAACCAAGAAGGGTAGCATATAAATTCCATATTTTCAATCCTACATTTATTTTCATTCTAATAGTTCTGTAACTTCTGGCAGAAACTGAAAACTATCCATCACTTCAGTTGCTTTCGTAGGTTTTTCATCTTAAAATTTCCTGTATTGTGCTCCTGACAAGAGCACAGCAGAAGCCTGCATTCTCCTTCTATAATACATATGTTTTTCCTTCTTTCACTGTTAGGAATGCAGTGGTACGATTTTTCTTTATACTGAAACATTAAATATTAAAAAAACAAATGCTGCATCTGAACTTTGCTTTTTCAGATGCTTATATTGCTATTCTTTACATACTTTCTTGGCAAAATAATTCAATTTCCTTTATTGTTTATTAATGTATGTCTCATTTCTTGCACTGAAAACTTAAGGATTGCTTTTAGAAAAATGAGGTTTATTAAAAGAAAGTCATCTCATAGGAGATAAGAAGAAAGACTTTGGAAGGGAGAAAACTATAGCCATGCTGGAATACATCTGAGCTAACGCTGAAGTTAAGTAAAGATTACTGGCACAGCAATAGCGGGGCCGCGGCTCGCACGGGTGGGGGAGACGCTCCGTGCGATTCCCTGCGGAGCGGCTCCGGGAGCGAGCCGGGGGCGGGGAGGGCTGCGCGGCCCCAGCGCTCTGCGGGCTGCGGGGATCGGGGAGCGTCGGGTGGGTCGCGGCCTCGGCCGCAGCGCAGCAGCGACGGAGCCCGCCCCGAGCCCTCGCGTTAGGGAGCCGGCAGGAGCTCTGGGATGCGCGGCAGCAGCCGGCGGCCTTCCCCTGCCCGGTCGCTTTACTGCGCTCAGAGCCGCGGGGAGCGCTGCCGGCGCCGCACGGCCCTCCCGAGCGCGGGGCCGCAGCGCTGCGGTGCACGGCACGACAACGCGGGCGGCGAGCGGCGCGGCCGCTGTGGCTGCTCTCTGTGTGACCCCGGCTGCGTGCCGGCTGCTCGGCCTTCGTTCTGCGGGCATCCCTTCATTTTAATTGGGTTTTGTCTCTCTGATTTTCACGAGAGTGGATCCTGCAACATGAAGCTCCGCACTTAGCAGATAGCCGCTTTTATGCGGTGGATATATGGCACCCGTACCGAGTTCGCGATGCGGGTTTTTACAGCCACCTGCACTCGTTTGCAGCCTCCTCAGTACCGGATCCGCAGTGTTTGAATGTAATGGCGTTACATTAAAGGCAAATGGATCTGCATTCTGTGCTGACATCCAGGAAGGGCCTCTGCCCCGTACCACCCGGGGCTCATCCTGCAGCTGCCCCCCGGAAACGGGCTGCTGGACTTCCAACACCCGATTTTTTCCCTGATTAACCAGGAAACTGGGTGGGAAGCTGCAGTCTGTTTCCTTGTGTTGGGTGTGTCAGGTTTGCTGGCATAGCATTGTGTGCAGCTGCTGCTGCTGCTGCTTTTGCATCACAGCTTACACGTGGCATAGAGGTCCCTGTGCCTTTCGGACAGGCTTGTTTCTTCCCAAACACATCTTTCTGGCATCCCCATGGGAAAATAACAGCTGGTCACCATAAGCATTTAACTCTCAAACAGTAAAGTTAAGAGAATTGGAAGTACTGCTTATGAGTGGAGGTGGGCAGACCGCCCTTCTGCAGCAGCTTTTTCCTTCAGACGCACAAAACGTGAGACCACTGCATTGCAGCTGTCCCCGCAGTGTCACTGCTGCTCGGTGAGGCCCGAGATGATCTCAGCACATTCCATCCCCGGGTCCCTTTGGGGCAGCAGCTGTGTGTGGGTCAATGCGGTGAGCCCTCCATCCTACCCCAGCCGTGGGTCTGTGCAGGACAGCCCCAGGCAGGAGATGGGGAGAGATTTGGTTCCTACAGCCACCGGACTTCTGCCTCAAAGATCCCACCTGGATCTTTCCTTCCCCTCGCCCCATCCTCACAGCTGTGGCTGCAGGCAGTGGGAGAGCCGACATAGAGCAGCATCGCTGTTCTGTTCTGCCCAGCGTGCAGCGGAGCGTAGACCCTGTTTGCCATCCCCACAGATGTGGTGCTGTACCATCCTTTCAACCTGTGGTGGAAGGAATTACCATTTCCTGACATTATTCTACTTTTGATGCTGCAGTGAATGCTGATTGCTTCTTAATTATTTAACTTTGTAAGGATGTTAGGGCTCTGGAAATCCACCACTGCAAAACCTGCTGCATTATTTCTGCTTTCTATATTGGAATCAGTTGTATCAAAAATAAATAGCTTCAAACAAAGCTTTTACTCATCACAGCTCTGCTGGGTCAAAAGATGATTGTACACAATCAGAAATCAATTTACATTTCATTTTTTATGTTGGAATAAATGATGCCTTTTTCTTGCACTCTCCCAGTTTTGTTTGTTGTTTTATTCAATAAGATCTCCCTCCTGACTGTGAAACATCCTTACTTTAACCAAGAAGGGTAGCATATAAATTCCATATTTTCAATCCTACATTTATTTTCATTCTAATAGTTCTGTAACTTCTGGCAGAAACTGAAAACTATCCATCACTTCAGTTGCTTTCGTAGGTTTTTCATCTTAAAATTTCCTGTATTGTGCTCCTGACAAGAGCACAGCAGAAGCCTGCATTCTCCTTCTATAATACATATGTTTTTCCTTCTTTCACTGTTAGGAATGCAGTGGTACGATTTTTCTTTATACTGAAACATTAAATATTAAAAAAACAAATGCTGCATCTGAACTTTGCTTTTTCAGATGCTTATATTGCTATTCTTTACATACTTTCTTGGCAAAATAATTCAATTTCCTTTATTGTTTATTAATGTATGTCTCATTTCTTGCACTGAAAACTTAAGGATTGCTTTTAGAAAAATGAGGTTTATTAAAAGAAAGTCATCTCATAGGAGATAAGAAGAAAGACTTTGGAAGGGAGAAAACTATAGCCATGCTGGAATACATCTGAGCTAACGCTGAAGTTAAGTAAAGATTACTGGCACAGCAATAGCGCTCATGGAGTGCCGAAGATGGGTCTGTGCTGGGAGGGGTTCAGGCTGTCCTGGGAGCTGCCCTGCTCTGCCCTTATCCCACCACCCCACGGCTCCTGCTGCAGCCCAGCTGCGAGGGACGCTGCTTTGCTGCTCTGGTTTGTGCTGTCCGTGCTCTGTCCACCTCCGGGCTATTCTTTCGTTCTGCACGAAGGTATTTCAGATGAAGGAAATGGCGCTCAGCACCCACATCAGCCCTGTGGAATGCTGGCCCTGTAATGGTGAAGGGAGCGGGACAGCCCTGGGCCTGGGTTTTCCCTGCTACCACCTCCCAAATCCAAAGCTGCGTCACCAGCTAATTACATAACAGGACCGCATATAAATGACAAAATGCAAGGATAATGGGTTTTCCCATGAGCACCTGTCAGTACGGTCCTTTCTGCTTGCTGCACCTTCCAGTGCTAGAACAGAAACCCCTCTGTCAGCGTTCTCCTCAGGCGTCGACCACCTGCCTGATTAACATCCGTATAACGAAGCTCATCAGCGGAGGACATTGAAAAATGTCTGTTTTGTTCCCTCAACGCGCCATATGTACGGGGGTTTTACTTCCCTTCTCCTGATATTTATTCAAGTACGCGAGGATTATTTCTGAATTATTCATCATACAATATCTGATTAGGCTGTGGCTGTGCAGGCTCCCACTGCTTAATGAATGAGCCATTAGCCCTTTGCAGATGGTGCTATCAGCAGCTATTTGAGTGCTGTGTGCTCACCTGCACGCGCCCGGAGGATGCAGCTCACTGCAGCCGCAGCTGAGTGCCTGTGCTGCTCCATGCCCTCCTCAGGCAAAGCTTTTACTCTGCCCTTTCTGATGCTGGATGCACTTTCTCTCAAGGCTGAAATCCTCCATGCTGGACAAGAAGGAGAAGAGAGTGTTTTTGCAACGCTGAAATTATGTTTTAAACAAGATGTGTCAGAGCAGGGAATCCTGCAGCCATTGCCTGGAGGTGGGTTAAGGAACACTGTGGGTTTGCAGAGTGACACTGCAGGATGGCATTAACAGCTCAGTGGGTTTCTTGCACTGCCAGCAGTGAGCACAGGGCATGCCATGCTGCACAGCTCCTTGGCTCCAGCAGTTCCCGCTGTGTTGGCCATGACCTCCCCGGCACTGCTGTATGCACACGGCTGGAGGGAAGGAGGGAGGTGGTTCAGTGCCTGGTGAGCATCCTGCACCCCAAAACACCTAACCACAAGCAGTGTGAAACACTTCTCTGCTAGGGGAATGTGTCTGCCTCCATAACATCCCTGCGTGGTATGCCGCACCTCTCGCTTGCTGTGCCCGGCCCTGCAGTCACACCTCTGCCACTGGGCCTAAAGGGGCAGAAGATGCAGACAGCACAAGGACCAGGGGATGGGATGAGCAGGCACAGGTCTGGCCCTAAGCACTTTGACACCCAGGGCACCCACGCTGCTTGCTTTATCGGCCTGCTGTGCCCCAGATCATCTCCCCTGCTTTGTGTGGAGGGCAGGTGGGGCTGTGCTGCGTTTGGCACAAAGGAACAGACGGGCGCAGTTATCTCTCTGCAGGGGCCCCAGGTGACGGCGCGGCCCCGTGGGACGCTGCGGGGCCATCAGCGCAGCAGGACGGCCGATACGGCTGCTGGGACATCCGTCGCTGTCACTGGGGACAATGCTCGGTCCGACCGCACCTGCCACGGCCCTGACAACATTGTGCTTAATGTCAGCCTGCGCAGGGAGATTAGGAGCGGGCCGTGGGCCTGCACGCATTGTCCGCAGGGCTAATCCGCCACTGCAGGTCCACAGCAGCTTTGTCCTCTCTGCTCTCAGAAAAGCCCCTGCTGCTGCAGTTCCCCAGCACTGCCTCCTCGCCCTCAGGTGTCCACATGGGACCTGGCCCCTAAAAACACCTCGAAGATTGGATAGCTTATTCATAAAGTGATCATTATGACTTCCGTCATGACAAGAAGTGCCGTTTGCTCCTTCTGAGCTGCTGTGCTATGTTCTTGAGCATTCTTACCTGCAGTGCTTGTACATCAAAAGGAGATACAACAGTCAGTGTCACAGGCAGCAAACTGCACTGCTGAGCTGGAGAGGAGAGCCCTGTGCGCAGGCAGCTGGGCTCATGCATTGCAGGCAGCCTGACTCAGGAAATGGGGGATGGCAGCGGGCTCTGGGAGGGCAGAGCCCAAGGATGGCATGGGCACATTAAGAGCAAAGCAAAGGAGGCTGGAGGTGTACGACCCTTCTGTCTCTGCCTGCAGAAAGCCATGTGCATCCACACCCACCATGGGACATGGTAAAGCGGCAGGAGCTGGTTGCAGAAAGTCTCTTTTACTTGAGACAGGATTCAAACTTGTTCTTCTATTTGTACCACTGCCCTCCCTCAAAGGCGCCAAGACAAGCTGAGCTGTCTCAGCAGCAGGCAGGTGGATCCCAAGAGAAGGAGAGGATGGCCCCAGCAGCAGGGGTCAAGGCAAAGGGATCAGAATGTGAATGGAGGCATAGTGAGAGCTGCCCAGGAGCCCACCCCTGACCTGAGCCCCACACCCGTGTTCTGGGGACACATGAAGCAGAGCGCCTGTGCCATGTGCTGGGCCTTGGCGTGTCCCCGGCACCGGGGAGAGGGGCCCGAAGCTCACAGCAGAGTGGGGCTGAAGCCACCCATGGGAGGTGTGGGGCCAGCAGTGCCATGGGGCCCAGGGCACAGCCTGCAGGGTCCTCATCCTTCTGGAAGAGAAAATAACCTCACACCCTTACTATTACCTGTCTGTCCACCAAAGATGGGTGGAAATTATTCTGTTGGTGAGTTACTGAATTGTGATAACAATAGAGCAGTAAACAGCAAAACCCGATTTAAGCCCTGCGTGGTCTGTCAGACCAACAGGTTCACATGCCTCGGTATAATCTCTGCAAGCAGAGAAATTGGTTGGACCCCTGCTGAAAGCCTTTCTGTACCACCCTTCTGTGGGAACAATACAAATAATTACACAGGCTCGGTGTGCAAGAAATGGCTTAGCTTCAGATAAGGCAAAAATTTACATTTTGCACAGCGTGCATACAAATAATAATCCCAGCAGCAAAGTCAACTGCTCAGAGCTCTCCAAAAAAATGCCCATCTTACATAAATAAAATCAATTCTAGTTCGTGATACGTCGGAATTCTAATTACCCCTTTTGTGCCTTATATCTACCATAGCTCAGACACCTTCAGATCTAGCAGGCAGATGGAGTTTAACAGGAAATATGACATCAACAGATGCCACTACCTGGCTATCTTTGTTCAGTCTGGGAATAAATTGCGGGGTAAGGTATGAAAACATGTTTTCTTATAGGGCCACCATCTGCTAACTTGAGAAGTTGCTGTCACTGATGACTCAGTAGCATTTGTATTTGCAAAAGACTACTAATATGATTCTCGAGATAGCTATTATGCATTAACTTCACTGTAACAACTGACTATCACCGAGATGACTGCGGTAAGAAAATATTGCGGTAAGAAAAACTCATCAGTCTAAGAGGAAAATTACTTGGAACAGAATTAATTGAGAAAGGGCAATTACTCCTGGCGGCAATCTTCAGGAAGGCAATCTGATTTTTTCTCCTTTCCTACACTATTCTGTTAAGAAAGGAAAACATTTGTTCCTTGACAGCGCTTTGCAGCTTTGGAAACAGTCTTCACAAAACAAACAATTTAATAAAGATGTTTGGTTATCTGTATTTGTGAAGAGAAGGAGGAGGAGGGCTGCCTGCTGCTGCAGTGAGGTGCAGGACAGCTGTTTGTGGCGGCTGACAGCAGAGGCCACACAGCATCCATGCTCCCCAGAGCACGCACAGCACCGGGCCCACGGAGCACACGGTTCCTCCCAGTGGGTCGGGAGGGAAGGGGCTGCTGTGAGTTGTAAATGTGATGTTAGCGTCCTACTGTGATGTATCTCTTCAAAGAACGAATGGGAGAGAAGAGTTTGCACATTAGTGCTGCATGTCTTCTGGCTGGCAATTGCCCCTGAGAGCCCCAGGTTTAATTTTACTGGATACTCAGAGCAAAAGGTTGGTACCTTTAACATCATTCAGCAATTTGGTTCCTGCTGAGAAGTACAGGACAAAACCAACAGCTCGGTTTTAAATATTTAATAGGCTGCAGAAAGGATTTCTTTTCAATTCACCAGCTTAACACCGATCTCCAGTGGTTTGGGTATTGCCCTGTCAGTACAAGCAGTGCCTCAGGGAGAAGGAAGCAGCTCTGTAATTCAGCCTTTGTGGTCTTCCTGCAGGCTCCCATGCCTGAGCCCTTCAGCACAGCACTCTGGCAGCTTTTCCTCTCCTTCAGCTGTTTGACAGACACAACGCTCCCTCCATCAGCTCTGCATTCAAAGAGAACTGCAGCACTGCTGTCCTCAGCCTGCTCCTGTACAGCAGCGATCTCCCCAGGAGAGGCAGCACGGCACCATCTGTGCTCAGGTTGCTGCTGGCAGAGAAGTTCTAAGCAGCTTTTTTCTAGACAGCATCACTGACAACAGCGAAGGGAAGCAGCACTGCCTTCCTTATTGCAGCCAGCACACTAAGAGCACACAACTGAGTGCGGCCCTGATCTCGCTCAGGGAGGCACGTCCACCTGCAGATGAATCACTCTGCTCCATGTGGTGCACAGAGAGGAGCAGTGAGTTCAGGTGTGGAGGGGCTGCTCCATGGGGTCTATGCTGGACGACGAGCACTCATCCCAAAGCCACAGTTCCCAACCTGAGCTGTACAGCTCTCTGTCTGCTTTTCAGGACTCCGCAAAAGATAGAAGAAAGATTTTCTCATTGTCAGAAATCTTCACTCCTCATACAACAGCCACGCCTCCCCTGCAAGATCTTAGGAGCAGGTAATCATCCTGGAGCGTTTGGCTGGCAGTGCATGCAGAGTGCAGGGGGGACAGCCAGAAATACTGATTCATGTTTCCTAGACACGCTGCAAAGAGGACCACCTCATCTTCCTGAAAGTGTCAGGAACACTCTGTGAGAGCAATCCCAGCAGAACAGTGTGCACTGTAACACTCAGTTGTGCCATACAGGCACAGTGCAATGACTGTTCCTTTCTCGTAATGCTCTCTCGTGGTATGGCAAAGTTCATGTGACACAGCACGATCCAGTGCTATGGATTCAGAAACAGAGCAAGCAAATAGTTTGCTTCCATCTCATCAGAGAAAAGTGTGTTTTAATGCATCAGGGGCTGCTGCATTATGACCAGCATTATGCCAGGGAAGATGGTACAACGGAAATGTCTTCTGCTGCAGTGTCCAGTGAGAGTCCTACCTTGGGTTTATGTGCTGCCAAACCCACTCCACCTTCACCCAGCAAATCACAGATGTGGTTGCAATGCAGTGTGCAAACAGCTGCACTTCTCCACCTGCCAGGACAGGTAAGTGTCTTGGCATGAGGCACAGCTACTTTCTGATTAAATGAACGCACTATTTCCATTATGGCCAGAGATGACAATCTAGTGAGGGTTTCGTATAACGTGCTTTCCTCTCAGAGCTGGTTTTGAAGCAGTTTTCTGTTTATCTCTAAGATAGGCATAAAGCAAAACCCACAAAAATTTGAGAACGAACAAGCCAGCATCTCATAGGTACACTGCACTTCCTCGAAAGTCAGCAGTGAGTCTTGGAGGAAGCAAACAAACAAAACCCACCCTCATTTGGTGCTTCTTGATTATCTCAAAGCATTTTCTAAACGTTACTGCACCACTCCCCAGCTGATCCTGGGCGGCAATACCTGCAGTACTCCTGGCACTGAACGGAAGGGAATATAAAGGAGTAGAGCAGAGGCAGGCATAAAGACAGGAAATGAACAGAGAACAGCCCTGGGACCAGAATAAATACTGTGAGCACTGAGAACAGCACATTCAGAGAGGAACAGATGTGAGGAGCTCCGGCTCCTTGGAGGTCAGGCAGAGGGGTATCTCCAGGTGATGGACCACAAGCACAGTTTAACATGCTGATGTGCACCCCTTTACATGGCAGCAGGACAGGATGCCAGAAAGTGGAGCTGCCTGATGTGTAGAGCGATGAAATAAAGCCTAACCACCAAGCCACGTCATCAGAGAGCCCAGGAAACACATCTGGGCTGTTTGATCTTCTGCACTGCGAGGACTTTCTGTGCTAATTTCAAGGGACTCTGAAAAACAAGAGCGGAGTGCTGACAAAACAACTGACATTATTTCTATCTGAAAATATGGGTGAGGCAGTCCCAGTCTTTTACTCCTGCCCCTGCTGCAGCGCTTCTGAGTGATGGAGGCACATGTGGGGTGTTACTGTGGCAATGCACGAACCGTGAGCTCATGCTCCCTCTGAATGCCAGCAACAGTGATGGGAGGCAGCAGTTCTTATCAGCTGCTAAAATAAGCTTGGTATGACTAAATTGCAGCAGTGGTGCCTTAGAAATTTAGTAAGTGTTTAGTTTTCGTAACGTGAGTGCGTTCTTACTCCATTCCTAGACAACTGCAATTACTGCAACGATGCATAAACAAACAAAAACAAAACTAAAGAAACAAGCAAATTCCCAGCCCCCCCCCCCCACACACACCTCACACATTCCTAACAGTGAGCAGATCTCACTGAATTGAGATTCTGTGCAAGGAGGGAGGAGCGATGCCAAGTATTACCCTGACGGCTGTGATATAACACGTCAGGGTGAGAGCAGCCCTGAGACTTCATGGATGTCAGAGCTGCTGAAATATTCATTACACAGAATGAAGGCAAATAGTTGATGCATGAACAAAAGTAACACCTACACACAGTGAAACTTGCCCTGACAGGGGAGGGTCATGCAGTGCAGATGTCTTTTATGGCCAAAACGAGACAATTTGAGGACACTCAAAGTACAAAGCTTCTTTACTGAGGTGGTAACTAGCAGATCTCTATCAACAGCATCACAGTTTCATAGCGCTATTCAGGAGCGCTTTGAAGGAGAAACGGTCTGAGAGCTCACACAACGTGGGGAAGAGAGAAAAAAGCAGGCAGACAGAGAAAGATGCTCACCCAGGACAGTGCCACGTTCTGCTGCTGACGCGGGCGCTGCTCTCCCTTGGCCGCTCGGCGCGGCTCGGCACGGCGTGCCAGCACTGCCGCCTGCGGTCACAGCCCTGCGCAGCACGTGGGGCTCGAGCCAAACCAGAGACCGAACGAATCCCGAGGAGTTAATTTTGGAAAGCGCTGTTCACCGGCCTCTCCTGCTCCTGTTTCTCTCATTTGATGTAAGCAGGATCACTGGCAGAAGTTTGGTGCTTCAGTAACAATGGCTTCTTGCATTAGGATTAGCTTCTCTTGGTGCGGAGTGAGGAGGGAAAACAGAAAAAGAGCACTGGCCGTTCCAAAGAGCATGAACTTTCCCTTTGCCAGACAAACCTAAGACTGGCTCGCACCCATTTGGGCTGCGTTCAAACCCATCTTCCAAATATGTTCAGCTACCAAGAGATAAACTAACATAAATCAGTAATACAAAAACATACAGCTGTGGATAAAGCGGCCAGCAAGTTAACTCAGCAGACAATTCGAGCCCAAAACAGATACTATGCTCACACCATCAGCTTCCAGGAAGAAAAAAGAAGAAAACCCGGGGCTTTAGTTCAGAGAGGGCACCACAACCAGAGGCAGCTGCCCAGGTTTAGTCCTGCTTCACTTTTGAAGTTCAGCCCAAGGAAATGCTCACCTCCTGCACTCATCCTTCAGCACCAGGATGTTTTGCCCTCAGCACCAGCAACCAGAACACCCGGAGCGCATCCTAAGGGTGGTGATACCTCGAGGAAATGCCTTGTGAGCACCACTCCCTTCTTCAGCAGAGAGTAGTGACACACTGGAACAGGTTGCCCAAGGAGGCTGTGGATGCCCCATTCCTGGAGGCATTCAAGGCCAGGCTGGATGTGGCTCTGGGCAGCCTGGTCTGGTGGTTGGCGACCCTGCACATAGCAGGGGGGTTGAAACGAGATGATCTTTGTGGTCCTTTTCAACCCAGGCCATTCTATGATTCTGTGATTCAGCAGGACTCAAACGGTAGAGATCTCTGTCACAGACCCTACAGCCATGGGCTGAGCTTTGTCTCCTTCCCATCCCTACAGTTCATGGTCTTCTCTTTACCACGTTCAAACCGTTTCATTTCAAGCACCTTAGGCACAGATCACTTCCTGCATAGGGAGCAGACAGCAGCACCAGATCATGCACCAGGCTGCAGACCAACCTGAGCTGGTGCAGCTCTCTGGAGGCAGACATGGAGCGCTGTGCTGCAGTGCTGGCTGCTCACCATGCTGGGACATGGCTGCTGCATACGGCACTGCTGCTGCTGGACACCCTCCTGTACCACGAGGGTATGCATGCAAACAAGCATGCATACAGGCAGTGAGCTTTAATAGTTGGACTTCCTGTACATTTCTTGATGACATGGACAGAACATGGCTGGAACTAGCAGGGCTACCTTGTGAATTGAAGAAGTACCAGCAGTAATGCTGGGATGGCAGAAGCTGGGCTGCATGGAAACGAACAAAGGGTTTCCCTACACTAAGCCCATGGTTTGAGAAACCCACACAGGAGCAGGGTGCAGGTGAGTTCACCTCCGTTTGAAGCTTGCAATTCAGATCTACCCTTCTTGTTAAGGGAACTAATTCTGCTGTATGTGTTGTTTTTTTAAACTAGGAGGAGTAGGAGAAAACAGCAGCTACACATGCACAGATTCCTTGTGAGCAACAGTTTATTCGAGGAGTGTGAAACAAAGTTCTCATACAAAGTAGAAAACAAAGTACCAAATAATATTACAGTACTGGGACATTCATCAAGCTGTAATTTTTATTTATAGGCCAGCTGCATACTGCATAGGATAATTAATGCACAGTGCATCTCAGTCATCAATAAATATTTCACTGTTCTCCAAAGGAGAAATCAGAAACTCGCATACAGATTAGTTCAAGTACAGCTGTCATTTTGGAAATAAGTACATCAACTTCCACGTACACACACACACCTCACAGCACAGATGAGGTGAGCAGACCTGGCCAGCAGTGCTGCTCACACTCAGCTGGGACTGCTGGGAGCACACAGAGCGCCCAGCCAGCACACACGGATCCCATCGAAGGCTCTGTGCTCAAATGAAGATTTAAATTGCTTTGTCCATTACATCAGTAAGAATATTCAACTTAATTACTTAATTCTTCTAAGAAAAAAGATTATTTAATGATGGAACAGGTTGCCCAAGGAGGCTGTGGATGCCCCGTCCCTGGAAGCATTCAAGGCCAGGCTGGATCTGGCTCTGGGCAGCCCGGGCTGGTGGCTGGTGACCCTGCACACAGCAGAGGGGTCAAAACTAGGTGATCACTGTGGTCCTTTTCAACCCAGGTCATTCTATGAGTCTATGATTCTATGATGGGAATCTTAATTAAAGCAATACCACTTAACAGTATTACCAAAGCAAGAGAGGCTCCTACCCACATGTGAAAGCTCTCTGGAATGGTGATTACCTCACCCCTGATATTTCCATGCTCTCAAAGCATCAAGCATTTTAAAGACCTAATAAAACACCAGCGTTCTCACACTCTCCCCTGATACACATAGCCAAGTAAACAAAACATAAAAAAACTGACGTCTTTTTTGAGCCAACCATTCAATCTGAATATGCAAAATAGGTCAGTATGCAGAACCATCCTTTCCTGAATAGATCAAAAACCTCAGCATTGCCTGCAGAGGCTAGTTCCTTCTGCCCTCTTTGGTCAATGCAGGAATAGCACACCACACGGGAGCAGCTCACTTGCCTTTCAGTACAGGGCCAGCTGCCTTCTGCTTAGTGACACCGGCGGCTACGGGACAAAGAAGCTTCTTTCTGACACCTGGTCTAGAGAGAATGGAACTCCATTGTTAAGCTGCAAAGCGAACACACACACGTAGAGGCTGCAGGGCAATACATGACAGCTCAGGCCCTGCCACGAAGCCAGCATCCCACGGCTTGCACAGACTGTGAAGGAGCTTTATTGGCTGCATTTGGGCATGCTGGAACCACCATCTTGGGTTCTTTGGTTAGACTTCTTTATCCCCTCAACTTGAAAGAACATGAATTCTTTTGGCCTGGAAAACAACTGAGCAGGCTGTTTGGGTTTTGCTTGCTTGTTTCAATCACCACAAGAAAGCAATGGCTTCTGTCCAGGTGCACCACCCCTCTAACTTCAGCCTGAAGAACCCCAAAGCTCTCACCCATTCATTTTTATATCTCGGCACATTTTGTTGCTTGGTTACTTCTGCAATACTCTGCTTGCTAGGAACGGGCACTTTTTCACCTCACATTTAGTGTTCTTCCAGGACAGGAAAAGACCACCCTTGCAGAAATATGCAATCAGCAAAAACCTTCTGGGTCACGAAAGAGCATCGCAGTGAGAACGACGCACCATGGTATGAACCTGTGACCACTTCTCCCTCTGACTATTTGTCATCTAGTACCCCAAGACAAAAAAAAAAAAAATGGTTAGTTTATTCACTCAATTCCTCTTTCCATCCTCCTTTTCGTTTTCCTTGCACAGCCTGACACCTGTCAGTCTCTGCCAGACGCTGGACAGAATGCAGAGCGCAGTAACAGCTGATAACGAGCTAGATCCAAAAGACTGAAATGTCAGTGACTGGTCCTAATACACACACAGGGAGAGAAACTGAAGCTTGAAGGAGACGATTCTTAACACCAGAATATCAAAACACCACTTTCACTTCTGTAAAAGCCCTGCCTTTGTTTACTCTGTGTGTCATCCTATACACCCAACAGGAGGTTGTTCTAACATGTTAAAACACAAAACCTTATTCTAATGCAGTATGTAAAAAGAAGCCTCTGGATATTGAAAAACTGAGACTGAAGGGAAAGGTATAATTTATCATTTTGGGGCTAATGATTTTTTTTATCACATTAAATCGTAGAGAAAGTGGAAATTCATTTTCCTGCTTAAGTCTGTCAACATTTTTTTCCTCTGACAGCTAGGCAGGTTGTTTGTTTGTTTGCATACAACAAGCATTTCCTCTCTAAAAACTGAGTATTTATTTACAAAGCACTCATTTACAGTAAATCTTGTAACTCCAGTGGGTACTGGAGAAGAAGCAGCTGGGAAGATCCAAGGCTTTACTTTCAAGAGAAGCTCTGGCACCAGAACCTGGCTTCTATGCATGCTCCCTCTAACGGAGACAGGAAGCTTCCACCCAGAGATTCACAATTGCCTGTGTTCTTTACTTTCTTGACTGCTGGATTGTGGAATAGGAATCTGAGGAGTTTGGTTTTTTTTTCTCCCCACGTTTCAAACCTTTAATGGTAGGACAAAACCCATAAATTATGCCCTTTTATTCTTAAATCTATCAGTCCAGTTTTGCTTCCTTGGATCTGGAAAACCTTCCCTGAGAGCAGTATGAACCAACCCAAGTCACAGCCTCATTCCCAGTACCATCTCTACATTCCCCAGTCCCTTTATCCCCAAACCTCCAAAATCCAGAATTTGAGTAAGCAGTGTGGAGGATCTCCTGTTCAGAACGGAAAAGAGTATCTTTGTTGAAGACATGGCAGCTACTGCTGCTTGGATAGCCTGAGGCTGTCGGACAGGAGGAATTCCAGTTCAGCAGTATCATCAGTGGTCTCTATTGGTACATTACTCTTTTCTGCAGGGGACGAGTAATTCTGTGCTTCGTGTCTTGAAGCTAACATTCTTGAAGTCCCATTGCAAGAACATGCCTCTAGTTGTCTAGTGCTGCCTGGGCAAGTACAGTCTGGGTGGTAAGCCCCTGGGCAGGAATTTGGTTGGCAACGACTAGGGAAGTAGTATTTAGTTACCACAGGACTTGATTCTACTTGACTATGAAACAGATGATTAGCTACACAACAGGTCTGGAGACAGTTATTTCTGAACCCGTGATGGAGGCCTAATTTAGCAATAAGGGGCTTCCCAACATTAACTTCTTTTCTTTCATCCATTGTATCTTCTATTCCTGGATACTCATAGTGCAAGCAAACAGTGAAGATCAAGTGTTCCTACAAAAGGTAAAAGAAGAGGAAAAAAGGTTATATTTCTTCCCCAAATAAACAATACAGGAAACATTTCAAGAGGCACAGCCTACTACAGGAGAAGACTAACCTCTTTCAGGAACTGAAGCCATATTATATTAGGCAAGGCTGGTAACCACACCAGCTAATACATGAAAGGTGGAGACTCCAGAACGATGCCATTAATATCCTTAAGAACTCAATGGGATTGCAAAAAGGAGCCTGCTCGTCATAAAACTCTTCCTGCAAACTCTACTTCCACCCACAGGAACTGTGAGATGTACTCAGAGATCTCCTACCCCTGACACGCTTTCCTTAGTCTTCTTAATACTGCTATCATCATTTTCCTCTTTGACCCACGTGAAAGACATTAGCTGCTTCTATCCTACAACATTACTGTCATAGTTCTGAGGGCTCATCACCAGAGTTACAAAGGAGCCTTACATTTCACGCTGATTCAAAGTTCAGTTTCCCTTTACTGCTTCAAATTCCACTAACAACTCTGAACCAAATTAACCTGTCCCTGCACAGGACACACAAATTGGATTTCTGAATCATGTTGCAGTCTGGGCGCCCCAGACATCCTGCAGGCTAGATATTCTCATTTCCCATTGCTGCAGGCAAACACAGCAACAAAACAACATCCCCTCCCGCCCCCTCCAAACATTTTAGAGGACAGAGTAAAATTAATCTTTCTGTTCTCTTTGCTGCCTAGCAATACCTCAGAATCTTACTGTGGACCTCCTCACTTGATTAATACTTGCTCATCTGCAAGTCTTTATTTCTAGAAGCATTTTCATCACACCACCTGCAAAAGCATTTAAGATGCCAAGCAACTTCCAGCTGAGGTATTCATGACACAAAGGTACAGAAATGAATACAAAAATGCTACCATAAGCTGAAGCGATAACCTTTCCAAAACTACACGTCCAAGAGTACAGCTTGGAATCAAAGCATGTAACATTTCTGTCTCCTTCTAAAGACTGTGTTTCAGGTCACATTCTTACTGGACTACAAGGCATAGGAACATCTCCATAATGTGCATGAGAGGATGTTCACAAAAACTGTGTGGCTTGCACAGTGACATCAGGACTGCATTTACACTGATTCTCTTCTATTTTGAGCTGAAGTCCCTAAAATGTTGCTATTCATCATTTTTCCTCCTAAGAACCTAGGATTTAAATCTGATAATAAATTCCATACATCACCACAACGTGTTTCTTATCGTGCAAACAATACACAGCGAGCTCAGCAGAACTGCAAAGTAATACAATTAATTGATACTACTGTTAGGAACAATTTATATTAACCTTCAGCTTTTGCAGAGAACTCAGCCTGGTGTAGAGGCAGTGTTTGGGAAGGTCCTTCGAAACTAAATAGCTTCCAGTTTCCTCAGGAGTTCCTTTATTGGCTTCTTTAGGATCCACATCCAGGTCCTGTTGCAAGAAGGACATGAAAAGTCAGATGAAGGCACAGAATTTGTAGATCGTTAAGCAGTTAGCAGTAAGGTGGCTTTGTTTTTTTTTCTTTTTTTTAATAAAGTAAGTATTTGCTTCTGCAAAGGAAAGAAAACACCAATAATGGATTGCTTGCAAAAGCTGCTGAAACAGCTGTTGGTCACAGAAATGGTTTGTTTAGGTTGCTGCCCTTCTGCTGACAATTCCTTTCAAATTTGCTGCAGTACCACAACACCAACTCTGTGGGCCACAGAGCCATGTATTTATCATGCACATTAATTCCAACATTTTATTCCTAAAAGAGTCCTGTTTTACAAACACCAAAAAGGTTTTCTGCTCCTAAGGAAGTTTCAGTTTCTCTCTTCTCCTTTGCCTTACTGCAGTGAGATGGGCAACGCTGGTGGAACCACAGAGATCACCCAGGTGGAAGGAACTGAAAAAATAGATTCTAGGAAGTCCTGTACTGTAAGGTAGATGTGCCCTACATCCAAAAAAGAGCTACTGATATTCACTCCTTTAAATAGAGCCACTGAATACTAGACAAAGTCTCCTTTTCATTGAAGATCACCACAGAT
Organism: Pavo muticus; assembly: GCA_016647715.1. Lineage (NCBI taxonomy): Eukaryota > Metazoa > Chordata > Aves > Galliformes > Phasianidae > Pavo > Pavo muticus. The sequence goes on from JACDJE010000204.1 coordinate 1,322,182, forward strand.
ACATTTTCATGTGTTTCTGTATATGTACAGACACCCTCAGGACAGCACCTGGTTTCATAGAATCATAGAATGGCTTGGGTTGGAAGGGACCTCAAGGATCACCAAGGTCCACACTCCTGCCACAGGCAGGGCCACCAACCTCCACATTTAATACCAGACCAGGCTGCCCAGGGCCCCATCCAACCTGGCCTTGAACACCTCCAGGGATGGACGGGGCATCCACAGCCTCTCTGGGCAGCTGTTCCAGCACCTCACCACTCTCATAGTAAAGAACTTCCCCCTGACATCCAACCTAAATCTCCCCTCCTTCAACTTAAAACCATTTCCCCTTTTCCTGCTATTATCTACCCTTTCAAAGAGTTGACTCCCCTCCTGTTTGTAGGCTCCTTTTAGAATAATTTAGGATCATTTATTACAAAAGGTGCACTTGATACAAACAGTTCTCAACTTCCGTGGAGAGAGATCATCGAGTCACCTACAGGAAGCACTTACAAGTGGGAAGTCTGTAACGTAGGCTCTGCAAACAACTATCTCAGGTGGTTTCTTTACTATTCGTGTGTAGATTATCATGACATTGGAAAACTCTGCTGCAAACCCCAGCTGAATCTGAACGCCGCATTTGAATTCAAGATACATGCTTTCTGGAAGCTCTGCAAATAAATAACACATAATTACATTCTCAATAAAATTATATATTTTTCTATTTATTATTCTTTTGAAATATTAGGAAGTTTTTTAAGGTATATATAGATCTTGCCTCCTGCGTTCCCTCTACTTACCACTCACATCACCATACTGAAGCAGCTCTTAGAAGCTGACCAGGCAGCAGCTGTTTGCTAGGTGCACTATCAGAAAGTAACAGACATTGCCATAGAGAGCTGATATTTCAACTTATGCTATACAAGTTTCTTTCTAATCTTTGTGCAGCTGGCAAGGCAACAGTCAGCGCAGCTATGATACAGCTTATGGACCTAAGGATTTGTTTTTATATATATCCAATCAAACTAGTCAGGTCAATACGGTATCCTATATACATAAGGCACAACTATAGCTTTATAAGAACGTTTGAATGACAGCAGAACACATTCAAACACAGCAGAAGTTTCCAACATCTGAACACATTAATGAAAATTAAGATATGAATGCAATTTCTTCAATTTCTATTCTGAATTGCAGCTTAGGGACTAGAGATAATCAAGGATGCACATCCCCTTATTTTTGAAGGAGCTGTTTATTTCAAGTGACCTAGCACCCTAGTATGCAATTTCTATAATTCAAGTAATTTCACCTATAGGTAGGTCATACTATACCATGAGCTTTGGCCCACTGTAGGTTCCTTGCCATGGACTCCGCAGAAGATATGGTTTGTTGAATGGGATCAGATAATGCCCTTTTCTCAGACAAACTGCTGCGGATCTCCAAAGCCTGCTTGCCTTTGGTGAGGTGACACTTGCCCATATCTAAAAAGAAGACGCAATATTTCTCTCAGAATCACTGCTGCTGAAGTTCTGTTTAAATTAACTACACCACTGCAGTGTTGTGCGGCCGCTACAGATATGACAGTGTAAGAATTTCCATGTCACCCTGCTGTTCCAGAAGTATTTATTTCTCAGTTTTTTGTTCAGGAGGTGTTGTGGGTTAACCCCAGCAAGGAGCTAAGCACCACACAGCCCCTACCCCCAGTGGGACAGGGTGAGGAAAGGAAGAGTACAAGAAAGAAAACTTGAGAGCTGGGATAAAAAAACAAAAGAAATAATAATGAAGAAAGGAGAAGCAGAAGAGGAAGAAAAACGAAATAAATGATGCAAAGGCACTCAAATTATCACCACCCCTGGGTAGACCAATGCTCAGCCAGTTCCTGAGCAAAAGACAGCTGATCTTCCTAAACATCTCTTTGTATTGCCAAGCATAACTGTGTATGGTATGGAGCATCTCTTTGGCTAGATCATGTCATCTGCCTGGTTTTGTCCCCTCCCAACCTCTCACACACCTCCAAATCTGATCACTGTCAGGCAGAGCTGGAAACAGAAGGCCTTGATGCTCTGCACTGTCCAGCATGTACACGCAGAACTTTTAATGTCAGCAATCCTTTGGAACTTTTCCACATGTACACCAGTGTACCCTCTAGCCCCTGACACCTGGTAACGCTCACACTGGTTGTCCCGTTGCCTGATGTAACTTTCACTCACGCTGCCAGATGCACACAAAGCTGACTGAAACAACCAATGCAGGCACTCTTCTTTTGATGAGATGGAACACTCAAGCACCTGGAGCGCTACATGCTGTGCCTGTATTTTGTTTAGTCTGCTCTCAGATCTGTCAGAGACTGCCAATTCCATTTCTTAGGAAATATCTGCCTTCTGTGTTACCTCCCTTCTCACCCTCCTTTCTCCTTCTTGGGACAGACTTCCATGCTAAGTCCCAACAGAAGCTGCCCCCACGCTCTCCCCTGTGAGGGATCAGTCCTCCACTCTAGTTCATGAATGAGGTAAGTAATAGGTTAGAAGTCAGGATACCTACAGCATGTGACACTAACCTGACAGTACAGGCTATGCAGTAGGAGAGACAGCACTTAGGACAAATGGGTGTTGGCAGAATTGTGTCTCATATTCTAATGTGGGAGCATAAATTAAAAAAAAAAAGGAATCACAGAGATTATTAACCCTCTTGAGAAAACCCAGAAGCAATGCCAAAAAGGATGAGGGAAGGATGAGGGTGAGAACATTTTTGGATATTTGTTCATTGTACAGTTTGTAAACATTTTATCCTAGTTGAAGAACTCATTTGGTCTGTGGCCATTACAGAATGTAAGTGGGTATCTGTTCTACTCTTTAATGCATAGGCTGACGAGAATGGGGGATAAAAGTCAGAGACAGTACTGATGTTTTAATGGGTGGATTATGGGTTTCTTTTTTCCCCAAAAAACATTAACAGAATACCCCAGGACACAAGACAGATATAGGAAAGGAAAAATACTGGCATCTGATTCAAAACAATGAGTTTCAGGGATGGTAGCTTAGTGAATCTGAGCCTAAATACAGCAGCTAGTGAGCAACCAGCAGAAAAAGCATTATTGGAACAGTTTTCATGGACATAGGATTCACAGCTCCATGCATAAGACTCAGAACAAAGCAAGCAGAATATAAAATTAATTTGTCACCATATTAAAGAAGCTCAAATCCCTGTATAATATCACGATCTTTGGTAGCACCTGTTGCTTGTTAAAAGCTATTATCGTAACAATGAAACACGAAATGGCTTGAAGTAGTGTAATACATCTGCCACGGGAAGAATCACAGTTAAGCAAAGAAGTATTCAATAAGACAGGCTGAGAAGATGGTTAGTGTAGTAAGCTGCAATTCACCTTCAGCGACCTCATCAAGCAGCACTGTAATCTTCTTGTCCTCCAGCAAACGCTCCTTCAAGAACTTCATGAAGATTCCATTGGCCAATCCCAACTGCTGAATCTCAAAAGCTTCTGCTCCTTGGCACCTGAAATCACCAATACGAGGCAATGAAAACTACTGCAGCAGCTGCATGATTAAGATCAACACGAAGACAAAAGGAGTAAAGTCACATTTGGGAACGGGTGAAAGAAAGCCTCTCACTTGAAAATCAGCTTGTGTCTAAGGACAACCTGCTTTTCATTTTCATTTGCAAACAACTCATCCTGGGAAGATATCACTCGTGACCAAACCACAGACCAAAGGTGATACTGAACTGTTTGTGTGAGAAGCTTATATTTCTATGAGGAGACTTCAGTGAAGCTCTTGACTATTTCCATTCAATGGCTTTTGTACATGACTTGAAAACTAATACAGAGAGATAGGTTATACAGATTGCTGTAGGAGTAAACTCTTCAAATAGTTTCAATCCAAGTGTAAATGTTATTTATACCTAGAAGGGAAGCAAGAAAAGCATGGGACAATCTGCATGCTGCTCTTCCAAAAGCTGATTAATCTCTCTCACGTTTTCCCATGAATTTAACTAAATGCAACTCAGTAGAGATTCTTACATTTCTACAAGTAGGCATTACAAAAACACTGTCCAGCAGTTTCAGTTTTGCTGAATGCAGTTTTCTCACTGGCATCACCTTATACCTGAATGAGAACAATAAATACGGGGATGCATTCCCACAGTCAGACTGTGGAATGATTTGAAGAATGAAGTCAAAAAGAAAGCCTGAGTATACCAACGTAAATTACTGGTCTCTTGACACAATAGTTGGTATTTTCCATAAAAGATTAGCTATACGATCTCAATAGTCTCCTTCTGACTTCAAAATCTCTGTGGCATAGAGGGAGAAAGATTTCCTTACGTGGCATATCCAAAAACAATGTTGGCAGTAACCTTCAGAGCATCTAAGATGAGAATTGTATCATCGTATTCATTTCTGCAACAAAACACACAAAAACACGAAAAGAATGATTTGAGAATTAATGTAATAGTAACCACCACTACAGCTGTTCAGAATATTAAAACACTATGGTTTAGAAACAGTACTTTTTTTCTCCTACAATTCTAGAATTAATCCTGACAGCTAATGACAAAAACCAGGACCATGAGCATTCTTCATAAAGACTGCGTGAAGAGACAGTCCAACATCACCCATCAGCTATACGAGGGCATGATGCATTAAGCAATATCAAGTTTAGCTACAATCTTTGCAAAAATGGCTTCCAACGAGAAGACATTTTATGTTGTAACAGAAACTATATGAATTCTCTTTTTCAAAACACGTCTTAGAGTTAATAGGAGGCTTATGTAGCAGTATTTTCACATTTCACAGCAGACTGTGAAGCTGAACTGGGCCACTGGGAAATGGGGAAATGGTTTTAAGTTGAAGGAGGGGAGATTTAGGTTGGATGTCAGGGGGAAGTTCTTTACTATGAGAGTGGTGAGGTGCTGGAACAGCTGCCCAGAGAGGCTGTGGATGCCCCATCTATCCCTGGAGGTGTTCAAGGCCAGGTTGGATGGGGCCCTGGGCAGCCTGGGCTTGTATGAAATGTGGAGGTTGGTGGCCCTGCCTGTGGCAGGAGTGTGGACCTTGGTGATCCCTGAGGTCCCTTCCAACCCAAGCCATTCTGTGATTCTGTGCTCCTATGATTCACTGGCATTTCATCAGCAGTGAAGTTTGGAGGCTCTACAAACATTAAAGCACTAGCAATTTTCAATTAGGAAACATCCCATAGAGATCAATTTTCAGAAGTGATGACTGAAGAGCTAATTTCAAGTGTAAGTTTATTGAAGCATAATATTCTCTTGACATGTTTGTTTAGACAAAAAAAGATGAACTAGCTGATATTTAAATTCTAAATAAAGACAAAACACCCTAGCACAAGATCCATGCCTTTTAAGAGTTCTAAAATAACCCCTTGAGCCCTTCTGTCAAATAAACACAGAATCATAGAATGGCTTGGGTTGGAAGGGGACTCCAAGTATCATCAAGTTCCAACCACATACTTTTGGTTGTGCATTCTCCTTCCTTCCTATGACGATAAAGGTTAACAATGCAGGGGAAAAGGGGCATTTTTCTTCATTTCCCTTTTATCCAATAACCACTGACGCTTTAAAATTTTTAAACTAAAGTGGAAAAAAAAGGAAAAAAATAATTTCATTCGCATCAAGAGGCAAGTATCTGCACATGGAAGTGGAAACTCTAACCACCAGCTTCATAGATCTGTCCAAGGCCGAAGGCAAAGTAATTCTATTGACTTTAGAAGGGCTCAGGTGCAGGCTGTGATTTTTCAGAACCAGGAATGTTCAGATGCAATGAATACACAGCCCAGGTTAAAGATCCCTTCCCAGCTTGAAGTCCAGCATTCCCCGAAGACCATCATACCTTTTCCGACACATATCCAACAGGAACACATTGAGTCCCGTCTCCTTTTCCTGCATTAGTTTGAGGATGTTCTGCACACACAGGCAGTTCGCAGATCGGTAGGGATTTGGGGCATCAATAGGAACCATGAAACTGTTTCCATAGTTTTCATAGCCATGGCCAGCATAGTACAGCAAACCTGAGAGAGCAAAGCAGAGGTGAGTGAAAACAGCACCTCAAGAGTACATTGGAACATTCCCATCAATTTTAACATGGTCAAAAACTTCATGCTCTATCCCCACATTAAGTGTCTGTGGGAGCTTGAGATCCTTCAAGCCACTCCAAGCAGTGTTTCTGGTACTGATACACTTGTATTAAGACAGGAAAGAAGCAAAGGAGAGGAGGGAAAAAAAAGGGCAAAGTCAACTTCACAATACGCAGCCAACAATTAAAATATCCGCACTCATGAAACAGAATCAGTTACAAATTTATATCAATCACACACAAAGACAGCTAAATACTCTTCAAGTGCTTCAAGCAGAGTTACGACCTCTAACAGAAATAATGTTATCTACTATATATAACCCACAGATAGACATGAGGAACTGTGCCAACTGTAAACAGCTTCTCCACATGTGCAACTACAAAGCCTGGTGTAGGAAATCAGTGCACGCTGAAAAAGATAACCCTGAAGAGTTCAGCAGGATTTTATTTTAATTCTGTAAAAGATGCTGTCCCTTTTACAACTCTTTTCTTTAATCCTGCTATTACCACTGCTGGTTTTTACAATTTAATTGGAAATTAAAAAAGGAAAAAAAAAAAAACCCAGAAAAACCTCTCTTACACTATAACAGTGTTCTGCAAGTTTTCAGTGTGGGAGTGACAAAAAATACATGCTTAGTGGGGAAAAAATATTATTCCATGATGACATTTGGCAGGACTCCAGAGCACATCGGTGCTACCGCACTTCCAACAGCCCATTTTTAGTTGGTGACATTATCTCTCTTTACAGTTTCGTGACCCGTGACTCCTGTATGCCTACTAAAAAAATTCTTTGCACACTCACCTAAACACAACAAGTTATCCAGTGTCTTAACTTATGAAGATGAACGCAAGTTTACCATCGTTTACGATTCACAGTCTTCAAAATTCATGCAGTTCCATATAAAGAAAATATATCATAGAACTGGAGAAAAGCTTTTCTTAATTCCAAGTAGGGGACTACAAGCCAGGGCTCAGATTTTACACATATGAGCTAAAATGTCAAATACTAACACTGCAGCAGCTTGTGGTAAAATTAGACAATCTCAGCATTAACGACTGCTGCCAACTGCTACCAGTTGATACCAGAATGATTTGAAGGAATTTTCCTACGGTCTGTTCCCAGTGCTCTTTTTGCTTAATAACGGCAAGTTTCATTTTCTAAGGCTTTTCATTGGGTTGGATCTTCAACTAGCAAACAGTGCTGCAGCTGAACCCAAGTCAGCAGAAATACCACTTACGTTAACCGGAGATGTGGTCTTCTTATGCCTCTATTTTTACTAAAAGCAGCTGTGAAATTATTTGTATTGTAATAAAACTTGAATATCCAGTAGAAACAAGCTTTGCCCTAATGTACTAAAAATATTCGTCAGCTTGCGTAGGTAGAAATGCTACATGCTTTCCTTTTCCATTACAGGTAGCAACTGCAAAAGAAAGCACTTGTGTCACACAGCCCTGCCCATTCTGTAAAGGAATACCATCAGATAACTCTATCCCTTCAAACTGAGCCTTAGGTTCTCTTCTACTTGTAAGCACTCAAGTCATTAACAACTATGCCAAGACCTTGCTAACTGCTCCATTCAATCAGCGGTGCTCAATTTCTTTTTATGGGAAACATGCATAGTCGAGATAAGCAGCCAGCAAGTGCATACAAGGTAAGCTCCAGGGCTAGGGGCTTCACTTCAAAAGCCCCGTGGCTATTCATCTGACAGGGTCTTGGGAAATGACAACAGCTATATTCAATCAGAAAGTCTAAGGGGCACAGAATTTTAAGCATGTAATTAAAATCTAAAGAAATGATAACGGCGTTGTCGGATTATTTACAACATTCTTAATTATTTGTTTCAGAAGAGATAAAAATGAAGCGCCGAGGGCATAATTCTGCATCAGATCTGAAGCAAATGGAATGTCCTAAAATTTACTTCCACAGAGTCTGGATCTTGACCTTGAGGTTACCCTCAAGACTACATAACTGAGTGTAAGTTAAGTACGTAATCGGACCGACTGGAAGAGGTTTCACTTTTTGCAAGGCTGGGCTGATGAAACTATGCCAAGGCAGAAAGAGAGGCAGAAAAAAAATGAAGGTAACACCTCTGAAGTACTTTAAGTTTTTCAAGTCCAAATCAAGCCAAAATTAATGAGTTGGAACTATGTTAAAACAGAACATCTGTTCACACTCCCACTGCCCTCTCATCGGATCGCTTTGCTTCCCAACAATGAACCTAAGAACTTGCTTTCTTTTGATGGATCAATCAGTTAGAAAGTACACTATGGGTACAGAATATTTTAAGACACTATGCAGGAAGCAATGAAGTCCAGATGCTCATCTGAAAGCATCGTTCCTCACAACGGTTACCTTCTTCACAGAATCACAGAATCACAGAATCACTAAGGTTGGAAGAGACCTATAAGATCATCCAGTCCAACCATCCACCTATCACCAATGGTTCTCGCTAAACCATATCCCTCAACACAACATCCAAATGTTCCTTGAACACCTCCAGGGTCGGTGACTCCACCACCTCCCTGGGCAGCCCATTCCAGTGCCTGACCACTCTTTCAGAGAAGTAGTATTTCCTAATATCCAGCCTGAATCTTCCCTGGCGCAGCTTGAAGCCATTCCCTCTAGTCCTATCACCAGTTACACGAGAGAAGAGGCCGACCCCCAGCTCACTACAACCTCCCTTCAGGTAGTTATAGAGAGCAATGAGGTCTCCCCTGAGCCTCCTCTTCTCCAGACTGAACAATCCCAGCTCCCTCAGCCGCACCTCATAAGGCCTGTGCTCCAGACCCCTCACCAGCACCTTCAACATTGCCACAGAGGTTATGCCAAATGAGGGCAAACCTGAAGTCCACCGTCCCCCACCAGGAGTGCAGAGGTCGTGCACATAAGCAGCCACCCACCAGAAAAAGGAAATGTCTGGTAAAGGAGAATCATCTCCAGCTCTGTCCAACTGTGTGGTTGCAGTCAGACTCAACCCACCTCGTGGGAGCATCAGCCAAAGCTCTGCCATGCAGCGCCACACGGTCGCTGCCAGTTGCTCATCCCCAGCTGCCCTCAGCCTTCTGTCAGCCCAATGAATCCCACTGCAGCAGTCCCGCTCCATCCCCATAGGCCCTATGCTAGGAATACTAGCATGCACCTCTATAATGCACCACACATTAATGCCATCTACATTGCCAGTTTTCAGAGAGCTGTGCTCAACAACTTTTGGTGCTACTCAGACACAAAGTCAGGCAAGCAGAAGTGCCACAACCTTCATCCTGCTGCAGCATGAACTGAAAGCACAGAGATGCACGCTACCTTTTTGCTGTAGGAGAAGCACTGGGAAGGGCAGGGACACAATTTGTCAGTGCATTTCCTCCATGAATAGAAATATATCAGAAATAACTACTTTTATTTTCCTAAGTAGATGATTGTGTTGCACCTTTCTGCTAAGGGCCTGCAACAGTTAATATGTTGAGCACAAGATCAGAAATAAATCTTTGCATTCATAGAATAAACATATTTGGAGGGCCTCGTTAGGCACTCGGGCACAACAATTTTAAGTAGGCTCAGGTTCTTCAGACGTCAGCATTTCAGTGACGTCTGCTTTTTTTTTTTTTAAAGAAAAAAGTCAGACTGTTTTCAGCCTGTGAAACACGCAGGTCTGTGTCTTTATCCTTCGTGGAACAGAACACTAATTGCACGTCACGTTTAACACAACGTAAACTAAAACATGAGAGGAGACCATCACCATCACGTTGTTTACAAGTCCTGCTCTCAAGGAGCAATGTCTGAAATGCCACTTTCCTGGCAGTAAGCAGCAATTACACAATGTCACACTAGGCATCAGGAGTATGTGTAACAAGGACTAAACAGGAGTTGCTGCTATGCCTCCGTTTGGAGCCGTGCCCACTAAAGATGCCATAAATCATTATCTATTTGTGACTGGCTGCATCTTTTATATGCTTTAAGGCATTAATTGACACTACCTAGAAAGAATAAAGTGACCATTTAATCAAAGCAGCTACTGACAAACATTACTGAAAGAATGCTCTGCCTTCCTTTTTGAAATATCCTGTTGGAAGAAAAACAAAAACATGGCTGGTAGGAGCTTTTCATATCGTGCTGGTGAGAAATTCATTCACGCCTTTCAGTCTTTTATCTCCTCAGTGCATGTCAGCAACTATAGAAAAAAACTGGAAAGGTGCAAGAATCTAAGAACTCACCCAGACACATAAGCACATCTTTTTCCCAGGGAACAAACCAAGAAAACTGCTACCCGAAAGCCTACTCAACCTTACTGCCATAATTAGTCTTCACGTCATGCGAGTTTTGGCTCTGAGATAAATGCCCAAATGTCAGATCAGCCAGTTCTCCACAGAGCATCAGGTAACATACCATTTTAAAAAAGTCAGAAATAATCTGACCTTGTGTTCCAAAGAAGAATTGAATAACCTTTTCTTGGCTGGACATTACTACGGAAAATTCTACAATTTAAACAATACTATTGGGTGAGCTGCCTGGCCTCTGCTCTGACGAATTTCAACAGCCATGCAGTCAGCTTTCAGAAGAATAATGACAAAGACAGAGGCAGTCAGCAGCAAACTCCTCAAAGCAAAAAGAAATACTTTTAGTTTTATTCTTTCACTCTCCAAATGAGGCCGTTCTTGGCCTTTTCCAGCTGAGACAAAGGTGTTTTGCTCAGTGGATCAATTCCACTGCATCCTCCCAGTGCCAGTCACCAGGTTCTGCCTCTCGAAGTCAGGTTTACCCATATATTCTTTTTCTTACCAAATAATCTAAGAGTCAATGCATATCAGTAGTGGCAACACTACCAGACTTGACTGGTTAGTCATAAAGTCCTCTATTGTTCACAACTGCAGGGATTCAAAACCTGAAGTCCGTAGCTCATCAATTTCTCTGCTAATTCCCTTCCTTATGGGAAGTATATTCCAGAAATGATAATATGGATTCTTCTCTATTTTATTTCTTCAAAGTCCATAAACAAGAGAAATAAACTTTCTTTCTAAAGAAAACTTTTCTTTCAGTTTGCTTTTTGAAGAAGAAATTCGGGTTAGCAGAGCTTTTCCACGCCCTGGGAAGGACTTAACGAAAAAATCCATGATTGCCAGGCCAGTATCACACCAACTGACAGGAACTGCACTTCAAAACAAGGATTTCTACTCAACCTGAACACTTGGCAGAAAAAGAAGAGGGCTTAAGATGCTCTCCCTCCCCACCCTCTCTACCCCAACACACCTGGTATCAGAATGCAGCTTACTGTCGAGGCAGAGAAAAGCACACCTCTTCCTCTGTTCTTTAAGGATCTTGTGAGCGAGGACTAAGAGCATAGCAGCCCCTCCCAAAGAGCTTCAGAAGGATGGAAATCCATAAGGAAAGAGTATTCTGCAGACATCCAGTAGAAAGACAGGAGATGAACAGAAGAGTTCCAAAAGTAAGCTCAGAACATACTGCATGCTCTACCTATGTCCGCTCCCCACCTTCCCAGCGCACATGCAGCCTGAATATGCCAGGGGGTTGGTTAACCTTAATGGAAAAAGCAATTTGCAGGCACAGGAAAGGGAGAAGGAAGACAGAGAAGACGTGTAGAAAGGTGTTTCAGAGGTCTCTTGAGAGCACCATGGACCACGTTAGTATTCTGCTATTACACATTTGCAACTACTCTGCTATGAGCTCTTTGCCATAACACTAATAAAAAAGACACAACAGACCACTCTTGCTTAAAAGGTTACTAAAGCAGTACTAATGACTTACTATAAATGTGCATTTTCTGCACAGCATATTGCCAAGTATGCTCAGCAGATGCAGCAGTTGTTGGCAGATAAACACAACAGTACACTGCAGTTTTAGGTGTGGTTAAAGAAAACAGATCAAAGATTCAATCTTTCCAATAATAGAGTAACAATAATGTTTTTAACCAAAGTCAAAGGAAATGCTTGTGTTTAGCATGTAAGCAGTGTGAAAGGTTAAGTGCAATGAAGTTTGTTTTGTTGTTACATGCTTGGAACTGGCAGAGTAGGCTGCTAATGTTTGTGTATTTTATAACACAAAATTGAAGTGCTTCAGAAAGAATCCCACAGGTTCTCACCATATACTCCTCTGTCTAGCAGAAGTAAAAATTCATCCACTGCATTTCGCATCTCAGACTCAGTAAGATCCAGCAAAGAAACAACTTTGAAATCCAACTGTCTTAGCAAATTGGTCAATTCATAGACATCCACCATTGGGGCCTTGAGCTGGGGGTGATTCCAGTAGCTCATATTTCCTATTAACAGAGCTACTTTGTCTGTTGCTGTAAAAACAAAGAAAAAAAGTAAAACGGCAGCACATTTAATGCATTCCCTGGGTTCAACACCTTTAAATTTAATTTCTTCCAAAGCAAAAATAACATCCAGTCTCACTTGAGGTACAATATTTGAAAGTCATCCTATGTCAACTATACAACCAAACTCATCCTCATCCAAAAGCCGAAGAAACATTCCAGCATGTTCTGACAGTCAACACACCTGAGCTGCAATGCAGCTAAAACTGTGCCATCTGTCAACACATGGGTCGAGTCACTAAGGCTGTCTGCCACTGCTTTCACACTTCATGACAGCACAATTGCTGAATTCCCTCCTACAAGAATATAATGAACACGAATGTTTTTATGGCAAGTTGCTAAAGCTATGGCCACTTAGACTTCCTGCCCCTCAGAATAAATTTTCTTGTGTTTCTTAAAAAAACAAAAACAAAACCACAAAAGAAAACACCACACAAAAAAAGACCACTTTCATATCTGCATCTCCTATATTTGCATCTCTCTGAAATACAGCATGTTTAAGCAGAAGCTTTTACTTAAACAGAAACTTTAATTAAGCTTTACTTAGGTCGAACGTCAGAAGTCTTTTTTCTGTTTGTTAAGGTTTGTCTAAGGTCCTTCCTCTGACTTCAGTGAAGTCAGAAGTACTTATGTCCTGAGAAACAAAGCAGCTAATGAAAGAAAAGGAAAACATCACGCTGACTAAAGTGCTTTAGAGACTGGTAGCCTCATTTTTATTCAAAACCTCCATGCTAAGATGTAAAAGTCATTTATTCAAAGCAAGGTATTTTTCCTGTTTTGTTTGTTGCTCCTATTCTTCAGTAGGAATTACTGCCACACTGCTCTGGTGCCAGATGGAATCATACGAATGCCCCAAACCTGCCTCTGTTAGTAACCCCACACTGACAGAAGGTCTCTGTCCACTGCCTCAACATTTAACATTTCACTTTCTTTAACCAAGATTCCTAACTTGCTTTTAACATTTTTGCAGCTGAAAACCTGCAAAGTCGTGAACAGTGTAAGCCACCTTAACAGTGGAGAAATGTAAATAGTGATTATTAGGACACTGCTGCTGAGAAAGTACTGGAAGTGCAGGTTTTCCACATCATTTGGAAAAGGTGAACGAGGAGCGGGGAGCACTTAAACTCCCTCTCACGCCAATAAGAGCAGCATGGTTGTGGCAGAGCCCTGCAGCCTTCCCACCAGTTTAGCACCAGCAAAACAACGTGTCTGGCCACAATCAAGCCTATCAAGTTCAGAATGGGAATAAAAATCCAGCAGGTATACTTCAAATCACACACCTGCCATCCAGCTACCTCAATGAGCTGCAGTTCGAGGTCGCCACATACTGTGCAAAGCTAAAGCTGAGCCTGAAGGGACAGCACAGCCTTAGTAGGCAGTCTACCATCATCCTAATGCCCTATCTCCAATTGCTGAAGCATTCAAAGTAATGGTGTAACACACTTGTTAAGGTCAGACATAGGATTTGCAACAGCAACCTCAAACAGACCAGAAGTTGTAGACACTCCACCAAATCACTAAAAATACTGGTGCCCTCATCATGGCTTACTACTGAAAGGGCAACCAAGCACTACAGAGAGCTACAAAAACACACAGATGCCTCCCCCCTGGGAGCTATTTCACAAGTTACTTCACAAGCAATGGCAGAAGCTACGAAAGCACTTACCAAAAGGTCTGTCACTGAATTGTTCTTGTAGGTCTGCTTGAAAGAGATGACAACAGATCATCAGTGAGTACAGTCACAGCTGTCAGCATCAGCAAATGAACTGCACATTCCAACACCCACACTCCACCACTACTGCTTTGCTTAATAAGTTACTCCTTCACTGTTTTTCTCTTATTTACCTGATATCTTTCACCTACTCTAGCAGGCTATGAATAGCTAGTCCTATATTTTTAGAGATAACAGATGCTTAGGGTGTAATTTTGAATCTCATACACTGCACATCAGCACTTTCAGTAACATCCAGAACAGTTCATCCTCTGCCAGCGAAATGCAGAAATGCAAGATGGGGGAATGCTTAGCAGGGATGGCAATTTAATATGTGAAAATTCTTCTATTTTGTACTTCACAAAGGGATGGGAATGCCCAACGCCTCACAAAACGTAACTCCCAATAACGTGTACCATGACAACGCTACTGATACAACTTTCAGTGACTAACACTGGGCAAAAGTAAACTCTGATGTCTAACCCAGGAAACGTTGTGATTTGAAATTTTAGGAGCACTGTTGTGGGGATAATCCCTCAGGGAGTATTCCAGAGACTATTCCAGACCTATGTTTTTATAATAAATATCAAACAGGCTTCAAGTCACATTAGCTCACACCAGTTTACATGGATCTATGAAATATACTAACTCAGTCTATTGGGGATAGGGAGATATCTTGCATCCTATTCACCTTAATCATCTGAAAAAGCATCAATGCACTGAAATGTGAGAGCCCATCAAAGCCACTGACAAGAGAACAAAAGGTAATTCCTTCTGTATTTGTAAACGCAGTAAGTATGCAAACAGTGTAAAAGAGAGGATTGATGGGATTTTGCAGAGCCAATAGCAACTCTGTGTTTCAGTGCACATCTTCAGGTTAGCTTACTGAAACCAGAAAGCAGCACTGTTCTTAACAGGGGTATCTACCACTATTAAATCTCCAGTTATAAATACACCCAAGTAATGGAAACTAAAGATTATGACCCAGTTAGGCTTCAGCGATTGTGACCTGTAACGTGGAATGAAGATGTGAAATTAAGGCTTTTCAAACATGTCACTTTACCTGTTTTTTGAAGATCACTTAGCTCTTCTGTGGAGACATACACCAATAACATTAAGTTTAAAAAAGTAGCAAAAAAGTATGTATTTCATTAATAATTATATAATTGTCATGTCGTTATTAACAGAAGCCAAAAGCTAGAAAAAAACTCAAAAATACTTTTGGCTTCTTATTTCTGTAAATCTAACCACATGCACAGAAGAGAACTGCATTAACCACATACGTGAGACACAGCATTACGATATAGCTAAAACAAAGGGAGAAACATGCCCTGCCTCAGTCCCATGGGCATGCAAGCAGCTTGAATGAATAAAGAATAAGACATCACAATCACTCACGTGAAAAAGAGATCTTTGAGGACTGCTAAAAAAGCAACATCCTGAGCAAGAAGCCTTTCTTCGTAAAGCCATATGTATTCAGGGGGATACAATTTTCAGATAGAATTTTCAAGCACTCTACAACAGAATTCAGCTAACTTCTTTCAGAATACTGGAAACTATGGAAAAGCTAAGTCCTTCATGCGAGGCCCCTCAGAGGATGCCTGCTCCATGCAGTGGGGCAAGCAGCTGATCTCTTAACCAACAAAAGCAGGTACATATGCTCACGTGAGAAACTCTAGGTAACTAAAGTGAAAATAGCAAGGGTTTTAATGTTGCTTAGTAGCAGAACAAACTTGCATCTAAGCAAACCTTAGTTTAGACTCAGGCCCCAGCAGTTTTAGGGATTATATTCTGCTTCAAGGGCTGGTTGAATTGCAGACAGCCAGGAGGCTTCTGCATAGGATCCATCATTTTCTGCAGACACCTCCTCAAGCCAGAAAGGATGCTAAGGCTTAAGGAAATAATCGGTTATAGAAGCTGAACTGTGGAAGGGGCTGATACTGAAACTTGTGCTACTTGTATGCTGTAGTACATAGTACCCTCACAATGTCAGACCTTCAGAAAAGGGGCTAAAAAGAACATTGGCTCCCGTTAAACTCTGAACAAGAAAGGTTGCACAGCAGTTTGATTCCAAGAAAACGAAGAGCAGGCAGCCTTGGCTTGAAAATGCAATTGTTTTCTTCACTGTTGACAGAGAAGCTTGGGGCAGGGTGCTGCTGTAAGCAACCTTACAACTTCCCACATGATTCCCCCACTGTGTAAACTGCATAAACTTTGAGATTCTCAATAATCAACTGAGGGCACAGCAGTGATGCAAAGGAGAAAAGAAACAAACCTAATAAGGTTGCTGGAAACACATCTCACAAACACAGAGCTGACTGGAATGAGCTCTATCCAACTCTTTAAGGTCATTCAGGCTCCTAAACGTACCCAGATTTTCTTGCAGGGATGTTGCTTCCTGAGCCCAGCCAAAAAAATCTCATGAAATCAAATGCAGGACACAAAAACAGTGTAGTATTCAACTCTGAATACTACAGAAGAAAGCAGCTTGATATCAAGGCAAAGAAGAGAGAAGCACATGCAGAAGGAAATGTTCCATCACCCAGCACTGTTTTAAAGCACAATGAAGTTCATAACCCATGTATGCTTTTCAGCAACACACAACAATCCATCATCCCCATCATTAGTTTTTTAAAAGTGATTCACAACTAAAGAATTACTTTACCTTCTGTGCACTCCACTGCCATAGCTTTCCTTCCTTGTGTTTTAAGGGAGGGGGGAGGGAAAATTGGAAGACAATTTCTCTCAGTTACGAGAGTTAGAACACAAAGTGGAAGTCAAAATTCACTTCCAATCTGGCTCATTTTACAGCACTATAAATCTTTCAACACTGGCTATGATATTTATAGTAATTGTCAATACAATTCTGGAGCACTACAATATTTCTTAACAACGTTTCATATGGATTATGCAATAATACTCTCAGATATATCTGGAAGCTAAAGAAACAGATCTTTCCCTGTTTGGTTTACTGCAAATATATGCACATACACTAATCAGTGTTCTATCCATTTACCTCACTTGCTGTGAATAATCTCACCTGCCCTGATAGCTGAAGAACTCCACATAACAGCTCATATCACTAACAAGATCTTAATGAAATCTTAAGGTTTAAGCTGTTATTCAGTTGTCAAAAAACATGAAGTTAAAGAAATCAGCTCTCCATCTGTTGACAAGCCATGTTCCTAGTAGCAAGGCCAAAAAGTGTTAGCATCTCTGTATTAGCTACCTTAAAAACTCAAAGCACTTCACAATTCATAGAACTATAAAACTGCCTTTGCTGCCAGCAAGCACAGCTAATTTAACCAATAGATAAACTAAAAATACAGGCAGCTAAGTGCTTGGCTTAATACTAGGAAGTCTGAGAAATAAATTCTAACATTAGGGAATAAATTGATAAATCAGCTGATCTATATAAAACTGACAGATTCCATACCTATAATGACTTCTATCTTCTCGCTGTTTTGGTCTTCCTGGCCATTGAATACGCGACACCAGTATGTTCCCCCATGCTCCATGTCCACACGAGATACCTACGTGAGCACAACTAAAAGTCATCCCGCCAGCCCCCAGAAGAATCTGTTTCTTTTAAGCACACCCCCCTCAAAAAAAAACCACTAAAAATTAAAAGCAAAGCCTAAACAAATCCAACTGTTGCTGATACCCTTATTCTACATTAAGTGTTCTAGAAATGCTTTCAAGAATTGAAGAAAGAATGTAAATCTGTCCAACAGGCTTGAGATGCTGTAAGTACTGGATATAACTGATCCTACACAGAGCTCTACAGTATGGGATAGAATGAGACTTAACTTTTACTGGTACTTAATCTTTGCGTTATGTCAACAACTCAAAATATACTGTAGACTTCCACTCCATGACTACCAGTTCAAACACATTCAGGATTATAATTCTGCACCCTGGAGCCTAAGAACAGCATCAGCACTTGAGTAACAGAGCAGGAGAGCTGTGTACGTACATGGATGTTATAAAGGCTATGAAGAAGTTATTTTCTTCATGGAAGCACTACATGGTAAGCTAAAGGTGGTGATACCTTAATCTCTCAAGGATGGCACTGTGTGGTAACTTACCGTGTAGACATTTTTGCTTCCATTTGCCAAGGGAAATCCATTTCTGAACCACTCGTATTGAGGAATTGGGTTTCCAACAGCTCCACATTCTAATACCAAAGCATCTCCCACAGTCAGGCTTTGTGGCTGAGGCTGAATACAAATGCACAGCTTCTTTTCAGGCAAACCAATTAAGCTCCCTTCAAAAATTAAAGAAAAAATGAGGGGGAAGAAAGTGAGACAAATAATGTATGGGCACATCTCCCTGGAACTAGAACAGCCTGTGCTAACAGCAATGAAATTAATTTACTTGTCTGTAAGGAGTATGCTAAAAATGAGTCACGACTGCATTCCATTTTTTTTTTCAGCTGAAAAGTAAAACAGGAATGCACAAAAACACACCTCAGAAGCTCCTATGCATCATTTATTCCTGCCAGTAGTATTACAAATGGGCACAGCTGCGAAACGGAAAATTATTACAGAAAGGATTCAGAGAAAAGAGTAAATATAAAGAAGCGTGGCTGCCGAGGGACAGACTGAGGATGTGAGCAGGTGTGCACACAGGAATGAGAATTTCATTACACGATTTTGTTTTGCTTCACTGTAGAAAAGTCAATGTAGAAGTCTGGTAATTAGAACAAAACTAGAGGGAAAGTTTAATGATAAGAAAGAGATTTTGTTCAGACAGCAAAAGTGAAAAACAAACAACTTTTTTCATGAGTAGCATATGTACTTAAAGACAAAGAAAGTTCTCCCTTTTCAGCTTGAGCACTAATAAATTGGAAAGCAAAATTTCTCATTTCTAAAAAGGGGAAAAAAAAAACCCCAATCAACTCTTTATTAACCGTAATCTGTGACTTTAACAGCTACAGATTCAAATTAGGGGTTCCTGGTTTCAAAATTTACAATGGCTGTCCCATTCATTAAGGGTTAAGTGTCAAATCTCTTTGCTGGCAAACTGTGGGGAGGATAGGACTGGGGGCAGAAAGCGCTTTGTGTTAATTACCTGGATAATTAGCTGTCAAGCAGAAACACTGTTTTTAAATAATAACACCAATAGCATTTTGATTCTAACTACACTGTCATGCAAGTCCTGCAAAGGCAGTCAGTAAACAAGAAAAGGCCTGCCATAAAATTTAATATAGACCATACAATCATAGAAAACATGTCCATCCAGTCCATTAACTGTGTTTTGTCTGATATAGGCAGATTTGTTGGAGATTCTGTGGTCTATCTACCTCATTCATTTCACTTTTTAATTACTCCTGTCATTAGAAAGTATCTTCCAGTGTCTAACCAACTTCTCTTGCTGAAACAACTTTACTTCATGCCTATGACTTTTAAGTATTAAGATAGCCCATTCCTCCTTGCAACTGCTCTGTAGGTAGTAATGTTTTGAGCACATTTTCCACGTGCCATCAGCATACTCTCCACAGATTTCAGAGGACAGTGAAACAGCTTTTCATTGCATCATTTCTCTTTGTTTTCCTGACATCCTTAAATGCAGGATGCAATTGTGACACAACACAAAATAATCAGTCTTTACAGTGTGAAGATACGAGCAGAAATTAGCTGCACTCTTTGGTTGCTCTTCTCATGCACCTTTAGGCCAAGAACAAAGCCAGGCTATTTAATTAAATAATTTAGTTTAGTTTTTTGTTAGCTTGTTTTTGAAGGTAGACTCAGCACGTAATCTATCCTCATTTAAAACTATTGACTATTCTATAAAAAAATATCCGAAAAACAAACCTATACAAACCAAAAGCAAAAGAACATCTCAACAACCTCAGAAACTAGAAATAAGTGCACAGAAACTAGAAATAAGTGCATAAACCAAATCCAAGAAGGAAATTTCCAATATTTACTTTACAGCCATAGAATTATAGAACGCCTGGTATTGGAAGGGATGTCAAAGATCATCTTGTTCCAGCCCACTTGCCGCAGGCAGGGTTGCCAACCTCTAGATCAAGCACTGGAGCAGTCAACTAATGATAAATTCCAGTATGGCTAGATAATATAGAGTGGACAGCCATATAATCCTCCTGGTTTTCTGCTATTACTCCATCCTTTTCAATCTTCTTCCACTTCCACCCTTTCATTATGTACGCTGCAGATGGAGATTACCCCATCAGTGAAGCAATCTTTAAGCCAGTGCCATAACCCATAAGGACTTAAATAGGTGCATCTGAATAACTACGACTTTTCTTATGCAGCTAACACATTTACTAACCCACAAAGATGCGATTCACACAGAAAGGCCCAGTTTAACCCGATGTGTTAACAAGCTTTAAGGTGCGATCTGCACAGAAGTTTCCCACTGTACAAAGCCCTTGCTTCTCACCGTGAGCTGCACCCTGGAGATCACAAACTTCCAGTTGTGCCCACCGACTGAACGTGAACGAAGATTCGCTGTTCACTCGGCAGATGTAAAAGCCAGCGTCGTTCACCTTCACTGGATTCAAAACCAGTTCTGGAGAGTTACCATGGGGAACCTGAGTGACGCATGAACCAAGAAATATTTTAATTCAGTTCATCTACACAAGGATCAAACATTAGAGTATCTATTCAGCGTCCATAACACCAGCTTCAACTCCTTCGCTTAAAATTCTTGGATGAGAAAGTTTTGTTCCACGTATTTAGCAGCTTAGAGATGGATTTTCTTCCAGGAATGATTCATACGCCTCTATTTTAGACAGCTGAGTTTTTAAGCTGGTTGAAAAACTCTTCCTGAAATTAGTCATTGTAGGAAGACAACCATACAAGAAACACGGGCAAAAGCGCTGCCACTTGAACTCCATCGATACAGGCTCACATACATTCCAGCATTTAAGCCTGTAACACCACTGAGTTCAGGTCTTCAATTGCTCAGTCTCATGAACCAGTTTTCATCTGTCTAAAACCAATGGTGACTGGCATTTTTTCCAGCCTGGCAGCTTCTGAGTAGCTTGTGTGAAACTTCACGGCAGGCTCAGACACTGAACTTATAGTTTCCAAGATTAGTACCCAAGGGTAGAGTGCTTCGAACACAGTGAACCACCTTACTGTATTATCACATTGATATGGCCAGCATGGAGCAGTCATCCAACTTCTATTTTTACTAACAGATGAAGCAAACTTTTCTTTATATAATTGAGAGCAATAGCCTTAAAAAAAAAAAATTTTGGAGATTAATTCCAATTCAGCACTAGCAGTGTCACAGTTTAGTCTGTGGAATTGTTACTTACTGATTTCCACCAATTAAAAAAATACACATACATACATACATATTTGTTCTCCACCAACTATTACCTCTTCTTTCAGTTTGAACCACTGGTAATGTACAAATGGGTGTCCTGTTGCCCAACAGCACAGCTTGACAACCTGGCCACAGAGCACTGATTGAGAGTCTGGCTGCACAACAATCCTTATGCCTTTAAAAGAGAATTTACACGTAGGAAGGTTATTATGAAATACAACTCAGAATTTATGAATTTAAATTGTCCTCTAAGCAAACAAAGTTTCTGTCATTAAATATACTTGAAAATAATCCAGGTTTTCTGTGTGTATGTACAGTTTAATTTAGTCAGATAACTTTAAGACATTCAACATTGTATTTCATTACACAAATCCGTGCTTGAACTGCAGAATCGCAAGGGTTGGAAGGGACCTCTGGAGATCAGTCCAACCAATGTGTTTTAATTTCAGGAAACCTCATCATCTCTTACTGCCTATACACTAAAGCAAACAGCACTTTCAGTGGCATCACGTATTCTTTCTGGGAAGGGTATACCCACAGTGCACGTTTTGGAGCTCTGCTCACTCCAGATAATTTAAACTGTTAAGCTTCAGCTACGAGAGAAGGCGCAGCCTGAGGGAGGGCTCAGTACAGTAAGAGCCGGTTGAACTACAACACGCCGCGTTTTTCAACTATTGCTCATGCAGCTTATTAGACAACATCGGTTTCCTCTATGGCTTTTGCTCCTGCAGATCACAGGGCGGGGGTTTTCTTTTTACCAATGTGCAAGGTAAAATTTTCCACTTCAGATTTTAACTGCCAGGAAATAGTGTGAGTGAAATTCTGATAGCAGTCTGATACGATCCAGTTGTTTTCTTAACCCAGACCAGTACAGAGATCTAATTACAGCACAACCCCCACAACAGATCTGCTGTTATAACCAAGGTCATAGGAAGAAGAAGGGGGAGGGGGAGCAAAAAAAAGCCATCTGCAGAACAGCAAGTTTAACCTCACAGTGCTGACAAAGAATGCGTGCGCCTCTGGGCAAGGTGTTCAGCACTGCTGAGGTGTCAGTGCTTCAGTCTAATGTTCTTTTCCTTATTATGGATGGTGCATACATGCAACAAACACAGTGGGACCACAGGTAATAACGCATGCTAGTGAAGAGTTGCTGCAACACCGGTCATAGGAAAACACAGAAATAGTGAATGATACAAAACCACGTCAGTACCTTCTCATTACTCTCTGACATTAAGAATCGCATACAAAATAGGTACTAATACTAGATTGGGTTTTGTTTAGAGTTGGTCTCTTTCCCTATTTTGGAAGAATAGGTTCCTTCATTACCACTTAATGAATGTGCTTTGCAGAAGCTGAAAGCATACCCTGGTTCAGCGGCAGCATTCCAGTTTATTGGGCAAATAATCTTACAGAATAATGTGAAGTAAAGAGAAACTGCATGCAAAAATAGCTCCAAAGAGACCGCAAACGTCCCAGTTCAGGACTGTAATTTGCTCCAAGCCTTCTTACTGTGCCACACCAGGAGTTTTCTTTGCTTCCCCCAGCTCTCCCATTTAACAGTTTACTCGCACATGAGAGTTCTGTACTAACAGAAAGTGCTTGAGGAAGAAACCATATCGATTTGATCAACAGGTCAAAACTTAAGCAGAAACATATGTGATCAACAGACTGAAACAGAGACCACGGCATATGGAAATCGTGTGGTCTCTGCCTAGCAGGGAAGTGGGCTCTGTTAGTGTCTCCATACACAACCTGATTCCGAAACAGCTGACAACAATGGGGGCTACTCCAGCCTAGGTACAGGACTTGAAAATTCCTTGCCTATCTTCTCCTAAAACAACTTCCATCTACAGCGTGGCTCTGGAGATTGATACTTCAAATTTCTCATTTAGTACTTCCTCTGCCGCTTTTCTGAGTCAAAGGGAACGTTCTGAGTAGCCTTGAGCATCACAATCACCAACGTTAAACAAGGCAAACAGGAAGTTTATAATGTCAATTCAAGGGACAGAAGATTTGCACTTTTATTCTTTATAATCTCTCCTGATTTGCATCACTGACATCTCTTGAAATAGTCAAGAAAAACGAATCATCTGGAAGATCAGCATCCTGTACTCCTTGGAGGTGTTACAACCAAGTTCTAAGAAAACTGACTCATAACTTCTTCACTGTTTCATTTATTTGCCTGCCATTCACCCAGTATTATAAAGCTACTAAAAATGTAATGGCTTAAAAAGAAAACCTTCTGACTCAATTTTCTGAATTGATAATGAAGATACACTGACTCTTCTTCCATCTTCCTTGGACTGCGAGAAGTTCAAGTCCTACTCTCAAGGATGGCAAACTGACCAGACCTTGCAACACGCAGTGCAGATTAAGTGCTCAGAACATTAACTATAATCCAATTGTTACGCTCTTAGTTTAGGTGTTAGTAAGCATTTTCAATCATTTCTGGAAACTCTGCCTCAATTATTCACATTCAGACTGAAGTGATTAAACCACTGCAGTGAGAGGTCAGCTTGGAGAGGGGAAATATCTCTTTGCTCTCCTTTCAGTCACCACAGCACACCAAGATTAGACATTAATACAACAAATTGCATATCATGCCTTTTTCCTTCAGAGACTGGGAAAAAAACTCTTTGAATTTCATTTATTTCCCACAAGTTTAGAAACCAAGTAAAGGGAAGGGACAGAGATGGCCCAAGGAATAGGATGCTATGGCTTTCTCATTACCAAAAAGAAGTTTAAAAGTTATTACAATTTTGCATGTTAAGAGGAAGAACATTCTCCAGAGTTAATATAATGCAGCAGACAAGCCTGTAAACTCAGAGAGATTAATAAGTAAATTCTGGGTCTTGGATGTGGGAGTCTGTGACTCTTTGAGGTCCTTTTGTAGCTGCAAAACAACGTCTCAGCTTATAACAGTACGTCTGTGCCATAAAGGTACTCAAGTAGAAACAATGACATATCAGTATTACAACAGTATATTCAAAAGCTCATAAATGCTTGGGTCTTTAATTGCATAAACTAAGCTGCTAGAAAATGGTCTAAAAACCAGTATGATGACACAAAGGTCTTTATTAAACAAGCCCGTCCCAAAGCAACGTTCAAGCTGTTTTTGGTTTACTAAAACTAATGAGTAGTTACTAACATGTACTATGATTTCAAGTGCATCACACCCTGAATATTTAAATAAACTCACGGCAACTGTTAAGGTCTACTACTTCTTTTTGAATAGTTCAAAAAGTCTTAGAACTAAACTCTCTTCAAATACCTTCTGCTTTGCTTTCTCCTGGTTCCAACTTCTCTCTCTCTCTCTCTCTAAGCTATCCAGCCCTCCTTAAAGCAGGCGTAGTTCATTCCATCAAGCCTCACAGAGATTAACTTACAGCAAGACAGACTATCCCTGCCTTTCAGAGAGCTTTTGGCAAAAGTCTTATTGGCTTGTTCTCCTCCACACAAGGTACCTTAGCTATCTATGCACTATCACCCAGAATATGACATGACAGACAGACAGCCACGTAAAGATCTGCAAAGTCAACCGTGGAGAGATTACAGGTCAAGCAAGCACAATGTTTTGGCTCAGTGCAGGCACAGTTTAGTACAAACCTGAGTCAGTAATATTCTTTGCTTTCAGTTCTCCTCCACCAACCACCATATACAAGACAGCACACTACTGCTGAACATCCTCCACAGACAAACTCTTGCCTCTTAGAAGCACAGTCCAGCCTCAATGATATGGCATCGACTCTCCTCCTCCCTGCCAAACCTACTGTGGTAAACTTTAGGTGCACAAAATTATCACGTAGCTCAATCACACTTCAATCAACAAATCTGCTGCTCCTAGTTTAGTACAAAGCAGATGCCTTAACTGGATGAAACGGCAGCAAAGCATTGCTACAGTCGTTCATCTGAAAAATTCCACCATTGTTTTAACAATAGTTGTAAGTCCATGGCTTCTTTCCTCAGGCTATCCAAAGAAAAGGACAGCTATCAGTATGTCAGACAGCTTGCTAGTCTCATTCTCATTCACAGAATAACAGAATCACAGAATTTTAGGGGTTGGAAGGGACCTCGTGTCCAACCCCCCCTGCCAAGCAGGCTCCCTGCAGGAGGCTGCACAGGTAGGTGTCCAGACAGGTCTTGAACATCGTGGAAGGAGACTCCACGACCTCCCTGGGCAGCCTGTGCCAGTGCTCCGTCACTCTCACTGTGAAGAAGTTCCTTTGCATATTAGTGTGGAACATCTCCTAGGGGAGATGCTCCAGGCCCTTTACCTTTTTCATGGCCCTCTGCTGGACTGTTTCCAGGAGATCCCTGTCTTTTTTGTACCAGGGAGCCCAGGACTGGATACAGAACTTCAGGTGAGGCCTGACCAGGGCAGAGTAGAGGGGGAGGATCACCTCCCTTGACCTGCTGGCCATGCTCCTTTTAATGCACTCCAGGATCCCATTGGCCTTCTTGGCCACCAGGGCACACTACTGGCTCATGGTCAGCCTGTTGTCCGCCAGGACCCCCAGGTCCTTCTCTCTGCAGAGCTCCTCTCCAGCAGGTCACAGGTACTGATACTTGCAGTTATTCGTTCCCATGTGCAAGACTCTACACTCGCATATTCCTACTCCCCCTTTTCAAGAGAAGCTTTTGTAGCTTCCTAGTGACTGAATTTCACCATATCCTGAAGGAGGACATAAAAGAGGGCACAATCTAGAACCAGAGCAAGAAGAATTTGGTCTGCATTCCTACTGTGCGTGCCCTTGAATTGCCCACACTTCTAAATTTTTTATGAAGAAGCAAGCTGAATGCGCTAGACAGCAGAAAATAATCCAGTTCTTTGCTACTTTGTTTGTTTTGCTGTCCAATTAGGAAGCTGGAATGGATTCAAGGTGCACTAGAACTGGTGCTAATTGAACCCTTCCCTTTCAATTAGGGTAAGCTATGAAATGCAGTTCACAAAACCTGTAGCCTGAACAAATGGCTGGCAAAGCTACCGGTCTTTCTAACCCAGCTAGTTCTGTTCTATAAACATCTCCCAAAGGCAGGGCTGAATACAGAACACAAGTTAGCAGAGAGAATGACAGCACCTGTCATATCCATGCAGCCAAGTCCAAGCCTACAACAATACTGCATTAAGCCCGCTTATCTACTT
Source organism: Pavo muticus (assembly GCA_016647715.1). NCBI lineage: Eukaryota > Metazoa > Chordata > Aves > Galliformes > Phasianidae > Pavo > Pavo muticus. The sequence continues at coordinate 1,348,749 of JACDJE010000204.1, forward strand.
GACCTACTTTTAATCTCAGAATCATATAAACAAATACCAGCTACTAGAATTCAAGTGCTAACAATGCTTTTACTGTAGAAATGTATGCTTCAGTATTTCTAGTACAAAACACATGGTTGCAGAGGAAGTAAAAACCAGACCTGACCTGAATAGCTGAGACATTGGAGAGCCTCTGTATGCTCCATGGCCTGCAAGAACTCCACCAGCTCCACTACTGTGCAGCCCCTGTCACCCAGCAGCTTTAAGAGGCTCCAGCTTGGGCTTCCTTCTGGCTCCAGCACCTTGAGGGAACACTGTTCTAAATCCAGGGGGCTGCAAAATAAAAAGACATAAGACATGGCATAGAACTTCTCAATGCTTTTTCTGAAAAATGGAGCTGAGTTAAAAAGATTAAAAAAGAAAATATAGAGAGAAGGGAATATCTTAGCTGATTTGAACGTATTTACAGTATTTCCTCCAAGTTTCAGGAGTCCAGACATTACAAAGCAGCATTTCCACAGACAGAAATTAGTATTAATGAGCCACACGCTACAGAAATAAGAAATGCTTGAACCTAACAACTCCTACCAAATGCACTGAGAAATCTAGTTTTCACATTTCAACGTCTGAATAGAAAAACAAGTGCAGCACCTTTCATTTTCACCTGCCTGGTTCAGTAGCAGTAAGGACTGAGTCAGAGTCTAACAGGAAAGCCCAGGAAGGCTGAGATGCCCAAAGCAACTGTTAGATCAGTGACTGCTGCCGCCTCCTAACAGTTCCCGTGCATTTCCAGGTTGCCCAAGGAGGCTGTGGATGCCCCATTCCTGGAGGCATTCGAGGCCAGGCTGGATCTGGCTCTGGGCAGCCTGGTCTGGTGGTTGGCAACACAGCAGAGGGGTTGAAACTAGATGAGCATTGCGGTCCTTTTCAACCCAGGCCATTCTGTGACTCTATAAACTTTCACACTTCTAAGCTTCAGTTTTAAGGCTTCACGTGCTTTCAGTCACAACAAATTAAAGCAACACAGGCGCAAGGGCGTGGGGAGAGCTGTGGATCCATCACTGCTTCGTTTATAAACTCACAGTGCCACACAAAGCTGCAGGCAAGATGCTTACACGTACCACAAAAACATCACTGTACTTTAGTAGATAATACAGGTAAAGAATTATAGCCACAGCCCTACAAAGGAACCACACTGTGGACCGCAGGCTCTGCTTCCCTACGTTAACAAACACAGCCATCAGAGAAGGGAGATGTGCCCGCTCAGCACGCCCAGCCCTGCGTCGCACTGCCTTTCCTTTCGGACAACGCAAGACCTGGAGAAGGCACAGAAAGCAAAGTGAGCAGGAAGCGATGTACAGAAAGCGACCTAGGAAGGAGAAGCTGAAGAAGTCGACTGCGTTCAGCCTACTGGACACAGGACCGGCACACGGAAGGCCAGCTGGGGCTCCCCGTGCCGCCCGGGGCCGCACTCCGGGTGGGCCCCGCAGGGCCGGCTGCACGGCTGCCCACCTCCCCGCGGCCCCGCGCGGTCCAGGAGGCCCCAAGAAGGCACCCGGCGTCGGACCTGCCTCACCCTCGCCCCTCCGCTCCCCGCCCCCCCTCACCTCAGCCGGACGCGGCCGCGGCTCCCCGCGCGCTGCGCCAGCTCCCGCCAGCCCTTGCCGGGCGCCGCGCGGTCCAGCAGCTCGCTCAGCCTCCGCAGCAGAGGCTCCGCCAGGCGGCTGAGGGGCAGGGAGCCCGGCGGGCTGCGCGGCGGCTCCGACATCGCCGNCGGCGCAGCCGCACGGGAGCGCGGGGGCACGGCGAGCTTTGCGCGCGGCGGGTGGAGTGGGGCTGCGGGTGCTGCAGGAGCTGATGAGCGGCGCGGGCCGCCAGGGCTCCTTCGTTCGGAACCGCAGCCGAGCTTGGGTCGCGGTGCCCGGGAGAGGCGTCTGCAGCCCTGCGGGATGAGGGCGGCCGTGGTCTCAGGGGAATCCGCATCGCTACGCGTTTCACAAAGTGGACTGAAAGTTCCTTCGAGATTACGTTTTAGGCACTGGTTAAGCGTGGCTCGCTGGTCAGGAGGGTCCAGAAGAGAAGCACAGGGGCGCGCACAGTGCTGGAGCTCCTCCACGGAGACAGGCTGAGGGAGCGGGCGGCTCAGCACGGCAAAGAGAAGGCTGCGGGGAGACCTCGCTGCGGCCTTGCAGTACCTGAGGGGAGGTTATTAAGCAGGAGAGAAAGCAGCTTTTCACGCGGGTAGATAGAGGACAAGGAGCAATGGTTTTAAACTGAAGGAGGGGAGATTCAGATTAGAAGTTTTTCACAGAGAGGGTGGTGAGGCCCTGGTGCTGCTGTCCAGAGGGGTTGTGGGTGTCCCATCCCTGGAGGTGTTCACAGCTGGGCTGGGAGGGGAGTCCGATCCAGTGCTTGATATGTCAGTCAGCCACAGGGGTTGGAACTAGATGGTTTTTGAGGTCCCTTTCAACTGAAGCCATTCTGTGATTCCATCCAGAAGTGGCTGCCCCTATTCCTGCAGTATGTGCCCATGTGGCACCCAGCCACAGAGCTGGGAGCAGCCCATGAGCTTGCTGTGCCTGCTGCCCAGCCTAAGCCAGAACACACTGCAGAGCAGGTGACAGCAAGTATCTGCCATGGGCATCTGGGGCCCAGCACCTCCAAGGACCAATGTGTGTAGTTAGACATGGAGGAACTGCACTGACTGATGTTGTCCTGTAGAGTTTACCAAGTGTTTCTCCCAAGTTAGATGCGAAGAACAATATGTATGCTACACGGATACAGGTAGGATGGTGAATTTGGCTCCCTGATGACACGTGTGTGTCCACACCCACCCTAGGCTGCACACTGTCCTTGCTGTGCATCTCCACACAGTGACAAGCAATTCAGTTACCTCAGTTGGAAGGTGGTCCCAAATCCTCAGGGTCGCTCATTTCTTTGGGGATTATTTTGACTATTGGACCATGAAATAATTAAATAAATCACAGATATCCCTGCTGCTCTCTGGAGGAGGGTGGCTGTATGTGCTCTGGATTTTGCTGAATAGTTTTCTGGTCACCACTCCCAGTCTGGAGAGCACTGGGAGTGGGAAATGTTCAGCAGTTATGTTCAGCAGTCAGCATTTCTGCTGTTCTTTCTGCAAACTGTCAGGAGAGAACATGGCATTGAACTGGTAGTTCAGACTTTTCTGCACTCTCTGAGCTCAGAGCCCTGTGAGCAATTAATGTGCATTCCTCACGTATGAGCACTGGCTTCTTGGCATGAGATCACCTTTTTCACTTCACAGTTCATTTAGGTATGCACTGGATAATCACTGCCTTTGAGAAATGTGAATTGTTAGGTGATTTTTTTGGTGTGTATTAATTTTAAAAGTTCGGTGTTCACTTTGGTTCCCTCAGCCTATCTGTTGGGGATGGATCAGATTTTCTCAGCATTTGGCAGAATATTTGCTTGCTCAACTTCAAGCAGGTCAGAAATTTCAGCCATGCCTCGCAAAGAAGTTAAGTACTCAGAAGCATGTGCTTTAAAAGTGAGCCCAGAGCCTTATTATGAAAACCTAAGGCCAACACTTCCTCTCTCCCAGGGCCATGAGGAAATGCTGGTCGCCCTCTGTGAAGCAGGATCTGCCCTCCTGGCTGCCAGCTCGCGCTCTGCCTCTGGCAGAGGTTTTCCCAGGAAGAGCCATCTGCTATGTGTAATGAAATAGTCTCTCCTAAAAGACAAACTGCAGTGATCAGACTCACTATGCTAAGGTCACGCTAGCAAAGCAACACTGAAGCTTTCGTCTAGCTTCTCAGCTCGGAAACAAAATGCTTGAACTAAGTGTCTTTTGCCTTGTAGCACAGAGTCAAACTGCAGACCTGGTCCGCTGCTAAGACCCAAAGAGAGTACACAAGGGTAAGTGCATGTTTGTGGCTTGAGAGGTCAAATTGCTTGTAGTTTTAGAATGACTTGGTTACTTATTTCCCCTGTGTGCAAATAGAAAAATTATTGTAGAAAATAGAAAACTGATCATAAAAAATAAACAAGTGAAGAGCAAGTTACTTTATTCCAAAAGCTCTGCACAAATACAGTGATTTAGTATGAGTTGAGTTGGTTGGTTTGTTTTGCAGCACTTGGTTTTGATAGCATGTTTGATGAGATGTTGCATGTAAAATTCTGCTAAATGTACCTGAAATTACACTCTGGTGATATTTCCATTAAGTTTCAGCAAGGGGAACAAAATTGCAAAAGCCTTACATGAGGCAACTTCCTTCTCTGAGGAATGTGTAAGTGGCGCTGGGTGTGCAGAAATAGGCATTTTATTCTTTCTAAATCCATACTGCATGGCCTACTGCTCCCTAGTTAAGAATTTCCTCCATTCCTCAAAAAAATCGGGTCTCTCGGTTGCACGCACAAATTGCTCATGCTGGCAGTGTCAGATGCTTGACAAACGTTAAAAATAGATTAAGACAGATCAGTGTTAAGAGCTGTGCTGTGATTGCTTTTTTTAATTACTCTATATTAAGCTCTTCGTTAGGCATACACAGAGTAGTTGCTCGTTCTTCTTATGTTTTGCCAAGGAATTATAGCTGTGGTGTTTTCTTTATGCTGCGGTGCTGTTTATAATAGGTAGCGTACTACTGTAGGAAGTTTTCAAAACATCTCTGATGTCAGAAGTTAAAAAAGCATGCTGTATCGCGGTGTATTTGCCAAGGGCACGTTTTGCAGGCGCCTGGTTTCTGAACAGCCAAAACTTCACTGATGTTTTTCTCATCCAGAGCTTGTTAATACAATAGATTATGCAATAATTGGTTCAGATTGTGTGGTATTTTGCTAGCTTGATTTCTGACATTGTAGGCGTTTTGACAGGCGTGCTGCTCTAAATATTTGATTTAATCACAGTGTCTTGAAGTATTTTTAAAAGGATAATATGGCTATAGTTGTTATTTGTTTTTCAGCATTAGAGATTCCAGACAGAACTGAGTCAGAATTTCAGTACCATGAGATACAAAAACACACAGAGAACACAGTCATTGTAAATCCTTTTGTGCATGGTTCTCACTATTACTCCATCAAATATCAGACTCAGCAGTGAGCAAACAGCTCTGCAAATGCTTACCATCCTATTATGCCAAGTTATAATTACATTTTAGAATTGTGGTTTTTGTTGTCTTGGAAATTTTAGCTTTTGACATGTAGCAGCATTGAAGAATGTGGTCATGACCACAGCATTTTTAGAAGGGAACAATGTTTTTGGACAGTGCTTTTTTAGCTGTGTTGCAAAATCCCTTTGGAAAGCTTCTGTCACCTAGGGGAAGGGGGAAGAGGACCAGGAATTTCACGTGGGATTTGGTTCCATCAGTACTAATGGACGCACTGAAAAATGACTCAGAAACATGCTGACATTGGTGAAACTTAGAAGAAAACTTTCAATGAAAGGTTTGATTTGTGCTAGATGAAAAGTTTTAAAAAGAACTTGAGAGTAGGCAAGTAAATAGTGAAAAACATGCATGGCAAACTTGTTGGAAAAGGAAGCTTCCAAAAATTCAGCTTTTGAGAGGAAGTTTCGTAAGTAAAAAATAATTGTGTGAATTTCCCTACAGAAAATACAATAATACATATAATAATGGAAAAAAAAAATCTAAATTAGAATGTAAAGTAAAATTATTTACATAGATGTAAAAAAAGATGTAGATCTTTTCTTCAACAGGGAAATTGTGTTTTGTTTCCTTTTGTCTTGTGAAGAGAAAAATGCTAAATTTAGAGAATTTACTAGGAGGTGAAAAACCTCTGCTGAAGGCAGCCTGGATGGGGAGGAGAAAAGCTGCATGTGTTCCTAAATGCAAAAGATTTGTCAGTCTGGGAACAGGAGTGGATGGAATTTTGGGTGTTGGAGGAATGTTTTAGCTGTGCAAACTGCAGACTCTTTGCAAGCAAGTTAAGACATTTAATAAACCTTTCCAGGGAGAGTGTAGAGTGAATTGTCACAGAATCATAGAATCACCAAGGTTAGAAAAGACCTCCGAGATCATCCAGTCCAACCATCCACCTACCACCAATATTTCCCACTAGACCATGTCCCTCACTACAACATCTGAACGTTCTTTGAACACCTCCAGGGATGGTGACCCCACCACCTCTCTGGGCAGCCTGTTCCAGTTCCTGACCTCTCTTTCAGAGAAGAAATTTCTCCTAAGGTCCAGCCTGAATCTCTCCTGGCTCAACGTGAAGCCATTCCCTCTCGTCCTGTTGCTGGTTACATGGGAGAAGAGGCCGACCCCCACCTCACCACAGCCTCCTTTCAGGTAGTTGCAGAGAGCGATGAGGCCTCCCCTAAGCCTCCTCCAGATTAAACTATCCCAGTTTCCTCAGCTGTTCCTCATAGACTTGTGCTCCAGACCCTTCAGAGCATCATTCCCCTTCTCTGAACACACTCCAGGCCCTCCATGTCATTTTTGTAGTGAGCGGCATTAACCCTGTGCAATGAAACATGTCTGCATTTGAGCAAAAGACTTGGATTTCAGAGGTGGCTGGACGGCAGCAAGACTGCTGTTTGTACAGTGCCATAGTTGTGGAAAGGACACATAAGGTTATTTGACAGACTAGGCATGTGCTGTCTTTCTATCTCTGCAAACCAAGAGTCACAGTGATAAAACAGCAGTCAACCCAAGAGTCATGGTCATAAAAGTGAAAGCTTTGTAAACAGCGACGTTTCATTTTATGTTGCTTTCGCTACTGCAATTTATTTGCTATCTTGCAAGCTATTGCAGTAACTGTTTATGTTATTCCTTCATTTTTCACATATGCATTCTAAGAATCACTGTGACAGCAGTATGTGGCTTTTCGTGCCTATTCTTTAAACATTTCAATCTGATTTGTTAACAAAAATGCGTATGAAGTCCTGTTTCCCTGAGTACCATAGGAATAAATAATTACACAAAAAAACCTTCTTGTGGCCAGCCCCTCACCCCAAACTTTCCTGTCTGTGTCTAGATGAAAGTACCTTTGCTTTCCTTAGTATTGCACACAGACTGAGAGCATGGCCAGGCTGGGACAGAACTCCTTTACGTCCCGTATGCTTGTTCTTTGCCTGAGCCAAGCAGGCCTGATGCTGTGTCCTCCTTCCTTCTTTAATAAAATCCTGCTGTCCACACCAACTAGATTACTGATTGGATCTGTGTAGTATATGACCACTTCTACTCATCGTAAAGGAAGGTTCTATGGTTATTAGTGGGATTTTTTGGAATTTTTTCACATTTATCTTCCATGATGTCAGATTATACCAGCAAGGTTTCTTTGTGGTAAGCTACCTGTCAAGAGAACATCTTTAAAAAGGGATGAATGTGTATGTGTATAGTATGGAGAAGGAGCTGCTGGTGCATAAAGTTTAATTGATTGGTCTTGGGGATTGTTTTTCAAATGGGCAAGTCCAGATCCCAGACTTTAGCCTCCAGAGTGGAGGTAATATTAGAAAACTGCTGGCATTTGGGGAATTTGCTCTTTCAGCTCGAGTATCTCCAGATGAACAGTGTGGCAGATTAGTTACTGACTTTCTAAACATGATCTGTCTGATAGAGAGGTGTTAACAGAGTAGGCAAGCTTGTATTGACGTCTTCCTCACATACAGATATGTAGACAGGAGAAAGGTTGTGCTAGACTTTCCCTATGCTCGTTTAGGATAATGTAGATTCATTTTCCAGTCAGTGATGACATTCAGCCTACCAAAAAAGCCAAACAAAAAATCAACAAAGATCTCAGTCCTGGAAAAGGAGAAGCCTACCCTCTGCTCCCCGCATCTTCTGTCAGCCCTGATTGTGAAACGTACCTCTTTCATTAGATCTGCCTGATTTAAATTAGTGTTTGTACCATTAAGAGAAATAAGAACACTGAAAATCATATCCAACACGTTTTGACTGGAATTCTGCAATTATTTCAGTCTTACATTTCATATACGGACCTCAGATTAACCCATGAAGTTGTGTAGCATTAACATTCACTCATCAGAAGTAGTGTTACCAGCCGGAACAGAAAAGTGTTCATCCCTCTGTACTCAGCACTGGTGAGGCCGCACCTCAATTACTGTGTTCAGTTTTGGGTCCTTCACTACAAGGAAGACATGGAGGCCCTGGAGTGTGTTCAGAGAAGGGCAACAAAGCTGTGAGGAGTCTGGAGCACAGGTGTTACGGAGTGTGGCTAAGAGAATTGGGATCATTTAGCCTGGAGAAGAGGAGGCTCAGGGGAGACCTCATCACTCTCTACGACTACCTGAAAGGAGGTTGTGATGAGGTGGGGGTTGGCCTCTTCTGCTGTGTAATTAGTGATAGGACTAGATGGAATGGCCTCAAGTTTCACCAGGGGAGATTTGGGTTGGATATTAGGGAAAACAACTTCTTCAAAAGAGTGGTCAGGCGCTGGAATGGGCTGCCCAGGGAGGTGGTGGAGTCACCGACCCTGAAGGTGTTCAAGTGTTTAGACGTGGTACTGAGGGCCATGGTTTAGTGGGAAATATTGGTGGTAGGTGGATGGTTGGACTGGGTGGTCTTGGAGGTCTTTTCCAACCTTAGTGATTCTATGATTCTGTGATTTATACTTGCCTAAGATTGCCAGTGCAGAAGATTGCCACTTCTGGGAAGTGTATCTGCATGTCAAATCTCCTCATCCTCTGCTTGCCAGGTCTCTGTTCTGTTCTGTTTTACACATAAGAACATAAGAAGAAAGGGAAGCAACACGGTGGGAAAAAAAAAGTGAGAACTTGGGAATTTCAGAGATTTATTGAGAAAAGCTATGCAGAAGTCTTTCCTTGAAATCAGCACGGGAAGCCTCGAAGAGCACAAATCTGTTCTGAACTGCACTGCCTGAATTGCTGGACTAAAACTGATGTGTCTGAGAGAGTTTCCACTTCACCTGTCATCAAGCTGTGCTCACATACCTCATCAGGACTCAGGGCATTCATGGGCTGTGGCTTGAAAAGCATGCAGTTTACAAAAATAGACATGAATGCACCTCTAGTTTCCTTTTGATTTTAGCGCTTTTGCTTTTCATCATTTCAGGGCTTCTCCTTTTAGTGTTGGCCAGTGGTTTGATGTCTTATTTTTCTGGAAACTGGAAACTGAGATTTTCATACTCTTGCTGATGCACAGAGCCTTCAAAAATACATCATGGGATTCTTGGTTAGTGAATAAAGGAGTACAGACCAAAAAATCAGTAGGAAATAATGATTCAACTACAAATTTCATATTAGTCATGACAGTGTGCAGTAAGAAACTACATGCCTGTTGCAGGTGGACTTTCACATTTGTAGGCTTGTGCACGGAAATGCAATCAAATTTAGTCCTTGACCAGTTAAGTGGAAGGGGTTCACCAGATGTCATGAGGCCCAGCGAGTGTTGACAATGGCAGCTAATTTACTAAAGATATGGTCTAAGGAGGTTACAAGCACTCATTATTTATTTAGCTAGCCACTTTTCTTGAATTATCAGGTATCCCAGACCCAGTGTCAACCTGGAATATGAAAGCCAAAATACCAGCTGGGGAAGAGTATTTCTTAATGTGAGACAACTGAGGGTTGTCAGTTCCGTTCCTTCCATATGTTGAGTTAAGATAACCCTGCGTGGGCTGGGACAGGTTCTTCTTTCCCAGCCCTTTGTGCTGGGTGGGCGTGAGGCTGGGCATTTGTAGGACGTGTGCAGCTGTACTCACGTGGAGGTTTTGATGTACCTAGGCAGTGCCCTTGTTGTCAAAGCATGTTTGCGTCGGTCATTGAACTGTGGTACTGTGTGAGATACAGACACGGACCAGGTGCCCATTGTGCACATGCAGAATGGTCCCTGGCACGAGGACTGGTGTCCTGTGATAAGAAGGGAGGCAATCCGTGGGCATGGGCAGGTGCTGCAGGCATGGCACGGGCAGGTGTCTGTGAGTGATAGGATGGAGTGAGCGTGGGCAGTTGCTGAGATCAGATTACATGGAGAAAGGTAGAAAACAAGGGGAAAAAACTTCAGAGAGATATCAGAGGGAGTTTTTTTCATTGACTCCAGAAGCAACAAACAGGAAGACACAAATTCTCTCCTAAATTTATAAAACACGTGACCTTTTTGTAGAAATACCCCTATGAATGTAAAACTGCTTTGAAAGGATGAAATCCCTTTTGCAAACAATGAAGTAAGGTAGGAAAAGACTGTGATACAGAAGAGGAAAATTAACCTCCACTATTTAACCAGAGTTGTATGTTTTTGTCACTTAAAAAAACTTTGCCAACATTTGAGCTAAGCCTACAGTTCCTTAGGAAATGATCAGGGGCAGTTTTGTGTCCAAGACCATCTGCAAAAGGCCTGATATTGACAATGAAGGGCAGCTAAGACATCATGTTAGAGGGTGATTTTTCAAAAATGTGTTTGTCTCAATTGGAATAAATAATCAAATATTTGAAATCAAAAAAGGTTTCAAAGCAAGGTTCAGATTGGAAAAGAAAGTTGACATCCACATGAAAATCAGATTGAAAAAATCGTTTTTTAAGATTTAAAATTGGAATTTCAAACCAAGTTTGCACTGTAAATCAGTTTCTCAAAAACAGTATGGAATTGTAACGAGGTATCAGTGTTAAATGAAAAAGCATTTTGTGTGTGTGTGTGAATGATTTGGTTGAATTTGTTTTATTACGTTTTCCTTAGAGAAACGTTGACTAAATGTTTTAGTCATTTTCGTACTTGTAACCAGTCATTCTTTTGCTTAATGTGTTACTTTATGGCCTGTTAGTGCCGCGTTAATCTGACTGTTACAGATTTCTGTCAGCCCTGTTTGCCCTCAGTCCTGACCAGCTGCAGTTCGCAGTTCTCAAGCTGCCATTTCCATGTTGATGCTGGCATTTCCTCACCCTGGTTCCTAGGGCAGTATGCTCAGTAGCATCCCGACCGAGATGCAGAGAGAAACATACCCAGCAACTTGGCCCTAGGATCTCTAGGTTGCCAGGCAGAGACAGCTGCCTTGTGCTGGGTTCACCCCTTCGTTGTATGCTTCATTTCAGCGGGAGATTGCAGGTGGTTGTAAAGCACTGTGTAAGGCATGATCTGCATGCACTGGAGACAAGTCTGTTTCATGGGTGGAGGAAGTGGAAAGGGAAAGCCAGTTTGTCCAGGTATAACCTCTCCTTTTCTCTACAGCAGGTGGAAATGCAATGGCAACTCATTAAAGAACCAAAACAAGAGCCTTCTTTCCATTTGCTCTTCAAACCTTAATTACTCCTCCGCATCTCTTTTTCTCTGTCTTCCTCTCGTTATCATGTACCTGACTCAGAAGATAGTGTCATTGGTGTCCAGAACAAGACCTGAGTCAGGCAAACAGCACCCTTATGCCTTAAGTACTCTCTTGTCTTTCCACCAAAGATTCAAAGCCTAGTTTATGAGGATTTGAGCTCATTTTCAGGTCATTAGCCAATTGCTGATGGTAAACTGTCATGACCTCCAGTTTGTCTTTCCTTGGTGAATTTTGTTTTGTCTTTTCTGTGACACGTTTTCTTGAAGAGCAGAGAGAGTATCATACTAACAGTTCTTTTTACAGTCTAAATTCAATAATCGAAATTAGAGTGGTATCTAATACTTACTATTTTCTCTCCAAATTAAAAAAGAAAAATAATGTTTTCATCTTTGGTGGAAAAGCATAATTTATGGCCATTTTCCTCATGGGGCATTATTTTCCTTTAATTTCCATTGTTGGATCTGACAAAATGCACAGCAATCTAATATAATTTTCATATCAATAAATCTGACAGCTTTTTTTCCCCTTAATGTCAAAATGCAGCTGAACTGAGATAATGATAACTCTGTAGTACAATTGCTTTGGTAAAAAGTATTCATGAGTCAGCCCGCATTAAAAATTGTTGCCAAGGCTCTTTTCATCTGGGAAAATTACTTTTAAAATAATTTATACCCTCAGAAAAAGAAAAAAAAAAAAAA
>JACDJE010000204.1:1364612-1558238 GCA_016647715.1 Pavo muticus
TGCTCCCGCCCGGAAGGACGCGGCCGGCGCAGCCGCACGGGAGCGCGGGGGCACGGCGAGCTTTGCGCGCGGCGGGTGGAGTGGGGCTGCGGGTGCTGCAGGAGCTGATGAGCGGCGCGGGCCGCCAGGGCTCCTTCGTTCGGAACCGCAGCCGAGCTTGGGTCGCGGTGCCCGGGAGAGGCGTCTGCAGCCCTGCGGGATGAGGGCGGCCGTGGTCTCAGGGGAATCCGCATCGCTACGCGTTTCACAAAGTGGACTGAAAGTTCCTTCGAGATTACGTTTTAGGCACTGGTTAAGCGTGGCTCGCTGGTCAGGAGGGTCCAGAAGAGAAGCACAGGGGCGCGCACAGTGCTGGAGCTCCTCCACGGAGACAGGCTGAGGGAGCGGGCGGCTCAGCACGGCAAAGAGAAGGCTGCGGGGAGACCTCGCTGCGGCCTTGCAGTACCTGAGGGGAGGTTATTAAGCAGGAGAGAAAGCAGCTTTTCACGCGGGTAGATAGAGGACAAGGAGCAATGGTTTTAAACTGAAGGAGGGGAGATTCAGATTAGAAGTTTTTCACAGAGAGGGTGGTGAGGCCCTGGTGCTGCTGTCCAGAGGGGTTGTGGGTGTCCCATCCCTGGAGGTGTTCACAGCTGGGCTGGGAGGGGAGTCCGATCCAGTGCTTGATATGTCAGTCAGCCACAGGGGTTGGAACTAGATGGTTTTTGAGGTCCCTTTCAACTGAAGCCATTCTGTGATTCCATCCAGAAGTGGCTGCCCCTATTCCTGCAGTATGTGCCCATGTGGCACCCAGCCACAGAGCTGGGAGCAGCCCATGAGCTTGCTGTGCCTGCTGCCCAGCCTAAGCCAGAACACACTGCAGAGCAGGTGACAGCAAGTATCTGCCATGGGCATCTGGGGCCCAGCACCTCCAAGGACCAATGTGTGTAGTTAGACATGGAGGAACTGCACTGACTGATGTTGTCCTGTAGAGTTTACCAAGTGTTTCTCCCAAGTTAGATGCGAAGAACAATATGTATGCTACACGGATACAGGTAGGATGGTGAATTTGGCTCCCTGATGACACGTGTGTGTCCACACCCACCCTAGGCTGCACACTGTCCTTGCTGTGCATCTCCACACAGTGACAAGCAATTCAGTTACCTCAGTTGGAAGGTGGTCCCAAATCCTCAGGGTCGCTCATTTCTTTGGGGATTATTTTGACTATTGGACCATGAAATAATTAAATAAATCACAGATATCCCTGCTGCTCTCTGGAGGAGGGTGGCTGTATGTGCTCTGGATTTTGCTGAATAGTTTTCTGGTCACCACTCCCAGTCTGGAGAGCACTGGGAGTGGGAAATGTTCAGCAGTTATGTTCAGCAGTCAGCATTTCTGCTGTTCTTTCTGCAAACTGTCAGGAGAGAACATGGCATTGAACTGGTAGTTCAGACTTTTCTGCACTCTCTGAGCTCAGAGCCCTGTGAGCAATTAATGTGCATTCCTCACGTATGAGCACTGGCTTCTTGGCATGAGATCACCTTTTTCACTTCACAGTTCATTTAGGTATGCACTGGATAATCACTGCCTTTGAGAAATGTGAATTGTTAGGTGATTTTTTTGGTGTGTATTAATTTTAAAAGTTCGGTGTTCACTTTGGTTCCCTCAGCCTATCTGTTGGGGATGGATCAGATTTTCTCAGCATTTGGCAGAATATTTGCTTGCTCAACTTCAAGCAGGTCAGAAATTTCAGCCATGCCTCGCAAAGAAGTTAAGTACTCAGAAGCATGTGCTTTAAAAGTGAGCCCAGAGCCTTATTATGAAAACCTAAGGCCAACACTTCCTCTCTCCCAGGGCCATGAGGAAATGCTGGTCGCCCTCTGTGAAGCAGGATCTGCCCTCCTGGCTGCCAGCTCGCGCTCTGCCTCTGGCAGAGGTTTTCCCAGGAAGAGCCATCTGCTATGTGTAATGAAATAGTCTCTCCTAAAAGACAAACTGCAGTGATCAGACTCACTATGCTAAGGTCACGCTAGCAAAGCAACACTGAAGCTTTCGTCTAGCTTCTCAGCTCGGAAACAAAATGCTTGAACTAAGTGTCTTTTGCCTTGTAGCACAGAGTCAAACTGCAGACCTGGTCCGCTGCTAAGACCCAAAGAGAGTACACAAGGGTAAGTGCATGTTTGTGGCTTGAGAGGTCAAATTGCTTGTAGTTTTAGAATGACTTGGTTACTTATTTCCCCTGTGTGCAAATAGAAAAATTATTGTAGAAAATAGAAAACTGATCATAAAAAATAAACAAGTGAAGAGCAAGTTACTTTATTCCAAAAGCTCTGCACAAATACAGTGATTTAGTATGAGTTGAGTTGGTTGGTTTGTTTTGCAGCACTTGGTTTTGATAGCATGTTTGATGAGATGTTGCATGTAAAATTCTGCTAAATGTACCTGAAATTACACTCTGGTGATATTTCCATTAAGTTTCAGCAAGGGGAACAAAATTGCAAAAGCCTTACATGAGGCAACTTCCTTCTCTGAGGAATGTGTAAGTGGCGCTGGGTGTGCAGAAATAGGCATTTTATTCTTTCTAAATCCATACTGCATGGCCTACTGCTCCCTAGTTAAGAATTTCCTCCATTCCTCAAAAAAATCGGGTCTCTCGGTTGCACGCACAAATTGCTCATGCTGGCAGTGTCAGATGCTTGACAAACGTTAAAAATAGATTAAGACAGATCAGTGTTAAGAGCTGTGCTGTGATTGCTTTTTTTAATTACTCTATATTAAGCTCTTCGTTAGGCATACACAGAGTAGTTGCTCGTTCTTCTTATGTTTTGCCAAGGAATTATAGCTGTGGTGTTTTCTTTATGCTGCGGTGCTGTTTATAATAGGTAGCGTACTACTGTAGGAAGTTTTCAAAACATCTCTGATGTCAGAAGTTAAAAAAGCATGCTGTATCGCGGTGTATTTGCCAAGGGCACGTTTTGCAGGCGCCTGGTTTCTGAACAGCCAAAACTTCACTGATGTTTTTCTCATCCAGAGCTTGTTAATACAATAGATTATGCAATAATTGGTTCAGATTGTGTGGTATTTTGCTAGCTTGATTTCTGACATTGTAGGCGTTTTGACAGGCGTGCTGCTCTAAATATTTGATTTAATCACAGTGTCTTGAAGTATTTTTAAAAGGATAATATGGCTATAGTTGTTATTTGTTTTTCAGCATTAGAGATTCCAGACAGAACTGAGTCAGAATTTCAGTACCATGAGATACAAAAACACACAGAGAACACAGTCATTGTAAATCCTTTTGTGCATGGTTCTCACTATTACTCCATCAAATATCAGACTCAGCAGTGAGCAAACAGCTCTGCAAATGCTTACCATCCTATTATGCCAAGTTATAATTACATTTTAGAATTGTGGTTTTTGTTGTCTTGGAAATTTTAGCTTTTGACATGTAGCAGCATTGAAGAATGTGGTCATGACCACAGCATTTTTAGAAGGGAACAATGTTTTTGGACAGTGCTTTTTTAGCTGTGTTGCAAAATCCCTTTGGAAAGCTTCTGTCACCTAGGGGAAGGGGGAAGAGGACCAGGAATTTCACGTGGGATTTGGTTCCATCAGTACTAATGGACGCACTGAAAAATGACTCAGAAACATGCTGACATTGGTGAAACTTAGAAGAAAACTTTCAATGAAAGGTTTGATTTGTGCTAGATGAAAAGTTTTAAAAAGAACTTGAGAGTAGGCAAGTAAATAGTGAAAAACATGCATGGCAAACTTGTTGGAAAAGGAAGCTTCCAAAAATTCAGCTTTTGAGAGGAAGTTTCGTAAGTAAAAAATAATTGTGTGAATTTCCCTACANCTGGTCTTCAGAAAAGCAAAGATGAAAGCAGATTTGAAAGAATGCAACAGGGAACATTAGGCAAATGCATATTTAAGAGGCGATGCGTGAGTGCTGGGATTAGTTCATGGCCCTGTATTCAAATGGATGATGGAAAGATTAATCTCTACTGCTCCATCTTTTCCTGCTAAATATCTGTATTTCTCAGAGTTGAAATGGAAAGCAAAATGTGATCATAGATCTGACAGGTTGAAGATAATGGGATCCAGCGCCTTTCTTTTCCAGTCTCTGGTTGCACATGGGGTCTAGACTGACGTTCAAACACTGGCATGGAGCAAGCATAGAGTATTGGCCCAGGGCCCAGTCAGCAGGTGCCCACATTATTTAAAACCACCACAATGCGCAGGAACTGTTTTCTTCTTGCCATCTGAGGTAGGGAAGCCCCTATTGCAATGGATCTTGAACAAGACTGCTTCTTGGGCTCCAAGGTGGCACGCTGAGAGGCCTCTACCTCAGCTGCCTGCCCCGTGCCTCCATGGGGATCACCACAACCTGCCATGTGGCTTCTCCTCCCCGCCTCCCTCCCCCTTCCTTCTCTCTCCCTGTCTTCCTCTCCCTCTCCTCTCCCCACTCCCCTCTCCCTTTCCTCAGAGGACAATATCCCATATCCTTCCCTTTAATGTTCTTCTCATCCTGCTTTTCCCCTTCTAGGAACTCTCTGGAAAAGGTGTCCGTGGTAGGGTTTCCTTGAAGGAAATGAAAATATACCCAGCTGCACTATGCTGTTTACGAGAGACAGATTCCAAGCAAGCCTTGTGAGCACCTTGCTCTTTGGCCATTAGCTCCCCTCGTATTTTCTTACTGACTTTGATGAGTGTCTGCAATGAGCTGTGACCCCTTGCAGCTGTGAGAGGCAGCAGTGAAAGGCCGCAGTGGAAGAAGCTGGGAAGGAAAGGGAGAATGAGCAGAGGTGTCCTTCTGCTGTGTTGTCAGATGGGTGGAATGGCAGGGAAGGTTTTCCTGCTGTTCCTTCTGTCCTACCAGTTCTGTGAATACAGACACGACACTGTCTTTCAGAATGTTTAGTTTGGCATCCTTCCTGAGATCAAGTGGTTTACTCTGGTGGTGGAATTCCTGGGCTGTGGAAAAGACTGTAGTGAGGAATCACCCAGAACGCTTCTAGCAGTATACAGAAGCATCTAAAATCCTAAGATTTGGGAATCTTTTAAAAAATAAAAGGTTGTTTGTTTGTTTGTTTGTTTTTGCAAGAAAAGAGAGATGTTTGCATACTATTTTGTGTTTATTTAGTTGATGGAAGATATTTGGTGTATTTCACTTCGTTTTTACCTAAGTTCTGTTTTGCCGTACCATTTTGCTACTGCACAGCTGCTTGAAAGTAAGATTAATCAGGAAATTGGAGCTGCCCGGCCTCATTTCATTGCTCTCTGACCACATAAAAGGCAAACACTGTGCCACAGAATTGCTCTCAGCACAAGTAGACCAATAAAATTTAACCAGATTGATTTTTCCAGGTATCACTACAAACACATTTTAGAATTCAGAATCATAAAATCATCCAGATTGGAAAAGACCTTCAAGGTCGTTGAGCCTGACCATCAACCTGACCTACTCAGTCCCTTCACTAAATCATGACGTTTAATGCAGCTTTGAATCACATTCTAAATGATACTACCTTCCTACCTATTTCCTTTACATACACTATATACATATACACACAAGTGTCTCTGTGATGCCAGTGTGACTATCAGAGTAGCAGCTACCTGGTACCTGTGGAAGCCGTGCTTGTGTCAATATTTGCATTGGTCTGCATATTTCTGTTAGCATTTAGAAATGTCTAAATGACGTGCACCAAAGCATATTCTGTGCTGCTGTGTGTTTGTGCAGGCATGCTGGAGGATTTTGCTTCCTAGCACAAATCACTTTGGACAGCTGCAGTGTCTCCCCTCTGAGTGGCTCTGCGCAGCTAACTGCATTATAGTTACCACTGTTCATGTCTGATCTTGATTTTTAAATCATGGTGACTCCTTTTTTTGGAAATACTTGAAACTGTGTGGCAGTTTACTGTCTGTTGGAAAATACGTATACTCATTTTTAGAATAATTTTAAACTTAAGATTTCTCTTATTTGCAGGTGCACAGGGCAAGATGCTGCACTTTATTGGACAGTGTCTGGGAACTGTTTGACAGCCAGACTGACCTTCTGTTCAACTCTTGCTGAGTGGGAATGATGTACAAAAATCGCAGCTTCCCCAGAAATACTTGTTGACCTAACTGACTATGAGGGAAACTTCAGACTAAAATGAGCAGAATGAGGAACATTTTTCACAGCGCAAGAGTTATGCCTGTGAGGGTGACCCCATGTTAATTTCAACAAATTCTAGCTCTTCAAAAATCAGTGTTTTATTACACAAGGAGCTCAAAAGTATTGTTCACATGTGAGGAGTCCCACAAACACTTGCATAACATGGAAGACAACATGGATGTTAAAAACATATTTAAAATGGAGGAAAATACTTGCTGTGTAAGGGATTTATCACGGAATGGTGGTGACCTAACTAATTTTAACAGTATGGTCTGTGTCACTGCTGGAAAAGCAGAGAAAAATTGCAGCAGACAGGTGCATTCCCACCCTACGGATCCGTTCACTGACTGTACAGACAACTGTTGCCTTCGTGTGGAAGACTTTGTTTCTGGTCATGCTCTGGCAGATGTCCAGGCATGTGAAAAGACTGAGCTCCGTAGGTCTGTACCCAGGAACGCCCTGCTGAGCGAGCGGGACAGTCTCGTAGTAAACCTCAATTATTTTGTAAAAGATGATTCTGAAAATTCTGATAGTATTCTGCAAATCTATCCAAGTGTAAGTGATGACTTTTATGATGTTGACCTTGAGTATTTAGAGTGTTCGGATGTGCTGACAGCGCGTGACAATGAAATCTGGGAGAAGAAGTTACAATTTTTATTAGAAAGCGATGATGAAGATGATTTAAAGCTGAGTAAGGATTGTGATGGGTGTGCTTACTTCCTCAGTGAAATGCCGTGCCTGTTTCAAGTGTCAGATAACACTACGCCTATGGATACCACCATTGGCCTCTGTGGTCATCACTCAAAATTTGAAGGAGTAAATGTAAGGAGAGACCCCTCTCCTTACAGCCAGTCCACTCTGCAGACAGAGATGACTCTAACTGTTGGACACCACCGAGAGAAAACTACTGCTCTGAAAGACAAAGAGAATTGTAAAGTGCCAGTTGCACCTGCAGCCCTTGAAAACGACTGTCTTAAAACGGAAGAAAAAGATAATGGAAGTGTCCAGTCAGCTGCAGATTTCTCAACCAACAAACCACAGAATGGGGATAATGCGCATGCAATGGCGGACTCCTCTGCTAGTGACACAGGTGCTGCTTTGACAAATTCAACTTCAGAAACAATGACAGAAGGCAACATAGGCGCGGATTTGGTGGATGAAAGCTCACTGACACCAGAAGAAGGGAGAAGAAATTTGTTGGAAGAAAATGCGAGGCATGCTGTCTCTACCTTAACAGAAAGTCTAAGAAGGAACCTTTTAAAGTTGTTGAATCCTAAAGAGCTTTGCAGATATGTAAGTAATATAGGTCAGTCTTTTCAGACTGCAGCAGAAATTGAGTCCAGTGCTTTGTTTCCAAGTCAGGAAGGTGTCCTTTCAACACAAATCTGTGAGGAGACAGAAAGCTTGCAAGTGCAGGCTGGTTTGTGTCATTCAGAAGAGGCAGATAAAGACTCTCGTTGGGAACAGAAAAGGAGTTGGGGCTTGTCTGAGCAAAATCAGGTGCCATATGAAAACGTCTCACCCGGGGTAAGTAAAGTGTTTATCATTTGATAGAAAGAGCTGTGCTACTGATTTGAATGGTTTTCATTCCCGTTTGTCACAAAATAATGCTAATTTAAATTACTTTGAAAGATACTATTCATGCACTTCTGAATGACAGCTACGTCTGGGAAGGAAATCTGGTTTTGAAAAAGGCCCAAATAAACCATAAGCTGTTCTAATTATAGAGTGAGACTGATAATAGTAAGAGGCACTAATGGGACTCTGGACAGCTGGATAGGGAAATCTGATATTTTGGCTATCGCACAGGTCTTATCAAAGCAATGTTTCTTTCAGCCAGAAAGTTTCTCACATCTCTTTTGTGAGCAGAGGACAGATTGATTTACTTTAGTTTATATTCAAAGAACAAAATTGCCTCCATTTATGGTGCTGGAAGCCTTAAACAAATCGACAAAGATTTACTCTGAATTTATACCAAGGAGGGGAATTTAATCCAGAGGATTAACGGTATGGAGATAAACTGAGCTCTGCTTTTTGAAAGTAAAGCAAGGAAAGGTTTAGACATTCCAGTGGAAATGTAAAGAGCAATAACACATCAGACCCCCAGATTGGTGCTCTCCAAGGACATACCTATTTTATGTTGTTGGTAGGAAATTGATGTGGGAAATCAGCACACTGACAGTACTGTAACGACTGATACGGTGCTCCACCAACTGTCCTAGTGGGGGAACTGGGTCATACTTTTTATTTCGGATAGTGAAGTCTGAAGGTATAATATGAGTATTAAACCATAAATATTTTCACTTTACTGATTTTAAAGTGCATAGCCAAGTGCACAAAAAAGTTATAACAAATAAACACAAGCTTCTTCCAATTCCACAGCTCGGCCTCATTTATGTTCTTTAAGTAATACTGTCTCCCAGCTGAGAATCAGAGATTGACTCTAATCTGGCCACTGGAGTGTCTTAAGCAATCAAAAATCACTAAATTCTTATGCCTGAAAAGCATCCATAAGTTTCTCTGTTTTTATGGTATATAAAATTCACATCACATTTTAGCGGCACATAGTGTTCTTATGATAGAGAACAGTCCCCTACTGAAACTGACTTACTAATACTTTCCTGATGTTATGTGTTGCTGTGGTTTGCATAAGGGATTTTTTCATTTTTTTCAGCTGCAGTACAATAACTTAAATACCAGAACTAGCAAAGAGCAGCTTATACTGGTGTAAATTCCATGGCCCGGTTTCAGACTGGCTAGTCAAGATTCTTTCTACCTGCAGTCAGTAGGGATTCTTTGGGCATCCATGACTAAAACTCTGTATTGGTTAAAAAGTAGGACAGAAATGTCTGCACAGAAATGGGCTACTTATTACCACAGTCCCAAATCTGGGTTTTAAACAAATGAGAATGAAGATTAAATTTAGAGGTAAATTCCAAACTATGTGATCTTGACAAGGAACCAAAAAATCTATCCCATCTATAATCTGCTGCCCATGACACAAGAAATAGGTGGGCTGCTTCTCACAAGACCCATATAGAAAGCCAGAAACTCCTCAGCAATCTGCTACTGTAACTTAAGAAAGGCTAGAGAGAATCAACCTCCTATTGCGGCACAGAGGTTTATGTAGAAGTACACTGTTGCATTAGCTGGAGCTCAGTGTTTGAGACAGCTCTGCCTGGGACATTTTGTAGGAAAAAACACTGGTAACCACTTTTGAAAAAGTTTTGTGTTTTCCTTCTCTGTGTGATGAATCAGATCTGCTTAGAGCTACACAGCAGCCACGGAACCACAGCACTAATTACTCAAGGATTTACACTTCCTTTCTTTCCCATTCCCCTCTGCCAAGCAGCCTCTTACTGGAACAACCTTTGCAGTCTGTCTTGTGCAGCAACTGCTGTCCTGGGTGACCTCCTGCCATTAGATAGACAAGGTGGGAAGCTCCTGACTCTTCTCATGCCCTCGTGGTCTAGTGCCAGGTGAAATTCTGTATTTATTTAATGCTGCAAAGCAACTTAATAATACATCATAAAAACCAACTGCATGAGCTGTATGATATTACATACAAGAGAGCCAGGAAGCTTCAGGTCTGCAAATTTTCAGTCAAGATGCCATCCCTACCTAGTATTCAGCCAGCACCCTCAGCATGAGATTCTCCTGAATTGCAGAGCCTGCATCATCTGGCCTACTGAATGTCAGTGATTTTCATAGAATCATAGAATCATGAAGGTTAGAAAAGACCTCTAAGATCACCTAGTCCAACCATCCACCTACCTCCAATATTTCCCACTAAACCATGTCCCTAAGTCTGCCCTTTCCTTGAACATCTCCAGGGATGCTGACTCCACCACCTCCCTAAGCAACATGTTCCAGAGCCTGACCTCTCTTTCTGAGAAGAAATTCTTCCTAATATCCAATCTGAACCTCCTCAATGCAACAAGAGGCCATTTTCTCTCATCCTATTGCTGTCACCTGGGAGAAGAGACCAACACCCACCTTGCAACAACCTCCTTTCAGGGAGTTGGAGAGGGCAATGAAGTCTGCCCTGAGCCTCCTCTTCTCCAGACAGAGCAATCCCATTTCTCTCAGCTGCTCCTCATACAACTTGTGGTTGAAGTCCTGCTGGAACTGGCAGGTTTGGAGAGATTCTATGGCATAAGCAAAATTTTTACTGTCTATACTGTTAGCTCAGGAAGAACAGTATGTTGTGTTAGCATATTTATGGACTGTTTTTTACCTGCTGATTAGATCTTCTGTTCATCCTGCCAGAGATCCTCTTTGCCCATTATTTTGTTCTCTGTCTCGTCAGAACATCTTGTTCTCATAAAATTTGAGTTACAGCTCAGTTCGATCATCCTTACGTAAATTTACATCACCTCTAGATATTTCTGAATTTCATTATAGCAAAGTTGGGAAGGAGGACTGGCACAAATCATCCATCCAATTGGGTAGTCTGGCAGCGAACAAGAGGATTTTGTCAGATTCCAGGGCAGCCAAAACTGCAAGAATTGCATAGGCCAGTGAAAATTGTCCATTGGTACTGGCAAAGATCTGCTGTTATGTGTGATATCCTAGAAGATGCCATGTGCAATGGAGAGCTGCAGTTCTGAGTGTTTTGTTGAGGGGGCACTGCTAAGCTTAGTGAGTGCAGAAATGCAGTTGTGCATTGTGCTCCAACACTGTCATGAAGGAGAGGGTGTGTGCAGCAAGCAGAAGCATGTGGGAATAAGTAAGGGAAGGAAGGAATTGGGTTATCCATCAGAAGAACAAAAGGAAATTGAAAGGGTGTCTGCACATCTGTGATAGGAATCACCTCAAGGGGGATCAGATTGAAATCCAGCAAATGGTTTCATGGAGGCCATTAAACAGCTGTCAGATAGGAAGAGGTTTAATGGCAAGCAGTGAATACAAAGAGGTGAGGACTTATGCCCCAAACCAGTGATGAGTAAGAGTTACTGCGCATGTCAGGGGCCTGTAGGGAAGATGGAGAGGGACTTTATCAGGGAATGGAGTGATAGGATGAGAGGTAACAGATTTAAACTAAAAAGGGAAGACTTATGAAGGCAGTGAGGCCCTGGCACAGGCTGCTCTGTGAAGGTGTGAGTGCCCCATCCCTAAAAGAGGTGCTCAAGGCCAGGCTGGATGGGGCCCTGGGCACCCTGGTCTGGTGAGGGGCAAGCTATCCATAAACTATAGATACTGACAAATATAAAAAGGTAATCAACAACAACAACAATAATTAGGTGCACTTCAATTCAAGACTCTGGTTTGGGTCTGTGTCAAGCAGCAATCCTAATTTTTAATTCCATCGTGTTTCTTTTTTTTTTTTTCTTTTTTGTAGAAGCAAGGTGACAGTCTTAAAATCTGTGCCCAAAATTGTGATAGACAATGTATGGAGCCTGAAACAGAAAAGGAAGGCACCTTCATGACTTGCGAGAGTGTAGGAGTCACCCATTCAGCTTCAGAAGCACTCTGTACTGAGAAGACATTACAAGCAAAAAATGCAAATTTACAGGCCTATTCTCAACACGATGCTCCTTGTGATAAGAGAGAAAGTTGTCACCAACAAGTCTTATGGAAACAAGGAACAGATATTAGTAGTAATGACAACAAACCTAAGAATGACACTTCACCTTTTCCTTTATGGGACACAGGCTCTGTTCCTGATAAACAAGAATGTTTATGTGCTGTTCTGTCTTCTGCAAAGCTATGTGATGAGCCAAGGGAGAGAGGGCAAAGGTTTGATTTTGACTCACATGACAGCAATGACACAGATACTCTCTGCAGTATATCATGTGATGCATCTCTGTTTGAAGCTAATCCCCAGTCAGTTCTGGAATCTGGAGAACCTGGGTGCAAAGGAGATGCCGATTTAGCTGCAGTGCATGACAAACTGTGGAAACTTTTTCATGAAGATGACTCAGACTGTCAAATCCCATTTGAAAACCGTGGAATCACAAGTTTAGAAATGAGGCTGACAGATACCAGAGTCACAGAAATGAACTTCTTGCAGAAGACCTGTTCTGATCATCCTTTGCCTCGAAATGTGATAGAACAGCAGGAACCTATTACACAACCACCTACTAGAGAAAGAACAGAGAAAGACCGCAATGTTTCTAAAATCCTACTGAAAACAGATGAAGCATATAATGGTGTATCCAGAGGAAATGTTTTTCTTACGGAGGCAGATGGTACGTGTCTAAGTTCTAGCAGTGGAAATAAAGCAGAAACACTATCTGTTTGTACTTCAAAAGATGTCTTAAATACAGAGGTGTGCTTGGAGCAGAAGCCAAATCAAACAAGAACTGACAATAATGGATCCATTCGAATGACGGTTTCTTGGGAAGGAAAGCTTACTGTTAATAATGCTTTCCAAACACGTGATGCAGAACACCCTCAAGTATTAAGAAGTGCTCAGAGTAGTAACTTAGCAAGTGACAACGAAAATTCAGCTTACGTGTTAGATAAGTCACACTGGACAACTAGACAGTTACTTCATACTGAGCAGAACATACCATTGGTAAATAAGACTATAACTAAGAGCACAGATGAAGATGACTGTCATTTTAAAGGCTGCTATCCAGCAAGAAATAAACTTACGTACTTCCCTGAAGGGAAATTTGTTCTCCCCAGTAATTCCTCTGATGACAATACCCATCAGTTTACACATGGAAAGCACGCTTCTGTTAACACCATAGATAAAAGTTGTGAAGACGATTTGCATGAGAAAAGAAATCACTCAGACGTGAATGCACAAAATGGCACTAATTCTGGTAGTTATCATCTTTTGAAAAATTATGACTGTCAAGATGTTCCAATTGTTTCTAATGCACAGAAGTGCAGTTACCTAATGAAACTGCCTGATTTAATTACAACTCCTGAAAACATAACATGTAAGAATCTACCTCACAGTACATACCGAATGACGGAATTACAAGAACAAGAAATAGCATTCACTCCCTCTTCTGAGAATCCCTTACTAACAGATTTTTGTGTAGAAGTGCCCAAATATGAACCAAGTAAAACAGAAAAAGAACAGAGAGGCATTTGCATAGGTGATGAACAAAGGGCTGAAACTTCCTGCAGCTCTGGAGTTAGAGACGTTTCAGAGAGTCAGCCTGCAGCTTCCCCTCCCAACATGTCAGAACAACAGGTATTTTTTCTTGACAACACCTTTAAGTCTGATGAAGAGTTAAAACCAGATTCTTCAAATAATTACACGTATGCATCTGGGAATGTTACATCAGCATCAGTTAGTACCTCACTGCCAAGAACGGTTCAAAATGAGTACAGCAGCATAGCAAATGGTGATTACAGAGATGTCAGCAATCAGATGGATATCCAGCAAGTAACCGTAGGAGAAACATCACCATTCTTCATACCTGTAAACCAGTCAAAGGGCACTCTTCACAGTGCATCAGCAATGCGATCGTCTGGCACAGGAAGTCAAGCACAAGCAGAATGCACACAAGTTGCTGTCAAAGTAGATGAAAAATTGAGTAAGTTGGGAACTTTCTGCAAAGCGTTGCAGGATGAGTTCCATAAGGTACCTGAGGCAAACAAGGAGAGAGCAATCTTGTGTGGAAATAAACAAGAGATTCAAAGAACTATTGAGTACAGCCCAGATGATGCTGAAATGAAGTTTCCTTTGCACACGTTAATTCACTCCAAGGCTCAGAGACAGATTAGCAATAATATCACTAAGCAGTCCTCTCCTGACTTGATCTCTTCCAGCAAGCTGACTGAGTTTGACTATTCATTTAAGTCTACTCAGTGTCATAAAGATGGAGAAGTCATGACATCAAAGACTGCAGTAGGTGGTTTAGTTGGTTTGCCACCAGATGATTCAGGAGACAACCTCTATTTTCAAAGGCAGCCACCCTACAGTAGTACTCAGCCATACTCCTTAGCGTTGACTGCCTATGGTCCATTCCCTGTTGATGCAAAAAGGCTAGAGAGTCAAGAAAGATCAAAATCCTGCCAGACTTTACCAACTGTTGCTGAGCCTGAGCCCATCAAATGTAAACAACACATAGCAAGGAACGTAGCTCCTGGAGCAAAGAAGAAATTACCTCCAGCAACACTATCAAAGAAGCCCCGACTGGTGGAGAGAGGAAACGTTAGCAAGGATCCTAGCTGTGTTAAAAGTGAGGCCAACATCATCTGTAAAGAAAACAAAAAAGAGCAAAGGAAGCTAATTTCAAAAAAGGATAGCAAAGGTAAGAGAAAACTGATTTTTGTTTCTGTCCTTTCCCATCCTCAGACTTCAGTAGGAAGTTAATAATGGTTAAGCACACTGCAAGCCTTCTTCAGTCAAAATCACATCAATCAAAAGTGTCCTGCTGTCATCAATGTTAATTTCTCCTTGTGATAACTTAACTACTTGTATCCCTATGCCACAGAGCTGAATCCTTTTTCTACCTGACAAATATATTTATCAACTTCTTATCCTTTTTGAATTAGCTACTTCTTTGTCACCTCAAGTCAGTTTTTAGAGGTGGGTAGCATGGCGGTAGCACATAACAGCACAGTGTAGCAGCTGCTAGCCCAGTACTAGCACGTCATTATGTTCCTATGGGCAGTGTTCCCAGTTATGCTCCTACACGGTGGCTCCCAAATGCCATTATGCTATCTTGGTTACCAAATGGTTTTATTGCTAGCGAAGTATTATTGTTACTAGTAGAGTGCCACTGATAAACATAATGTTGTGCAGTCCTATCTGATTTCTGATGGCTGGTTCTGCGTTCCTTTTCACTACTATTGCTCAAAAATGACACTGATATGAAATTAGCATTTTTAAACTGATCTTAAAAAAAAGCACAGAACTGAAATGAGAAGAAGGTTGCTTATCAGGGCTTCTAGGAGATTGCTAATGGATAAAACGAAATGCAGATGGGAGCAGCAGTGTAACAGCTAGACAGATGAGATATTTGTGGTTTCTATGGATACTTTGCAAGGATCAAGGTCTTACTTTCACCTTTTAACGCTGCTTTTTATGTTCATGTACTGAAGTAATTTTAAAGATCAGAGTAAGACTGAGCAGTGACTCAAGGTAAGCTAAAAAACTGTGACGCTTTTCAGAGATTCTAATTACAGTGCAGTCTGATCAGACTTACTTTAAAAGGCAGCTTTATTCAGACGTGTCCTTTGCAAGTGTGTTTACGTACAAGAAATGACTTTGAAAAGGAATGATGGGAGATGAGCTACACTGAGCAGGAAAAAAGGCTAGACATGGTGGGAATTTGCTATAGGGAGTTCTGCTATGTGCCTACTGGCCCAAAAAGGATAACTGAAAGCACAGAGCTCTATCAGAAATTACCAGAGGACCTACTGTATGGGAGAAGGAGGGACACATTCCTTCAAAGTATAACAAGAAAACAGCAACTACTGAGAAAAGCCTAGCTTTTCGAGGTGTCTAAGCCTGGACTTGAAGAATGTTTTAAACATTTAGCTTTTCATTGTAGAGCTGGATTTTCTTCTGCTTCTGATCTGCTGCAGTCCAGACTGAAGTCAGTATGTGTTTATACTTCAAAGCGTTTGCATGGACCTTTTCCCAGCATTATGGGGAGGCTGGTATGGTTAGTGTGGTATTCACTGAGGACATTCTCTTTTGTATTATTTTCACCTCCAGGAGAAATTGCTTTGTGGCCAGGGCAGGAAAACTGGAGCCTTTCGTTCTATTTCCAGTGCTGTCACATACTCTCTGTGCCCATTTCAGCCCTGATTCATCAGGGTGCTTAGGCCTAAGGACTTAAGTGGTTACAAGGCAAACATAGCAGTGAATCCCAGGTGCCTGACCCCTTGGGTCGGATTCAGCATTCCTTGGGCATTAGAGAGGGAAAGTTAGGCTGCTGGCATGGGATTCCTGAGAGAGAAGTGTCATGCCAGCTCATTCAGCGTGCAGCAGAATTAACATGGCAGGAAACACGACACCCAGCATGTTGCATCCCTTACGTCTGGCAGGGATGTCTCACTTGAGTGCAGGGATGTGTCATGATCCCCAAACCTCTCCCTTAGCGTACGTCCATTCCGTCCCATAACAAAAATAGGCAGAACCCATTTCTTAACTTCTCTTCTCAAGGCGAAGGGTGACTTTCCCCATCTCTCTCAGGCTTTGTGACCAGCACCATTGCCTGAGCCACATCATGCAGGACCCAGCCTACACCCTGAGCCCTGGGTTCCTGCTGCCACAGCTGTCCTGTGAGCCAGCAATGTGCCTGAGCAGGAACTGGGTCATCAGGGCCTTCCCTGAGCTGGGCAGGATGTTCTCCTTCTGGAACCTCAATAAGCCATCAATTTTCTCTGCACAATGGTCCATCTTTAGTAAAAGTACCAAGTCCTGTGACTGGAAAGTAGGGACTTGCTTTAGAGGCAGGAAATGAATTATTTCAAGAAGGAAATAAAGGACACTGCCATTGCCAAGTGCCCTTGCTATTGGTGGAGCCAATATCTAACCACCGAGTGTGGGTTCCTCCCTCCAGCTGTGTTTAAAGGAAATGGGACCATCACTGCACCTTACAATAAAACCCAATCCTGGCAGCGTGCATTAGGTGTGTTACAAGAGCACCCTGCAGACTGGGCACGTCGTGGGACTTGGAGTCATTTCTTTCAAAGTCTGTGGGTGGGTTAACAAGTATTCAGCTAGTCTGAATTCTAATGATGTAAC
Organism: Pavo muticus; assembly: GCA_016647715.1. NCBI lineage: Eukaryota > Metazoa > Chordata > Aves > Galliformes > Phasianidae > Pavo > Pavo muticus. Next base: position 1,381,415 of record JACDJE010000204.1, read on the forward strand.
CCTTCAGTGTGCTGGACCCTTGTGTTGTCTCTTCTTGTATCAACAAAACTAGCTGACCATTCAGTCAGTGAGAATGTGTTCTGAGTAAGAAGTGATTTTATGTTGTTGCCCTTTCAGAATAGAACTTCCCTTGGTTTTATTCCATGAATTCAGAATGTCTTTGCATTGAAAACATTTCCATTGACTGTGGGGGCACTGAATCTGTCCTTTAAAACCTCTGTATTTTAAAGCCTTGGGTATCTGCATCATAAAAAAATGTGGTTCTTTACCAGTATTGTCAGATTCACGTTACTAGCATGTGCAAAACATTCTGGAGTTCCCTTAAAATGCCAAAACACTCTCATGATCTTCCAATCCTAAACCACAACTCTTCTGTTTCAAGCTCCCAAGCTGCTGAAGAAAATCCAAGCGGAACTGTTCCCCGACTGCTCTGGAAATATTAAGCTGTGCTGCCAGTTTGGAAATATTCATGGAGACTCCACCATTACGTGGACTAAAGACTCCAAGTTACTAGCTCAGCTGCAGAGAAAGTAAGTGAACGTTTTTGTCAGGCTGAGAGTTTCTAAATAGCTGCTGTGAAAATACTCAATTTGCCAGTGATTCACTCTTTAAATGTGTTAACAGCATCAGAATTATTGGTGAATAAAATGTATTAAACAGTCATTAAAAAGCGTATCTTCACACAGTGCATTAATTTGTTCTAGTTTGCATTCCATCACTCGTAATTCCTCTCAGCTCATTCATAGCCAGTCTCATCGAACTTTCAAGTGCAGTAAAAGATCATATGAAGTTTCAGTCTCAGCACCCAGGCCAAGCAATATAAACACGCCTGGTTAATGTGGCAGGCTGGCTGTCCTTGTGTGTTGGAAATGAATTGCTGAAACAACTAACATGCAGTGTAGAGCTTGAAGTGATCACTCCTTTGAACTTCATATTCTGTATCAGATGGAGCTTGAAGCTGATTGGACTAAAAGATGGAGTTGTATTTCAGGAAAATGATCTCTTCCATCAACCCAGCCAGTTAACTTGACACCAAGTGACTAGAGGCAGTGCAGCGAGAAGGGTGGAAAATAAAAGCCCCTTAAGGTCTTTATCAGGATCGTTTCCAGCATATCCTAAAACCACACCTTTGTGAAATAAGTTATTTTTTTCCACTCTGCAGTAAATTTTTTGTAAAATTACAGCTCTTGGAATCCATTTATGTTTCAAAAAATCAAAACTAACATTACTCAAGGCAAAAAAAGGAAAGGTGTTTCCATCAGAAGGCATGATTCTGCAAAGTCCAGAATTTTTGTAGGAAGGCATCTCCTAAGATGCCATTTTAAGTGGAGAGCAAACATGAATTGGGGAGAATTCCCAGGTCGTTCTGATTCTTGTCATTTTACCTACACTGATTTTGATTATTGTATTATCATGTAGGTTATGGATATTACCACATAATATTATCTCCTAAGTAATTTTGCTGTGTTGTAACGAAGAAACAGTGCAATGATGACGAATGTATTAGTTTTGCATTGTTAAATAAGATGTGTGATAACAAATTGCAAGAGACTCCCAGTCACCATTTTTATTTCAAAATGTTCAGTAGAGTTCTGTGGAAGTCTCCCTTTAATCGAAGCTGAAATCCAACTGGTAGTTCTGGTAGTTTTGTTTGAACCCAAGCACTGTTTGTTCCATTGGAAATATACATAAATCTTTATAAATACATAATGTGGATCATGTATATCTTAACTTTTTCTTTCAGTAGGAAGGAATTGCAAGAAATTATGCAACAAATCTTTAAAATTTTATTACCTGTCAATACATTGGAAAATGTCTTGAAAAATACATGTTGACAGTGACACTAATACATGCTAAGTCAGTTCATTTAGAAACTAGCGTTGGGTAAAATTAGTTCCCCAGTGTTCCAAAGTAATCATGAAACTTTGTGCTGGTAAAATACCAACAAAACTGTGCACACCTTCACTAATTCACTTCACAGAAGCCTTAAAACTCAGTAGCCAGGTCTCCATAATCCCTGTGTGGATTGTCTGGGATTGCTGAGAAGCATTTCCATGGAAATCCAGTGTGGTCCATTTGAAGACCTTCATGGTTTAAAAGGAATAGCATTGCACTTAGACATAGCACTGTTTCAGTGTGGTTTTATTGCTTCCAGAGTTCGCTTGCATCTGTAAGTACTGCAACTGCACTCCTGTACCACTGCGCTCCTGCCAATAACATTTGCTGGTGGTCCATTACTGAAGTTGCATACACGGATGTCAGACAGCAAATATCTAGCTTGAAAGATGAAAGCAAAAGAGTGAGAAATACTGAGTGAGGAATTACGAAGGTGGAATGAGGAGGGGCACAGGAGAAAAGAGAATACAAAGCAAGAAATGGATGTTATTGGAAAAATTGAGGAAAATCTGTAAACACAGGGAAAGCAGACTAAGTATTTCTAAAACTGACACCAGCTGAGAAGAAGGAAATAAAAAATTGGTAAGCACATTGGCTCCAAAGTGCAGCGGAGTAATACATACATTCTTAAATAAACCTCTTCTTAACTAACCCAGATTGAATTCAGTCAGCAAGTTTTAATACTCATTTCTGCACAAAGTATATTGATGTGTGTACCGAAACTTAATCATGTAGTCAGTTAAACCAAAACCTTGCTGACTTGTACAAAGCCAAGATCAGGCTTGGATTTTAGTCAGCACAATGCCTATTGCTTCCAGTCACATCAGACAGTGCTCCCTGCCACCACTGAGTGTTTCCAAATATTCCCACGCAGAGTTTTCCAAATATTGCATGTATCAGCAGGAAGATGTCCTTTATATTTTCTTGTAGCACCATCATACTTTATGGATGTGCCACAAAATGGGTGGGAATATTAGAATGCCTTTTGGTGTGATTTAATTCTTTGTATGCAGATTCAGCTGAGCTGTGTTTATCACAGGATGTAGTAGGAAAATCTGTTGTGAAGCACTAATGGAACGAATGGAACTTCTAAGAGAGTGAAATAAAGTATTTTATCTACTTGCACCTGTTTTGAATAAGTCTTTACAGTATAGACAGAAATTCCAGGGACAGATACGTGGAAATATCTTTTAGAAATACTCACATGAAAAATGATCATATTCTGTTCCAGTGCCCAGGATGACTCTCCCGTCTCTTTGGCAATAGCTAAAGCCAGCAACAAAGACCAAGGAATGTATTATTGCTGCTTGAGTAACATATACGGAAGGGTGACTGCTGAGTTTAATCTGACTTCTGAAGGTAAATGCCAGTTTATGATTCATTTAGTAATAGTGACAAGGGCAGTTTCCATTCATATTTTTTGAAAATCTCTTTCTTTGTTTCCTTGTAGTCTTGGAACATCTCTCAAATTTTCAGAATTTTGAAGGTAAATATACACATCTGGTAAATTGTGTGATTAAACCTTTGTTCCTTCTTATTCCCAAGCAGAAGAAAGGATGAAAAAATACAACCAAAATAATTAACAGCATTTTCACCCGAGATGTGTAGGCTCTTGATTTTGAGGTGCAAACTGTTCTCAAATCTTTTTACCATTCAGTTGAACTGGGTTTACTGTTGCTTAATATTATCTAAGAAGTCACGAAGTTACTAAGAAGCTGCATTGTCTTAGTGAATTTGGCCCAAGATATAGAGTGAGCTCTAAGGAACATTACAGACTCAGAACCCTCTGAATAAGGAAATGGATAGCCATGCTTAGACAGTTATAGTGAACTGTAGTTGGTTAGCAAATAGCTGGAGTACAGCAGTGTCATCAGTTTCACCTGAGTCACCTAATTTGTCATAATTCTGGTTTTTACCTCTCATCCATTTGTAGGATTGTATCATAATTCAGGTTGGAAGGAACCTCAGGGGGTCATCTTCTGTTCAAAGCAGAGTTAGGTATGGGGTGAGACCAGGCTTCCTATGGCTTCATCCAGTGAGGTCTTACTGTTTTGGGTAATTATGTGAATACAGCTGTTTAGAACTTGGGTTTGAATTCTGTTGAGGAAAGTGCATTTATGAAGGTACAGGGCACTGTGTAAATTGGTAAGCCTATGCATAATACTCTCCAGGGGAAAGTTCGTTGGAGATCTGAAGAATACTCAGAATTCAGATCTGCGATTGAATTTTTAGTTTCATAGAGATGCATAGCTTTGGGCTTCAGCTGTAGTATATGATCCCTTCAAATTTTTGGGCTGAAATGCAATGACCAAAACACCTTTACGATTTCACAGGTCTGCAGGCAGACTACCAGAGACATTTTAAGAGTTAACCCACAGTAAACTATGGGAAGCCCATGTTTTTGCAAGATATCTTTCCTTTTTTTTTGTACTCAACTTTGCTATATCACCAAGAATAAATTCCACTTGAATTCATGGGAGTTTTGTTGATGAAATACCTTCATATAGGATAGAATGGTTTGTGCAGGGGGTCGGAGTACACACTACGACAGGCTATTCAGTTGAACTTGATTATCCATGTAACTTGTCACTAATGTGATGCACTAGCACTTCACATTTAGTAAACAGTGAAACAGCATTGCAACATGGGACACAATACTGAGTACACAGAGACATAGATGCACACAGTGTAGAGAAAGCTGTTTTGGCAGGAAAACTGTATTTGAACACATGGTCTTTGCAAGGCACCTGCGGTGTAACTTTACTTCAAGAAACAGGCAGGCATTATGATTTGGAATGCTTTCCCCATATGTTATCTTGTGTTTAATCACACTCGGCATATGTCTTGCTGTGCTGCAACTAAAAATAGGCAGTGCATTGTAAGTTGGTTTACCATTCCTGAACATACTGTACTAGTAAAGAAGCTCATTCAGCCAATTGTCTGGTTTTTTTTTTGTTTTTTTAATATTTTCGTGAAGAATAAAATGAAACATCTACTTGTTAAAATAAAGACAGGACTTCTTGTGGAGCAGAACTGGTTTTTAAAGGAGGGGGGACCCAGGCCCATAATAATGCAAATGAGGCTACTGTTTCCATAGAGCCTCCTTTTTAAACCTCTATGGAGAAAAACATTCATCCTCCCATGTCCAGCCCTTTCCCTGTGACTGCAGAAAAATGTGGCAGAACAAAGTGGCATTGTGTTTCAGGTATGGAAGAAATTGAATTCATGCAACTCATGTTCAGAGAAGATTTCATCAGTGACAGCTATTTTGGTGGGAACCTGCATGGAATATTGGCTACAGAAGAGCTTCACTTTGGTGAAGGCATGCACCGGAAAGCCTTCCGAAGTAAAGTGATGCAAGGCCTCGTGCCAGTTTTCAGTCCTGGACACCCTTGTGTTCTCAAAGTGCACAATGCTATCACATATGGGACCAAGAGCAAGGATGATTTAGTTCAAAGGAACTACAAACTAGCACTGCAGGTAAGGTTTCCCAGCTCTTTGCAAGTGAAAATTGTGGAGAAAAGCTGTCTGGGAAATATTCAAACAGCTGACCTGTCAAATGTTTTGCATGATATTCCTTAGGAATGCTATGTCCAAAATACTGCAAGAGAGTATGCGAAGATATATGCAGCTGAAGCTGAACCTTTGGAAGGCTTTGGAGAAGCACCAGAGTGAGTACCATACACACACATATAGATAGATCATATGGTTTAACCAAGCAGCAGCTGAGCACCGCATAGCCATTTGCTTACTCCCAGTGGGAATGGGGAGAGTGAATTGGGAAAAAAAGTAGAACTTGTGGATTACTAAGATGGAATAATTATATGTGTGTGTGTATATTATGTATATATGTACAAAATAAGTGGTGTACAAAACAATTGCTCACTAACCATCAGCCAGTGCCCACACAGTCTCTGAGCAGCATTTGCCCCCCTGCCCAACTCCCCTCCATTTTATGTTTTGGTTTTTCTTTCACATGATATCATATGGTTTGGAATCCCTTTGTCCAGTTTAGGTCAACTGCCCTGATTCTGTCTCCTCTCAGCTTCCTATGTCCCCCCAGTCCCTCACTGTCAGGACAATATGGGAAGCTGAAAGGTCCTTGTCTCTGTGCAACCCTGCTCAGACACAACTAAAATATCAGTGTGTTACCAACAGCATTTTCCTCCTGAAGCCAAAACATAGCATCATACCAGACACTATGAGAAAAAATCAGCTCTGTCCTAGCTGAAACCAGGACAATTGACCTGTGTGTGCCACACCTTCCTGCTGAGTGTGATTTCTAAAGAAGAAAGGGAATAGTTTCTTTCATATCAGAAATTTTTAATGTCCCCAATATGTGTACATCAGTCTAACAACTCAGTACATACTCATGGCTGCTGCAGAGGCTGGGAGATGACACCTTGAAGATCTGGCAATAGATCTTATCTGAAGGATTTGCTGTTCCAGTCTCAAGCTACTATGTAGGGTTGAGTTTGCAATGGATGGTTGAAATTCCATCTGCCTTGCTTCTACATGCTTGACAGGAGCCTAAATCTCCATCTCCTTTTAGATGATACAAAATTTTCTCATGTGCACTGATTTACTGAAAAAAAAAAATTAGAGTGTGTTCTCAGAAGTGTCCATAAAAAATTCAAGTTGATTGACCTGAGGGTCCTATCCACAGGCAATATATAAAACATTATAATGCCCTGACTCAAACTGCAAAAAGCTAAGCCTTGCTAGTCAAGTGTAGTGTGTGGTTCAGTACCACACCATATCTTCCCCTCTTTACTAATTAGGAGAATTGATATTCACATCATCCACAGTGGCAGCCATTTCACACTGCTCCAGAAGGGAATAGGAAGGCTGGACCAATTCCATCTGAGTACTTCATGTGCAGTGGGCATGCTCAACAGGGCTGCATTATTTTCTTTGTAGCTCTTAGATTAAACTGTCAGTGCAGTGAAGTGGCAGTGGGTTAGGTCAGGAAAAAAACAACAGACCAGAGAAAAAAATGAAGCTGTTATGTAAGGATTATAAAGGAAATCTATATTGTTAAAACGATGCTTCACAGGGGTTTTTATTGTAATTATGCAGTAAAGTATGGACAAATACATTGCCACTACAGCTGCTTCTACATGGATACAAAGGGTTCTCCAAATAAGTCATTTCAGCTCTACCTAAAAAGCAACCTCTAGAAAGGTTCCTCAAAGCAACCTTTTCAGCATTAAAAAAAGCAGTAGAGATAGCAGTGAAATCTTTCAGGGAAAACATTTGTGCTAATCAGCCTCCTTTTGAAAATGTATTGTTCTTTATAAAACTTCTGTTCAAGAGATTTCTGTAGATGTGGGATATAATTTTAATATGAGAGAGAGAGAGAGCGTGCACTCTACAAAACCCAGAAGTCTGGTGCAAATAGTAGGCACATGAAAGGTTCAGATCTGGTTGTTTTGTTCTAAATAATTGGCTAGAAGACGTCAGCTGGAGAGAAAAGAGGTAATGTGCATGTAGTTGTTTTGCTTTTCTGTTCTTTTCAAAATGTCAAGGCTTGATCCTCTTTTTCTAGTCGACCTTTGTCAAAGCAAAATTGTATTTAAGGGAGTATTTTATAAGAAAAATAGAACAAAAGAGAAGTCATCTTCATTCTCCAGAGTTGTCTTTACAGTTAAAAGCTTTAACCTATCCATGCACATTCAACTACAATAGAAAAGTGAGAGAAGAGCAGAGAAAGCTCTGCCCTATAGTAATCAGTGGATTGGCATCTGGACACTTGTAAAGGGGCAGGATGGAAAGAGATTCTGTGGTCTTAAGGTTACTTTACAGTGGAGTTCTACTAGCACTTCTGTTATCCCTGGACCTATTTCTTTTCCTTTCAGAGTTCAGTAACATGAAACTACTCAGAGCCTTCTGTGCTTGACTGTGTACTAGAACTAGGAGACTTATACAGAAGTACTCTGTTTATGTATGGTTCTGTGACCCATGATTGATTCTTTTAGATCTTCTTTCAGTGTATATAGAGCACCTCCATGCATTCTTAACCCTGACATTTTCACCACCTAGTAGAAGTATGTCTGGAAGTAACTATACCACCCCCTTGGAACTGTTTATGAAATAAGGCTGTTTGTAAGAAAGCAAGTAACTGGAAACCTGTTTTTGTAAAACTAGTGACAGTCATTTCCCCCATTTGTTCTGAGGCTGTCAGGAGCTCTTGTGATCTAGCTGAAAAACATGGTGATCTGTGACAAACTTCAGCTGAATGGCTTTCCAAAATGATCTTATCTCAAAGCAGTATTTAATTCCAATCTAATACACATAGATGTGATTTTTTGCTTACTTCTAAGATTTCAGTTTTGGAGATTTGTACTGCAATATCAGGCCACTGCCTAATACTGAGTTATCCCAGCACAAACAAAAGTAGACTATCTGTGAAGGATTGTACTGCTTTCCAGATAGCAAGAGCTCTGCAACCAAGTATCATAGGCTCATGGAAGCACAAAATTTCTTGGGTTGGAAGGGACCCTAAAGACCCCCCAGGTCCACCCCTACTGTGGGCTAATTGCTCCGTACCAAATCAATATGCCCAGGGCCCCGTCCAGCCTCACCTTGAGTCCCCCCAGGGATGGAGTACCCACACTTCTCTGGGCATCAGTGCCAGGGCTCACTGCCCTCTGAGTGAAGAATTTTTCCTCCTAACATCTGACATAAATGTCTCCTCTTTTTGTTTAAAATTGTTCCTCCTTGTTCTATCACTATCTGCCTGTTTGAAAGTTGCTCTCCTTCCTCTTTATAAGCTCCTTTTAAGTACTGGAAGGCTGCGGTGAGGTCTCCCCAGAGCCTCCTCTTCTCCAAGCTAAACAAGCCCAACTCCCTCAAACTTTCTTCATAGGAGAGGTGCTCCTGTCCTCTGAATGTTTTCATGGTCCTTCCCTGGGCCTGCTTCAACAGCTCTGCATCCTTCTTGTACTGAGGACACCAGGCCTGGACACGGCACTCCAAATATGGCCTCACAAGGGCAGAATAGAAGGGGACATTGCCCTCCCTGGGATTTGAGTACTGTGTCCAGTTCTGGGCTCCCTGGTACAAAAAAGACAGGGATCTCCTGGAAGGAGTCTGGCAGAGGGCCACTCCCTCTGCCTGGACGCAGAGCCACTGAGCACAGCCCTCTGGCTGTGACCATTCAACCAACTCCTTATCCACTGAATAGTCCACCCTTCAAACCCACATTTATCCAGTTTAGGTCTGAACCTTATCCAGATCTCTCCTGTCTTGGTAGCTGTTCCTTCTCTCTCTGTGATCACTGGCTAATTTATTTATGTCTTACTCTCTCACTGACTGAGCACAGTGTATTTTATTATTCTTTATCCCTCGATTTCAGGATCATTCCTATTTTTCTTGTTCATCGTCCTGCTAATAACATCCCCTATGCAACAGTGGAGGAGGAGCTGATTGGGGAATTTGTGAAATACTCCATCAAGGATGGCAAGGAGATCAATTTCCTGAGGAGAGACTCAGAGGCTGGCCAGAAGTGTTGCACCTTCCAGCACTGGGTGTATGAGAAAACCAATGGGAACTTGCTTGTCACTGACCTGCAAGGTGAGTTATCTGAGCAGGGCAATAAAATGATTATTTTCATAGTCAAACTGCATAGATGCCGAACTTCCAGGGACCAACTTCTGAGTGATGTTAATCCTGGCATTTTGTGGCTCCTTCTGTAACAGTGTAATGGGCAAAGCCTTCTCCAGATGGGAACAGTACCCTGGCCTATAACTGGTGATGTAATCAGGGCATCTCTACATGTAGGTGTGGACACTGGGCTGGTTTTGCTTGGGAGACTTAGGACTACACCACAGGGATACCTTACATGGGTTGTATGCAGAAGCAGTATTCTCATGTTCATTTGGTTCATCTTGTGCTCAGCTGACAAATCTGTTTTTTGCTACCTAGAGTATATGTATGGCTTGAGTCTGTTTGTTTGGCAACTCTGGACCATGCATGTATATGCATGTTATTGCTCTGTCTCCTATGCAGGGATCTCTTATACTCTTAAATCACCTACAGACAGGGATTATGAAAAAATCTTAAGTATTGTAAACCTCCCACAGCCCCTATTATCCTAATTCATGCCTTACTGAAGAAGTTATCTGCCACTCTGTTAATTTCCTCTCCCTTGTTGTGTTACTATTTGAATCATTTAGTAGCAAGAGGTTGGAAGCAATGCTGAAGTCTGAATCTGTTATGCAAACGAGAAAGTCTCATACCTCGAATTTTCAGTGAATGTATTTGTGTAATAGCTGCCACAGTAAAAAGATAGCGCTGTGTGTGAGCTCAGAGGCACTGCGACAATGCAACCACATAACAAAAACTACAAGATTAATTCCATGGAACCATCCCTCAAATTTAAAAACAAATTGATATACAGAAATGTTTTATTATTCTTAAAACTTCAGTTTCAACCATTGTGGTGCCTAATAGAAAAATTAGTAAATGGGGACATTGGGTGTATTTTTACCGAGATCTTTTTCAGTATCGTATAGGCACTGAGATTTACTCTTTGCAAGAGCCTGTGGCAAGGTAAATGGAGGAGTAATACAAATACGGATTTTTTCAGGCAGCTCAGATAATATGTGTTCTTTTCATACAGCATCCCTTGCCGGTCAGAATAAAAGACACAAGAGCGTGAGCTGGGATATTTTATTTTCTAGCTTCATTTGAGTGCGCTGTACTTAACCTGTGTTGTGTTACCCTAGAGAACAGAGAAATCACACGCATGAATTCCCTACTCCGGTAGCAGCAGCAAACATGTATTGTGCAGTACGGTGACATTTATCAAATCAGCAGAGAAAAGGAATTTTAACCTAGCTTATATTCCTGTAAAAACAGTTTGGAAAAGGAAAAGAAATTCCTGCACCCTTATTAGAGAGTTGTCCTTCCACACATCCTTTCAGTAAATCAGAACACTCAATATGAGTCATTTGGTTTATGATGCCATTTCCCAGATGTTAATGAAATGCCTAAAGGCATCTTGGGTTTTAATAACATCCTTTTACTGCACTTTTTCTTAAGTACTCGCTGTCTGCTCCTCACTCAGGTCCTGACTAGGCTTGAAAAAACAGACTCCTTCAAGAAAAAAGAATGGAGAAGAAATATGCTGTGCACAGACACTTAGCAGCCCTTATCCTGAGACTGTACACAACACAACACGTGCATATGTATTTGAAACAGAGAAAGGCAGGCCCTTGCTAAAGGACAACAAAGAAAGGTGGAATCTTAAACCTTTTCCCCTACTGTTTAATGTGAGAAGGCAGGAAAATCAGGAATATCTAAACAAGAAGACACCTCAAATAATTAAAAGGGAAAACAAAGTCATAGTCTGAGGGAAGCAAAACAGCAGAAATGGTATCTGAATCTTTTGCAGGATTATTGCAACTAAGGACAACATACCTGTGGTTGCTGAAGAGAAACAACCTTGCTCTCTGGCCATCTTGTCATTCTAGCATTTGGCTGCATTTTTTCAGACATAGCAGTAGAGATTTCTAGGAGTATTCTACAACAACAGTAAAAATGCACACTACAGAACTGGATTCTGCCTATAAAAAAGTCAACAAAGGGACATATTAAGGGAAAAAATGAGGTTTCAGGAACACTGAGGGATAAAGGGATTTTGGCTCACTCACTCAACTAGTGAAAACAAGACAGCCTGACCAGGTTGATCAGCAAAGCAGATGAGATATTCTTACTGATAAACCTTGTGGCACAAGCTTGCAAAGCACCAAAACCACAAACCCAAAAATAAACATAGCCACCTCATGGCATGTGCACAAGGAAAGATTTTGGGTATTTCTTAAAGTACAATCATGAAAGTGTGTCCCCTCTGACAGTGACTGTCCAGCACAGGAAACGTATTACGCTCTCTTTACCACTTTGCTGTCTGTAAATTGCTGTAATGAGATTGACATTTAGAAATACCTAGTGATACAGAGCATAAGCATCCTATTTTTAATCATTGTACTTTAAGATGTTTTAAAAAAAGGTGTCAACTATTTAAAATGAAAAACATAGACTCAGTAAAGAATATTGAAGGCTTCTATGTATGGCTTTCTTGAATCTGAAAATATTCCTAGAAATTCTAATGTAACACAAGCTGTCTGTTTCCTTGGTGTCTTGTAGGTGTAGGAATGAAACTAACTGACGTTGGCATAGCAACACTGGCCAAAGGGTGAGTGAAAAATTCCTTCTCAACAGCATGGTTTTGCTTTATCAAACTCCTCACAGCATGAATATTTTGCAAGAAAGTGCAGTGGAATTTATCCTTGTTTTAAGTTTGGAATAAAGCGATCCTCATCTGATGCTTTTAACCCCTTTTTGTTCAGGCTTATGGGAATCCTTCTATCAGGGAAACACAGTTGATCCATCTAAAGGGATGGATCTACACTGTAGATTGAGCTTGGGCTTTGCTTTATGCCTCCCTTACAGTAGTCTTATTCACAGTGCTTTTCAGGTGACTTACAAAGAGGCTACTTGGCACATTAGCTGGAGGAAGATAGGGCTGAAAAAAGCAGGGCCAACACTGGCTCCAGCCTAGGGTATGATGGAAGGCCTTGTGTTTGTGCTGTCCAGGGCTTCTGACCCCAGAGGAAGTAGCTCCAAGTCCAGTATCCTCTCAGAGCCAGAGCTCCAGTTGGGCTTGCAATCACTACCACCTCCCCCAGCCACTGCAAATACAAGTTCTTAAACATATCTCATCCTACTGCTAGATCCTGCTGCCTGTAGCTCGGGTGATTCTTCTTCCCTTTAACTGGAAAAAGAGAGGAAATCTAACACTGGACTGGAGGTTCTAAGGAATGAGATGCCCTGAGCAGCAGGGTCAAAGTTTGTATTGCCCTTTTTTTGCAAGGAATTTAAAGGAGTGGTGCTGGGACTGGATGAAGGGACTCAGCTAAAATCCCTCTTGCAGCTAACAAAAGTGCCAGTGCTTTAGAATACGTATTTCCAAAAGAAGCTTTTATAAAATATTCTTTTCTCAGTTTGGAGCTCTTCGAGTTAGTATTTCTGCTTTTGGCTGAATGGAACAGAATATCCTGGATTGCAAGGGATTCAAAATGATCACTGACTCTATACTAGGCAGTGACATTAACTTTTCTTGAGCCTGTATTCTTGTCAGCTGCATGGGTGGAAGGAAGGTGTCTGTTTAGCTTTGTATATACCGCTTATCTGATGAAAAGAGGAAGTGTGTTAAGAGATTTGATGGTATCTCTTGCCCTTCTCTCTCAAAGGTAGCAGTACTGAGCTATAACAAAAGCTGCTCATCCCAGTACAGAGCACAGCAACGTTTATCACTGTGGGGAAAGAATTGTCACCACCGACTTTCCCATCTTTAAGCCACAGCAAGAACACCAAGACTATTCCCTAAGTTTGCCTGCCTCCCAAAGTTTGCCTGTTCCCCAGACCTCCCTCTTGGAAGAAATTGAGATAAAGAGTATAGAAAAACACTCCAGTTGCTATTTTTCTTCTTCAGAGACCTACCTTTCACTTGAAATATGTTCTTTTTCCCGTGATGCAGTGACACCCAGAGATTTAAAGTATCACCTAGTGATTGTCTCTGTGATATCATTTTGAATCCATTATGAAATATTCATTGGTTCAAGCCTTTATTCATAGTGGCTACAGAATTTTTCATTAGAAAAATATACTTCTTCCAGTATCAATTTCTGTAAGAACATTCTTTCTAATGACAGTATATTATTCTTCCCCATGTACAGCCAATTGGCTCTGTGTGTATTGCCACCATTCTGTTCCCTGGCAAACGCAGCTTTCTGGGTTACTGCCAGTGACAAGTGCTTTTAAATTCATATTTTCCCTTGAGAAATTGATAGAAGAAATGGTACAGTAAAAACCCCTCACAACGTCGTTTAAATTATTTAAAAATTGACCACAGAAGATGCTGGGAAAATCCTTTCAAAATTTATGTTGTTTCACTCTTTTAGCTCTGGATCAGAAATTAAGTCATTCAGAATAGCAGATGAAATGAAGTTGCATCATCCTGTTGTAAAACAAAGATCATAAAAATTTTATTTGGGCAACAGTGTTTTCTGGAATCAGAAAATTTATGGAAGGGCTTTCATTGATGTCATCTGGCTCACCATGAGCAATTCCTCCTATAAAAACACATGTTGGACTAAGGAAGAGGAAAGTAAAGTGAGAAAATAAGTATACAGTGCAAGCTGCCATAAGGATCACCTTGGACATGCATAAGGGAAAATCGATTACAAGGGCTTGATTGTATTCCCTTAATGAACAATATCTTAAAAATGTTGATTGTCAATTTGTGTGACATTTAGCTAAAGATATTGCTAGACAATAAGTAATTTCAGGCCCTGTGTTTTTCTTTAATACTCCTTTCCTGGAAAGGACAGCTTTGCAATAATAACCTGCCATTTGATTTTTTATTCAGCAAGCTTGGATGTGGAAAACAAACAAGTGCAGAGAATGCATAATCACAAGTTATTGCTACCTTTGGTAGTGTGTATCCATGCCCGTGGAGATCATATATGCTGTATGTTGGGGAGAACGTACTTAACTATTGGATGGCATCATTGCCCGATGCATGGGAGTTGGAACTGGATGGTCTTTGAGGTCCTTTCTAACTCAAGCCATTCTATGTCTCAGTTATTATATAACTCTATGAATTAGAATTTATTGTATTATCCAGTTATACTTTTAACTGTATTGTTAGAGAAGACACAAAGCTGATTTTAATTATTGCCTCTGCAAATTCCCCTAGTTCCCTCAACCATTCTTTGCAGAGGTAATGAACTCACTGATGACAGCTAGGCCCTCTGTCTCCAGTTCTCTAAGTCTGTACCAATTACATCCATGCAAAACACAGATATTATTGGGAAATGCTTCTGTGATCCTTAGTGAATGTAAAAACATCCATATTGTTTCTGCTTGGAAAGGAAATTAAATACAAGTCTAATTTCTCTCCAACATTGAGCTTGTGATCTGGGGAAAAAAGAAACGGGAAAAAAATCATCCCCTTTCCTGCCCCTGTGCTTGCATGAGAATCAAGATGACAAATGATCTAATGTCGTGGCACAGACTGGTACTGATGATTTTGCAAAAGCCAATCATCAATAACTTGTGGCCATTATTTTTCCCACAGTTTTTCTTGTAAACCAAGCATAATAAATAGCATATACTAAAATCTCATACCTATGTTCAGCATTACTCATTACTTTTTTTTTGGGGGGGGGTCCAGGCTCTTCTTTCAAATCTGATTTCTAAATGAGCCCTTGTGTATTGTGTCTTTTTCTTTCCCCTCTTTCATGTACAGGCTGTGGAGAAACTGATGTTAACATCCTTCAAAGTAATTCTGTTCTTTTATCCTTTCTGTGGCTGTTTTAACCGTAACTGGAAAGCAAAACAACTGGAAGTACAGTTTATCTAATGCAGTGAATTAGCAGCAGTACAGCTTCTGTCAATAGGAGGCACAGCCTAACTGAAAGCAGAAAAGCTTGGAAAGTATTCTTAATGCGGCCACTGGGGTGCACCAGAGTCAGGAAATCTGTCCTTTAAGTAAAATATTTGGTATGTTCTTTGGCAAATGTGAAGAAAAACAGTGCAACACAGTGACTGGTTTTTAAATGCAAGCAGCGAGCTGGTTTAGCAGCTGTGCACAAGTGCCCATGTATTTATCCAAGAACTGTAAGCACAAAAGTGAGGGAATCGGGAACACAGTAACCTGTGTTGTGTTGATTAACACCAGTGCTGTTTTCCAGATGTGGATCTGAAAATCTGGCTTCAAGATATTGATAAGTTTGGCTTGATCCAACATGGCATTGACAAGCCCTGGGGAGTTTAAGCCTGAGAATAAATTCAACACTCACCCTTCAGTTTTATGGAGGATTTAGTTTTGACTAGATTTGGAAGATGGAATTCTGTCCACATTTAATTCATCAGCCATCTAGTCAGAGAATTGCAAGAACAAGTTGTACAAAACTTGTTTTTTTCAAGGCTTGGAATGGTCAGTAGGTTGCTGTTATTGAACAGAAAACATGAGAGCAAAACAGCCTGTGGAATTTAGAAGCCATTCGCTAGCACAGACTTTCTCCCTGTTGCATGTACCTCAGGCTACAACAGCACAAACGGTTTGAATTAAGCTTACAAGTCCTGCCAAATTATGACAGAGCTGCAGTCATTGTGCCTGTGCAGAACAAATGATGCAGTCTGGAAGCACACAAGGAGGGATGTGTGGAAGCAGTGACTAACAAACAGCAAACAGCTGGGAAATCTCAGATGCAAACCTTTGGCTTCACCTCTCTAGTTTTTCTGTGGTCTGCCACGAGAGCTGGAGCTGTTTGGAGGCTGCAGAGCCAAGCTGGGCTTGATGATGACTCTCAGCTTCCAAAATGGACAAGAAGTGTTACCTAGAGTCTGATAAAAAATTACTCCTTTAAAAAGTAGGTGTAGCTTTTATAAAGCTGCTGCATGCTTTGAAAATCTGATGCAGCTTAAACAACAGGTATCAGAAATGAAGGACAGCAAGTAGTGGCAGGGTAAGGAGAACAGGGTGTATGGGCTCTGTCTTCTGGGTTTCCTAGCCTGCCAAAGAAGGGAGGGGTAGCAATGGGAGATGGTGGCTTGAGAACTGTGAAGGCTGGACAAGGCTGCTGACTCAATTAATGCTCTAACATTCTTCTTCCCTGAGAGGCTTGGCTCGTTGGGATCTTGTAGACAAGCCTGGCTGAGGGAAGAGTATGGCAGAGAAGTTATGTTTGAGTTTGGATGAGAACAGCCTCTGGTTCAGTTAACACCTCCTTGTGCAGTCTTGTCTCTTCGTGATAGTCAAAACCACTGATAATAGAGAATGATGTAGAATGGATTTCATTTGCATACTTCTGAGAAAAAGTTAGCCAGCAGATAATTATTTTGTCAACTAAATAAAATGATAAAGAATAGCCAGAACACAAGGTGCAGACCTAAATCTTTTCAGCCTTTTCCCCTCTTCTGCTACTGCTCATTGCCCAGTTTTCTTCACATCGTAATGGCTCAGTTTGAATATCTGTGAGCTAGTGCCTCTCAAAGTGATATGAGTGGAAGAGACTTGCTTAGTATTTTCAAGTTGCTTATGTGTCAACAGCCGTACTCTGTCTCCCCTGTGCTGAAAATGAGTCTTGAAATCCAATTTGGCTTTGTTTTTTTCTTTGTTGCTACAGATACAAAGGTTTTAAAGGCAACTGCTCGATTTCCTTCATTGAGCAGTTCAGAGCCCTCCACCAGTGCAATAAGTACTGTGAGATGCTGGGTCTGAAATCTCTCCGATCCACTCATCAAAAACAGAGGAAACCAACAGCCATGAAAAGCAAAACTCTACCAAACTCACCAACTATTAAGAAAACAGTGTGCAAGAAAGCAAGAGAACCTAGAGACTTCACATCTTCAGAGCACTGAGTAGCACTGTCCCATCATGTGAAAACTCCTCTTGGGGATATGTAATAGTGGTAGGCACCAATATTCTTACAAGAGAATAATATTTGGGGATATTGTTATGAAGTCATCCTAATGCTGATGCCAGCAACAAAGAAAGGAGATGATTCTGTGATGTAGATACCGGAGATTTAACACGAGAGCAAGATTTTGAAGATAAACTCAGCCACCTGCCTGGATTATTTTACAACCATTCTATGCACTGGTATCTGTATATTTTGAGTCTTGGCCACAGAATGCACCACGAGTCTCCGGAGAACATCTTCCCTTCTGTTTGTGTGTGCATGTGAACCTGTGGTTCAGCTGCAATGTAAACAACAAAACGTTTAAGATGCCACTTAGTAAAAATTTTGCACAGTATTGTTCAGACTGCTTTCTAAAAGTTGTTTTCTCCCCCAGATCTTTGCATGTTGTAGTACAACTATATTTCTATTTTCACAGTAATGTTTTTTCCCACTTACATGTCTTTCAATACAAGAAAAAGCTATTCATGATTGGACATTTGTGTCCTCTCCCCCACAAGAAGATAGCTAGGATCTTTAAGGTTCTCACAATGTGATATCATCAGCTTAAAATTTGGCAATGTGTGTGATTCTCTGCAGCATTCCATGCTTCCTAAGAAAGCTTCCTTGACTCTGCAATTATCCCTGTGGCACACTACTTTGGCACGTGTACCAATCCTATTGTAAGACCCTATTGTAAGACAGAGGCTCAGAGTCTGCGTGTTGCCAAACAGCTAGGGTGTGAAATAAGCCATTGCAGATGGAGGGTATTTCAATGTCTTGCAGCATATAGAATAGGTAAGTCAAATGGCTTTTCTGTGTAGTGTGGAGTTGTTTTTAAAGGAACGTGAGAGGTATCTTGGGACAGTATGTGACTGCTAGTTTTGATTTATTGTTATACCATTTATCCAGCGTACCAGCAAAAGTAGTGTGCCTCCAGATTTGGCAGATTTGCTGCCAGAGGAGGGAACTGTGCTTGTCAGAAACTGCAGCAAGTTTTCTGGACGTTGCCACTTGGAAACCCAACCTACAGTGGGTTACAGCTAGAATAGAAACACTAAAAACATGGCAGACTTCTTATCCCTACTAAATAAATGGGGGTGTAAGGAACCCAACACCTAAATGGAAGTGTGGAGTACAAGGAAGGTCAGTGATGAGGAAGATAAAAGAAATTCTGGCCTATGTTCTACTTTGTATTGATATGCAATGGGTGTCAAGTAGGAAACAAACTGTTGGGGATTAATTGACAGTAGGAAAAGAAACTTCTCTGACTGCAGTTTAGATGTAAACATCTAGAGTTGTTGTCCTCTTGAGTTGTTGCCCTTAAGTGCAGTTACAAGTGCAATTACATTGAAATAATTATACATCAATAGCTGCAAAAAGTAGATAACAATTACCCCTGGTTAAAGCCAACTTAAATTTATAACCTTGTTCTTTTGTGGTTCTCACAGGTCATTGCTCTGAGGCGTATCTAAGGGAAGTAGAGAATTGAGTCTTTGCCGTTTTTTTTTGTTTCACAGAATCACAGAATTCTGGGGGTTGGAAGGGACCTCTAGATATCATCATCCCTCTCTGGGCAGCCTGTTCCAGTGATGCCCTCTCAGCCATCTCTTCTCCAGGCTGAACAGTCCCAGGTCTCCCAGCCTTTCGTCAAAAGGGAGACGCTCCCTGTCACTCTGCACTGGACTCCTAGGAGATCCCTGTCTTTTGAACCAGGGAGCCCAGAACCAGACACAGTATTCTGGATGTGGACTCACTAGGGCAGAGTAGAGGGGGAGGATTGCCTCTCCTGACCTTCTGGCCACGTTCTTTTTAAGGCACACCAGGGTACCACTGGCTTTCTTGGCCACCAGGGCACATTGCTGGCTCACACTGCTGTTTCCTTGTTGCCCCATCCTACTTCATGCTTGCTTAGCTGTCTGCTCTGACCTGCAGCCTGTCTTGTTTGTCTGGCAAGTAGGAAGTCTGTGTCAGGAGTATCTTCTTCATGCCAGTTCCTCTCAACGATTCCTTGCTGACATTTCTGGGTCACGGTATGAACAGCTTAGGTTGTCTAACAACAACAATGAGCAAACTCCAGTGTGCATGTCAGAAACAGGTGGGAAATGGTGCTCGATAGACTAGCTGTCTGCCTGTCTATATTTCCATGTCAGATCTGTGGGGGGAAAAAAAGGCTGTTAAAAATTGCTGTCCTTTGTAGACTGATAATTAGGCACTCTTCCCACCTTATTCCTGCTGCTACAGAACATACAAATATATCCATGTATCCTGTATCACAGAGCATTTGAAAAAATGGTTTGAGAAAGAATGAAAGCTGAGAATCTAATCTCAACTTTATACAAAGATCTGGACCATGAAATCAGACTGCAATTTTAAAATGTTATGCTCTTCATAGGACAGTACTGCAGCTTACGCTGAAGCACTAATGCTTTATGATCTAAGTTTTGTTGTACAAACATTGATGAAACATGCAAGAATGGGGAGTCAGCAAAGCTTCTACTAAACGTCTCTTCTTGAAAAATAATTCATTGCATGAATGTCACGTAGGCATTGAGGTTTTAGAGATATGTCCCTGGGGGTGCTCAAGGCCAGGTTGGATGGGGCACTGGGCAGCCTGGTCTGGTATTAAATATGGAGGTTGGTGGCCCTGCCTGTGCAGGGGGGGTTGGAGCTTCATGATCCTTGAGGTCTCTTCCAACCCAGGCCATTCTGTGATTCTGCGATACGTGTCCCTACAGATAAACTGATAATTTAACCTGATCTTTCCCAGTTTTAAGCAGATCGAAAATAGCCAAGCTCCAAAGGAAACATTTTCAATAACACCAAATGGATCTCAGAGTGTAGATGTCTGCAAAATTCTAGGCATGTCAGTTATCTTTTTGCTACTGGTGTGTGACATACTTTGTACTTTCTCACCCAGTGGAAATTGGCTGCCTCAGTTCCTTTTGAAATAGAACCGTGAGTCTTCTGAAAATTCCTTCCCAGTGGTCACAAGTGTTCAAAGGCAGCAAGATTCAGTGGCAGGATTTGTGTCTAGTAATTTCTTGGATGGCTGTATCGTTGTAGCTCTTTGATATGTAATCTCAGCCTTAACGCACACATCAGCTTCACAAATTGCTTGGCCGCAGGTCTCCAGGGGATGCAATTTTGGAAGGCAGCTGTTTCATTTTAAATGTTGTGCCTTGAATACTTACCCACTTGATGCAGATACTGAATGGAAGACGCCATTAGAAAAGACAGCATGTTTCCCACTCCATCCCTTATAAACCATGTAGTAATAGAAAATTGCATACAATTTGTAGCAGGGGAGCTTTTCAGAATAACTCCCGCAGCTCATTCTCACATAATCCTACAGTGAACTGCAGGAATACATCTACATTATACCTTAATTTTTTTTTTCCTCTTAGAGAAAGTTCAGTGTATCCAACACTGGTGTGGGCGTTGTAAAAGTCATGTTGCTCTACAATAAAAAGCCCAATAAATAGGTTTTTATTCGGAGTTCCAAGAGCACAGTAGCAACAACAGGGAGAGAGGGTTAATCTATACTACTATCCTACCACAGAGTGCTAGGGGAAGGTTTGGAACTTTTTGGACACATCGGTGTTTGAACACTTTAAATGGATTTTCTTAATAATATTGCAAGTGGAACCTTGGGATCCTGTACTGCCATTCCACCAGTGAAGTACCAGCAGTGGTGACTGTTATTTTTCACTAAGCTGTGGTGTCACTGCCAATTGTAGAGCTAGTCCAAAATGACAGACTTAATTTACTGCTCTTTCTGGATACTGTTCTTAGGCAAGTAACAGATGAGGTTCACTGAGTGGGAGGAGAGAAAGAACATAAGATGTTCTTCAAATAAGAAAAATTGCAATAACAATAATCTGGAGAAGGGCGAGCAAGGCTGGCACAAGCTCCCTGGACTCTGGCAGGCATGATGAAGGTCAGAAGGGATTTTCTTCATTTCTCTCTCAATCAAAAGTTGAGAAGACAAGCTGCTGCTGTGAAGACATTATCCAGAGGGTCATGCAGACAAGGTCGCTTTCACTTTTCTTTATCAGAGCCAGAGAAAAGAGAAGGAGGTTCTGCTCTCTTGACCCCCCCAAGCTCACATGCACAAATATTGCTTCAGCTAGCGGGGAATTGCCTGCAAAGGGCTTTTTTAAAAATAAGCCATAGCTATCTGCAGCTGTGCTCATTTCATTATGATTCTGCCATAAAATTTTGTGGGTGTGAAATTACTGTGACTTAGTGAGTCTTGGGCAGCAGAATACTGGCTCTGGGAGTCTTTCTGTTGCTGCCGTATTCTAGTTGTGTTGATGGATGACTGAGGCTGTTTTGTAGCAGTGACAGAACAATGTACCTTGTTAGTGTTAATGCCCAGTGGTCTAACAAATGCCCTGTTCTGCGTTTGTGCTGGATGTTTTGAGTGTGGCCCACTGCATTCTGTTCTTCACCTGCTCCTTGCAGAGAAGAGATAGGACCCAACCTTGTAGCACATGGCAGCCCAGCCCTTACCTTTCCTTTGCAAAGATCCTTTTTGTACGTCTAAAATCCCATTTATGACATGAACAGTCTGTGTGTTCCCCTGAACTCACAGTGGGATATGCAGTTGGTCTTGTGACAGTGGTGCAAACAGAATCAGATGGTAAAAGCTGCTCGACTGCTCTAGCTAGATTTGTGCCAGGTACGTGGCACAAATGGTTTATACCTGCAGTTTGCTTATTTCACAGGTCCTTAGCAAGTGACATAAACAGGGATGGACTTGTCATCAGCAGAAAGAAACACACCCCAAAACAGGCACTGCTTCTACAGAAATATGTTTGAATGGACATCCTGTGTAATGCAGGAAACCCCAGAAGAGAGGAATAAAACCAGGATATTTCTGTTCATCCATTCATGCTTAATGTAGTAGCCAAAATTAAAATTCATTGTTCCTGACAGTAAAACTGCACCAGGGAAGAAACCAACAGGCTCAGTGTAGACTGAAAGGGTATTGTCAGGCAAGTGGGATAACAGTGCATAAGCATCTGTTGCAAAGATGAAAAAATAGAGAAAGTGGGGAAAGGCACTCACAAACCAATGCTTTTATGAATGTTTGTAACCCGGTGCAGCTGAATGCAGTTGGGACAATGAAACTGAAAACACAGGAGAAAGATTTACACACATTTAAAAACATTGAAAGAAGTGGCAGAACCAACTACTTTGAAGAACTCATTGAGAGCAGCCCTGTGGAGGACTTGGGGATCCTGATGGACAAAAAGCTGGACATGAGGCAGCAGTGTGTGCTTGCAGCCCAGAAGGCCAAGAGTATCCCTGGGCTGCACCAACAGAGGGGTGGCCAGCAGGGAGAGAGAGCCACTCTGCCCTTGTGAGGCCCCACCTGGAGTATTGTGTCCAAACCTTGGATGACAGTACAGGAGGGATGTGGAGCTGCTGGAGTGGGTCCAGAGGAGACCACAAAGATGATGAAACGGCTGGAGCACCTCCCCTATGAAGAAGGGTTGAGGGCCTTTGAGAAGGTTCCAGGGAGACTTCATTGCGACTTTCCGAAACTTGAAGGGAGCTTATAAAGGAGGAGGGGAGTTGAGTTTTACATGATCTAGTAGATAGGGCAAGGGGGAATGCCTTTAAACTAAAAGAGGGGAGGTTTAGATCAGATGTTAGGAATAGCTGTTTTACTCAGAGGGTGGTGAGTGCTGGCACAGGCTGCCCAGAGAGGTTGTGGATGCTCCATCCCTGGAGGCGTTCAAGGCCTGGTTGGACGGGGCACTGGGCAGCCTGAGCTGGTAGCTTGCAACCAGCTCATGGCAGGTGGTTGGAACTAGGTGATCCTTAAATCCTCTCCAACCTAAGCCATTCTACGATATATTTCTAAGTTCCATAGAGCAGAAATAAAATGACAAGCTACTTTTCACAGAAGTTATGCATATGCCAGCAAGAAAGTGATCAAATCAATGAATGCGGAAGTGAAATCAGTCAGTCTTTTCTTCCAACAAAGTGCCCTTTAGCAGCAATCCAGCATTTAAGATCCACCAAGATCAGTTATTAAGGGCATTCAGGAAACAAGCTTCAGGATTGAATGGTAACAAGGCTCCCTACGTAAAGGAAGCTTTCCCTTCCTTGCCTGTCCACGAGGGCCAAAGGGTGCAGATATGTCACATTAGCTGGTGATGCCAGCTCTTTCCTAACGAGGCCTGTTTTACAAGTTTTCTTTTTACATCTTCCACCTGTACTTCCACTTAGGAATAACTCAAAAGAACCATGCTTTTCTTTCAGATGCTGGCAGAACTGGGTAAGTGTTCTTTGCTATAGGTACCAAATAACATAGCTCCTGGACCTCTGCAAGGCCCCAGACCAACTGTTTTTCTGGGCCTTTGTAAAGTTAGCCAACTAATAATCAGCATAAGCACAGATCCATTCTTGCAGATGGACTGGCATGTGAATGCTGCTGTGCTGCCTCCAGCAGCAAGTAACACCTGAAATCAGTACAGCTGTAGTACTGATCTAAACTTCATGCACCTGAACAGGATCTGTGCAGTGCCACAGCTTGTGCTGCTGCACCATGTTCACAGAAACTGCGTATTTCTGTGTGTAACACTGCCAAAGCTGTTTTGGAACCGTTACCTTGGCTCTAGTATGGCTGATGCTGGGCCAGGTTGCATTTGTTGGTTGTCTACATGGTATGCTTACCTGTCCCTCTTGATCCTACCTCTCAGTCTGATCTGATCCTCAGTAAAGACAATAAAGCCTCCTTTATATGTTACCAAACCAGCTTGGGTCTGAACCCTCATCTTCCTCTTCTGCCTTTGAGCACCCCACTCCTCATGCTTTGTGTCATCATCTGTCCTTCCTATGACCACCATCTCACCTCCACCTCTCCTCTACCTTCTCTCCCACTGACCCTGCTCCTTCCTCTTCTTTGTGCCTGATGTTTATTTATTTGAAAGGGAAAACAGCATGTCACGAATGGCTGTGATCATAGCTGAAACAATCTGTGCTTCTGGAATGCAGGACCTGGGGATCTGCAAGGTGAAATGACATCAGGAAGACCTGAAAGGCCAGAACTGACAGCATCTGCATCATGATCATCTCCATAGTAACGTTATCACCAGGACTATTCCAGAACCAGAGCTGACTGTGCAGCATCTCATTGGTGGTAAAGCATCCTCCGTGGTCACAGGCTATACCTGTAAACTCATTTTTGCCTAGTGTATACATACTTATTCCTTGTGCAAGAGCTGCTCCTGCGCTGATTAATCAGGAGGCAACTGGGTTACTCTCCATTCAGACACCTCTCATTGCTCTCTCAGATAACAGCAGAGGGGCAGTGCAGGTTTCCAGAACGGATGGTAACAAAAGAAAAGGGTGAGTGCAAACAGCAATTAGGATATATATAAAGTTCAGGAGAACTTCTCTGGGTTCCTCTGTGAAGAACTGTCATTGTTATCACTTGAAGTGCTGAAAATTCTTTGAAGATAACCAAGACCAGAACTGAATTTTGCTACATAATAGTGTAGTTCTCCCATCCGTTTCCAGCAGTGTTCATTGCTAGTGACTTCTCCACAACAGTAACTCGTGGAAGAAAACAAAGTTTAGGGAATAAAATTAAATAGCCTACTGGAGATGTTGTGTGTAGTGGAATTGTTTGCAAATAGAAACACAGTATAGTATATTAATATATTTATCTTCCAGCAACGCTCTGCACAATACTGAAGTACAGCCGTAGGAAGCATCCTTTTCATTATGTGTGCCTTATTACTTAGCACTAGAAGTACTGGTGAACTATGAACATGCTGAATAAAGGCTACAGCTCCCCCTGCAAATAACCAGAAAGCAGTATTCTGTGAGCCTAAGTCTTGGATTATTCAGTGGGATTTAGGCTTCCCAGAGCAGTGTTGTTGCCAGGCTTTCATAACCTGTTTGGAAGTTCCCACCACTGACTCCTTCACAAGAGTTTTCAGAAGAATTTCCACAAGGAAATTATGACCTCCCCAAACTCAGATCATACATAGCATTGCGAAATAGAAGGGAACAGAGCTGAAAGCATTTGAAACCTGAATAAATGATGTTCCCAGTTAGATGTAAAAGCTTTTTATCAGAATTTTGAAAGGTGTTTTGTTTGAAAATCACAATCATCCCAGGCAATTATTGTTTGAAACATATATGTTTTGCTTTGGTGCAAAAATAAGAACCAGGGTTTGACTTCATCGGGTAATTGGCTTCAGTACTCTACAGCTACGGTCAATCCAACAGGAAAATCTCAGGCCAACCTTGCTTTCCAGAGGCAATCACAGCTGCACTGACTCCAATGAAATCAACATTCCTATCACTTGTGGTGCGATTCCTTTGGACAACTCTTGTGTGTTCTGCAGTGGGGATCTGGAAAGGCACATGGCAGGGTATGCTTTTCCCACATACTGGGATTTATAAGTGGGTTCACTTATAAAAGAAGGAGTCATCTTGACATGAAAAAAGCTTATTTATTCCTCAGTACAGTGGTAAACATATTGCTATAATTCACATACTTCTCTGACTTGAAGTCTCATCTACCAGTAGCTATTTAGTGTGATAATGGCGTTTGATAGATTGGACACAAACACCATTGTCACACTCCACAGCTCTGGCAGCAGATTGTCAGCCCATGGTAGAAGTCATAGGCACGCAGCACGGAGACATCAGCACGGAGACATCAGCACGGAGACTTCAGAGATCTGCAAAACACAGAAAAAGACCATGTGTATGCATTCTTAATATGTAGTACCTCACTGTTCTCACCAAGGGTGTGAGAGCACTGAGACAGCGTTTTTTGCGTCAAGTAGCTGCAGTAATGTAAAAGATAAGTAGCTTTAAGTGTGCATTTATAGGCAAAGGAAATGGACAGGCGGATTGAGAAAGTCATCGGTCTGGTTTTAAGGGATTTTGGAGAGAGGGATGAATCATTCTTCACAGGGACTGGTGCCTTTCTTACTGATGGAGTCAACTCAGAATAAGTGCTTTACTTTTATAGAGCTTTGTTAGATCATAAAGTCAATATTTGTTTCCCATATGCATGTCTTTGCCAGCATCTTAAAACCAGCTCGCTTAGAAGGTAGCAAGGTGGTCTTTGCTTCTCATTTATATCCAACAGTGAAGTAAGCAGTGCAACTGAGGTACACAACTACTGTTTCCTCTTCCAGAACGGTTTCTTTGTTTGACAGGACAGAATGCTTTTCCATATTTCATCTGCAAATCAGATAGCATTTCTGTATATCATGCCTATTCATGAAAACTGCTCTAAGAGCACAGAATGCTTACTGAGTATCATCTTATGCACAGTGATTTGCTAAACCAGTTCAGTTGTGTGTCATCAGCACATCTGAATGTTGCAAACCCGAAGAGAAAACAGAGAAAGAAGAGCACAGGAAAGGAAGCAGATTAGAAAATTGAGCCTGGGTAGCCCTTGTACCCTTCTCTTCTCTGCATCCACTTTCTCCTCAGTCTATAAAGGGTGTCACCTAGCGTGATGTCTCTGCAGGAACATTTTGGGTACTAACTGGAAGAAACAGTGACCTATACAGATAGAAAGTAGCTTTGTGAACATGCAAGCTGGATAGTGAATGTTCATCAATATCTGTCATTACTCACTCCCCTGGTGCTGTGTCATTCTCACACAGCAACATTCTTAGCACCTCTGCTTTATTCCCAGTCTGATATCAGCACTCCCATCACACCTTCCAGCTGAGAAAGAAAAGGGAGAGGTACACACCTCTATCACTGACTCCTTTTTCAAATCTAAATATTTGACAGAACTGAGTCATGTTGTCTGAATGCAGTACAGCTATGGAGGGAAATCACATTTCTGTCCTTGTTCAGAGCAAGCCACTGCTCTAAATATCAGCTTCTGGAAGAAGGAGGAGAGGCATTCCTAGAATCAGGGCATGCTGAAGTTGGTGAGAAGCACAGATCTGTGCACCTCAAAGGAAGAGATTGTGTATGGGCAGCTACCACCAAGTCCACTGAAACACTGGAGCTGGCTGAGGGGAGGACGTGGCTCTGAAGGAAAGGTTTCAGCACAAGAACCTGCTTTCCAGATGAGATACAGATTGAGGGCTACCACAGAAACAGCAGCCGTGGTTTGAGGAAGTAACATGGAGTGCAACAGCAAACGGTGAGGTTAACAGCCTGGGGCTTCCACATGCTGATTTCCATATGCAAATCTTAAGATAGGGAAGCTTAGCTTGCTCCATTCTACAGCAATACTAAAGCTAAAGTGTCAGCAGAGGGGAGATGCACTGAGCTGTCCTGCTGCCCACACGGGTTGAACACGCCTGAACCACCAGCACACCCTGCACAGTGTGACAAGTATTTTTTCTGCAGTCCTAACCTTTGGATGCAACTTTCTGTTGTGGGTTTTTTTTATTATTATTTTTTTCTTTTTTTCTGGAAACTTTCTCATAAACACAATCTATTTCAACCTGTGTGGATCTGCCCATGCAGACTGACAGTCTGCAGCGCTCTGGACCAGTTTAACCACTGATTTAAAAATGCATATAATTGAACCTATGAGTAAGTGTGACTTGGCAGCATGAGCTGAGCTCTGAGCAGCCTGTGGCTGGCAAATAGCAAAGCTATGAGTGGCTGAGAGCTGCTTACCGTGTCAGATTGCTTTGGGTTTTGAACATGATTACTACAACTGCTCTGCTATGCCTACTCTTGTCAAGGAAGTAGCACACGAGAGTAGGTGCTTGAGAAGGTCTGAGACTTTTCCAAGTGCTTTTTGACTTGTACTGACTTGAAGTCTCTATAAGCAGTGGGGGAAATGCACACACACAATAGTGGGGTGGTTGCAGACCACCCACAGGTTGTGCCACCGAGAAATCACAGCTACAAGAGGAGCCATGTCCAAAGGAAGGGAAGGATCTGAGCACATCCTGCACATCAGAACAGCACTGAGTGCTTTGAATTAACGATGCACAGTTACACCCAGAACACTTGATATCTGGTCAGGATGCTGCTTGCATTTGCATACTTGAGGTCTGCGAGGATATTTTTAATGAATGTGTCTCCGCTTTAGCTACTGATAGTTGGAAATTAATGCCAATTATGTTGTTAATACAAACAACATACATTGCTTTCTAACTCATCATGGCAGTAGCGGTCTTCCCCCACCTTTCCCAGTACACATTTTACTCAGCATTATGACTGCATCAGAAGGAAAAGGTAAAAGAATCCTACTCCATTTAAGCCCTCCAACCAAAAGTGAGACAGTCGCTGGCATATCCAGAGCCAAGAGCAGCAGGGCTCTGGCAGAGGCACCTCAGGGGTTGGCTGTGAAATACAGACAACAGCCAGATAAAAAATGCAACTGCAGCAGGCAGCTTCGTAGTTCCACAGCTACATGGAAAAGAGAATATTTCCAAGAACAAAAGGTAGTGAAAGAAAGAAACATGCAGCTTTTGGTATTGCAGTGGAGCAAGAAAACCCAGAGCAACAAGGGAGCAGCAGTACAGAGAGAAAGCGACAAACACACATTGTCACAGAAAAACAACTCTGCTTTTTGCTTCTCATCTATTAGCAGGATGTTCTAGTCCCAAAGATAACTGCAAACATGAGAATTTTTCAAGAAGCATCACAGTATGGATCACAACATTTGTCCTTTTCATACCTTCGGGCTTGGAAGCGTCCCTGCAAGTGCAGTGAAGCCTGGCCACGTTTACTACCAGCTGTATTTTCTTCCTAAGCCAACCTAATCCCTTTAATAGAAAGTGTGGGCTGAGATCGCCATGTACAAGACATTAAATCCTGCTAAATTATACAAGCCATCTGCAGATATTTTGTTATTCCAAAGGGCTTCTTATTTGAAAGTCACTTGCTCTATTTTCCTTCTGCTAGTCCGTTTTATCATTCCTTTTCCTCACATGAATCAAGCATGGGAAGGCACTTACCATTGCAGACAGCGGGTCCTGTGGTGTGCCATGGGGATCTGTCACAACTGAGGTGCTGTTGTGTGACATTTTGCTGAAGATCACTGTGCCCGGGTAGCTGGAGAACCTGGTTTTCTTTTATGAGATGACAGCAGTGGTCAGCTGTTCAAGGCCTCTGTTTCCAAGGGACACCTTTGCCTCGCCCTTTATGGGATCCTGAGGTTTTAAAGTAAACAATTCATTCTCTTTCTGATAAGTCATATTAAAATATTGATCCAGGGGGAGGGAGATGGCTCTCACTGCACAGGGTCAGGATCACCTTTATTCAAAAGGAGTAAGGAACGGGGGAAAAAGACCCTGAAAGCTCCCTTTTCTCTCCTTTTTTAATGTGGGTTTCATTTTCCAGCATTCCTATGACATGGGGGAAAAGCCTGACTTCAGCTAAGAGCAGTAATGGCTAAATCAGGAATTATACACAGGCTTCGGGACCTCATCCAGATAATCAGCAGCCAGATCACTGCATAAACCTCCAAATCTAAGGTGTTTTTAATTGCACATTTTTGGTGTAGGCTACTATGGGATCTGAACCTGAGAGTTCTCTAAATGTTAGTTGAGGTCCTCTTTCAGTACAGGAACCTTCCTGAGAGTTAACTAGCTGGTGTTTCACTGCTGATGTTGACTGACATGCTTCCATTCCACTAGAATATAAATATCTCGTAGCAGATTTGGGGAAAAGTTGAAAAGATTAGAATTTTCACTATAATACCTCACATAAGCAAAGGATCAGGTGGCCTTGCTTCTTTTGGATGGATGTGCCCATTTGGCAGATGAAAAACAACAGAAAATCAAACATGGAGGAAATTCTTTACCTTGCATTCTTCTTGCATTCAAGCTTTAGTACCAGCAGACCTCAAACAGAGCACATATATTTTCTGTCCTTCTTAAGATACCTTACCTGCCAGAGTAAGATGAAACCATTTGGTGCATATGAACTCCAAGAATCAGAGCTCTCTTTTCATGAAGTCTTACCACTACATTTATAGTTCAAGAATAATTTTTTCCCCTTACGAAGAACTGCAGAACGTATCATTATTAGGGCATTATGGTGACACATTTCTCTAACCTTAGCTGTAAAAGCAAAGTTGTTGCCTAATGCATATAACAACGTTGCTGTACCATTTCCAGTTTTGTTAAAGATTTTGAGTAACAGCAAACGCAAGTGAATAATGTGACAGGTGACAGATAGCAGGAAAGTGAAGAGTGAATGAGACCAGAGAAGAAAGAACATGCTTCATCCTCTGCATCGGGGTATTGGAGAAGGGTACTGAATTAAGAGTTTTGTAAGAACACATTCCTAGACTGCTTGTTTTTAGTGAAAAATATCTCATCTGGGATATGTACAAAGATGGAATTAATAGTAGTAGCAGCAGCAGTAGTAGTAGTGGTAGTTCATGGTCTGTTCAAATAGTAGAACAGGATCTGGGGAAAATACTTATTTAAAAATTACTGGTATAATTATACCAGAATCCCATGTGCAAACAGCACATGTCGTTCTGAAAATACAGAGATACATCTCCAGGAGGTGTCTTTCAATGTGCTTATTGAAAACGAGAGTGCAAGAACGCCTTAACAAAGAACAAAACAGAATGCCACCACGTTCTCCAACAACAGCAGAGAAAACCCAGCACGTACTGCTGTTAGTCACAGAGGAAGCACCACTTACTCGGTGTTTCGGGGTTGTGTTTCTGAATAAAAGCTCTTCTCCTTGAAATGGCAATCTGCCATTGTATGTGAAGAACGGCCCACTACACTCAGAGCCACTGATGGGAGTCTGAAGCAGCACCGCAACATTCATTGGCGTTGCAGTCCGGTTTTAGTCCAATTCTTTTTAATTAAATGCCAAATTATTTGGAAATTCTTGGAAAAAACCAAACCAAAACAAAAAAACACCCTGCTTTGTTTAAATGTCAGCAAAGGGGACACAAGGACAAACAGGTGCATTGCACCTTCATCCAAGGGCCGAATTCTTGCCTTGAAAATATGTAGGAACAACCCAAATCAAAACTATCATTGAATTTCAGTCTGACTTTGAAGGTGGCATTGCTCAGAGCAGAGAAGTGGGTCCTGTGACCTCCCAGCATCCTTTCCAACCTGAAGTTCTGTGGTGCTCTGACTCTGTTTTATGTGTGCAGCTGCTGTTAATTCGTGTGTCACTGTGCAAACACTGAAATTTGGTCCACCCAAGGGCTCTTCCCTGTCATCTGTCTTATACAAGATATGGGGGGTGTAAAGTGCAAAATAGAACTCTGAGGAATGTAACCCTTTCCACATGGAAAGAGTGAAAGAACCCCAGAATTGAAGGAATGATAATGCAGAGGTACGTGGGTTGCTCTGAAAGTAATGCCTCCTGTTTATTTCCAGAGAAACAATGACAGACACGAAGAGCACAGGAACACTGTTTGATAGAGCAGATTCTCAGCTACAAAACCATAGTCACCACCATTAGGCGATTCACATGGATGAGATGACCAAGATGCTCTTTATTTCGTGGTGTGGCAGCTGTATGTGGTTGTCCAGAATGTGGCTTGTCTTTCATGTTGCTGTTGCCACTGCCCATGTTGTGAACCAACATATTAACACAGGAGTCATTACTTTTGGAGCAGCCCTTATATAAACAGGACTTCCCATTCTGGAAAGTTTTTCATGCTGGAAAGTTTTAACAAACAGTAAGAAACTGTTTAAAAAGATTTTTAAAAGCACGTTTTAGCTCAAACTGGAGATGTTCAAGTAAGGGTTCCTTTACATGTCCTGAAAGGAGCTTCCCTGAGTCCATTTTTGTTCTTTTTATTCTACGCTCAAAATCAGAATAGTTTAAAATTTCCATGAGAAAAAAAAATAGCAACGAGAAGGGCCACGCTGTGCAAGAGGAAGCCAGAGCTTTCTCTTCCCCGTTGGGGTGTCCAAACCTCTCATGCTATCCAGCTAACTTGCCAAAAGCCTCAGGTCAATGCCAGCTGCAGTTCTGAGTGATGGGCAACTGGGCCTTCAGCGGGGAAAGGGCTTAATGTGAAAGATTCTGACCTGAAAAACATGATGCTGTAAAACATAGAGATGTAAAAGGGAACTACAGAGGCACCAGCCCAAGGAGACTCCCATTCTGCAGTCCTGTGGAGCAGACATGTAGAAATTCTCTTTTCTTGGGCTCCATCCTCAGAACCTAACTGTTTGCAATGATGATCATTTACATATGAGAATTTGAGCTGTATCTCTATGGATTTTCACCCCAGTTCTATCTTTAACAAGCATAGAATCAATACTCTCAGTTTCATGCTGACATAGAGTTGGCTAATCCATCTGTAGAAAACCTCACCAGCTTCCTGCTGTGGGCATAGCTTGGTTTAAAACAGACTAATCATAATCCAAATTTTAGATCAGATGCTTTGATGTTGAAAACTGACATGTATTGAATGATATGTCTGAATCTTCCCTTTGATATAAGCTATTCACTTCAGCAAAGCTATGCTGATCTTTTTCTCTTATATAATTGCTACAGAAATTCTTGGTTTGAAAGTGGGCAAAAATGGTGTTTGTTTATGTTGCTAACTGAAATTCTTACAGTATTCAAGAGGCAATAAACTTCATGAACATTGAAGGACGTTCGCTTTACCAGCATCACCACTGCAGTATAACAGACAAAAGTGAAGTGCATGTAGTGCTAGGGCAACTTATATCACAGCAGTGAAAATGATTTGACCTTTCTTAGTCAATGGTAGAGGTTAAAGATTACCTATTCTGGTCATTCTGACTACTAGAAAGATTAACTTAAAGCAGTATAAAGTAGAGCAAAGGTATTTAACCTGGAAGCCATGATCTCTCCTGATTACTTCTTGGGCTCAGTAAACGAAATTGATTTGAATTTCTCAATCATCAAATTCATTACATCAGTTCTGGATCATCCTGGCATTCCCCATTAAATTCACCATCTGACAGGTCAGACATGAATACATAAGGCTAAAGATTATCTTCAGGTTAAAGGTGTAAAGCCTGAATAACCATGTACTGTCCATAAAATCTGTGTGCTTCCCCAGCAAAATGGTTGTGGATAGAATTAAAATAATTTCTGTATGTGCAGATCTTCTCTCCCTTCCTGGATGGCCCAGGAGGTCCAAAGGCCTCCCTCTCTATATACCATCAGCTGCAAGCCCCTACCTTACATCTTTTCTGAACTTGCATATCAGCTCATTGTGCTGCTGTATGATGATTTCTTTTGGCGTATAGAATTTAGTCACCGTGAGGTGCCATGAGGTTTTCCACTCCTTGTGCCACCCCTCCCATGTCCACATTTTCAACTCTTTTCACAGCGCATTAGGAACTGACATGTTGGACAGGTTGGATGCAGAAAGTTTAATCTTAGATCTGTAAGTCATAGAATCATAGAATCATAGAATGGCCTGGGTTGAAAAGGACCACAGTGATCATCTCGTTTCAACCCCCTGCTATGTGCAGGGTCGCCAACCACCAGACCAGGCTGCCCAGAGCCAGATCCAGCCTGGCCTTGAATGCCTCCAGGGATGGGGCATCCACAGCCTCCTTGGGCAAAGTATGAGGTAATTATTTCAGAACTACAGCTCTAAGTCATTTAAGAGTCCCAATCCCAGAAGTACTTAATCTTCAGGACTCGACAGAATAAGCCAAACCTTTGCTCAGCAGTGGCCAATGCCACCTACATCAAAAGGAGGGAAAGAAACAGAAAGGAAATAAACAACGAATACAGAAAGATGCAAACACAGCACATGCCACCTCCTCTGCCCTTAACTGCTATTTGCTCCAACTTTTCCAGTAGTGATGAAGTTCATCCTGGGTGTGAATGTTTACAATGTGCTGTGCTTCAGGTGAAACCTTTTGCTAATACATTTTAAAAGAATTCAGTGTAGGCTTTGACATAATCCTTCTTGTTTTTGTCTTTCAATAAAGAACAATTTCAGGCTTAGAAAGTGGCTAAAAAATCAGGAAGACGATTCTGTATTTGTGTGTTGAAAAGTCGACCAGCTCTTCTGCCGTCAGTTTGGCCGCGTTGTTGATGACAGGAAAAAGAACTCCTTGGAGTTGGGCTACGCATCAGGAGTGCACTGAGCCAAGGGGTAGCCAGGATAAGGGTACTGAATACAGCTTAGGGGTTGCTTTTTTCTCTATTATTTGTTCATAGAATCATAGAATGGCTTGGGTTGGAGGGGACCTCAAGTATCATCAAGCTCCAACCCCCCCGCCACAGGCAAGACCACCAACCTCCACGTTTAATACCAGACCAGGCTGCTCAGGGCCCCATCCAACCTGGCCTTGAACACCTCCAGGGATGGATGGGGCATCCACAGCATCTCTGGGCAGCTGTTCCAACACCTCACCACTCTCATAGTAAAGAACTTCCCCCTGACATCCAACCTAAATCTTCCCTCCTTCAACTTAAAACCATTTCCCCTTGTCCTGCTATTATCTACCCTTGTTCCTCTCTATCTGTCATAATTAGTGATATCAATGCTGTGAAGACAAAAAGTCTTTTGATTTTTGACACGAAGTCTTGACTGTCATTTCACATGGAAATTGCAGACAACTCACTAGCTAAATGCAAACATTCCATAGACATCATACTTAATCTCACTGTGTAGCAGTGATCCTTCAGGTTACAAACTCGTTTGCTGTTCTATGCAGCATGAAGTTGAGTTTCACATGGCTGTTCTTGGCCTAGGTGCCATAGCTCTGCTGAACTGGAACGGTTGTCACGAAGTCCTGTTTTCAAGACCACACTGTTCTTTTTGCTCGTTTGTCTCTTTGGGAATTGCATTCCTGTTGGAGTATGTCTGTAGGGGAGGATATAGGAGTTCTGGGTGCAGCTGATTCTGATTGCTCAGATTAATGAAGGTGATTAGAGTCAGGCATCACGACTTTGTGTGCTAAGAGATTTCTACTGGGAAAATAGGACTAAAGCTAGTCCTGTGAAAAGAGTAGAAGAGCTGTTTCAAGAAGAGAAGTAGGTTGTATTTGTAACTGGTGAGTGCTGTGGGAAGGATATTCTTTTTGAAAGCAAAACCTGGTTTTCAGTTTGAAATCTATTATGAATCCATTGGCTGTTGAAAATGGGTTTAGGAGTAATACAGTTGTTGAGACAAAGTGAAAATGAATAAGTCTTCAGTATTAGCAGGTGTGAGGGTGGCTCAGGGACCTTTCTAGAAGCCTCAGTCCTTGGATTCAAGGTGGATAGGTCTTCAGAACAGTGTTAATTGGAGAAGGTTATATAGTGTGCTGAGTATTAAATTTACTGGATAGTGACAGCATTAGACTACCTGAAACTGCTCTTCTGGACTGACTCAGGTTGAGGAAGTTTGCAATTGATGAATCAGGAAAGATTTGTTCTAGGCTTCTAATCTTCAATTGTCATGTGAATGCTCAGTGGTGCCAATACTCAGCAATTACAATTGCAGGAGTTACTGTTCCCTTGCCATGTATCAGACTTCATGCTGTTTACAGAATAGACATATATGGGTTGTAAGATGGGTAGAAAATGAGCTGGATTTGAGGTAAATCACCAGAAAACTTGCTTCCCTTCATCTTAATGCCTGGAAATTTACATAAAATTGCTGAGGGTGGAAAAGTAAGTAAGTGCGATGTTAATTGAATCAGAGTCTTGCATTGCCTGGGCAGGTGAGATAGGCTGGGTGCTGAGCCTTGGGCAGTTCTTGTGGTTAATACTGGAGGAAGGCTTTCCTAGCAAGGCTACTCAGGGCAGAATAGTGCAGCTTTCTTGAGATCAGCTCCTGGCAATCTGTGTGTTTGCAGTCCACTAACAGAGCAGCTTGGCATGGAGCTCCCAAAGCATTTGGCTGAGGTGTAATTCCAAAGGCAGTGTTGACCAGTGAGGCTTAGGCATTCATTTTGCAGCAATGCAGAAGGTCTAGGAGGTCTAGGCTTTGCTCAGGACCCATCTGGCATTTTTGCCATCATCTGCAGCGTGTGCATTGGTAAAAGTACTTAGCTGTTCTTGAAACAGGAACATTGACCTGGAACCTCAGTAGTTGAAAAAAGAAGTGGTTATCTCTGCTGTTGCCTGGAAACCTCTCACGAATGTGTTAGAGAACAGCTGTAGAGTGTCAGACCTCTACACAGGCATCAAGGCTTTGTCTGTGTGAAAGCAGCCTGGCTTGTGGTGAAGCTGAAGAGGTTGGATTCAGATGGGTTTTGCAGAGGAGCTCTTACAGTCTGTACAGCGTTTTGAAGACTGCTACTTAAGGGTGCATATCTCTGAACCAGATGACTGAGTTCGTCACTGTCTGAAATGGACTGAGAACAAATAACAGGTGTGTCCTGCTGTGGAGTGTGCTGTGTCCTCTGTAGTGCAAGGGGTGGCTCTGTCACAAATGCCTACAAACCAATTGTTCTGAAGAACTATGTCTGGAGAGCAGAAAAGTTGGCGTTTCAGATGCTGAAATAGTGAGATGGAGGTGATATCACTGAAGTGTTGCATGATGTAAGGTGTGGATCAGTTATGTTACACCCAGCACCTGATTGTATGTCAGGTCTTTTATTGAGTAATGTGTTTAAATCTCGAAAGTGAAGCTGATTGTGTATAATTTCCAAAGATGTACATGAGTGAAACATCTGAACAACTCCTGGCACCAATCCAGCCCAGTGGAAGGGGCTGCCCAGGAAGGTGGTGGGTCACCATCCTTGGAGGTGTTCAAGGAACATGTAGGTGTTGTACTGAGGGCCATGGTTTAGTGGTCAGTATTGGTGGTAGGTGGATGGTTGGACTGGATGATCTTGGAGGTCCTTTCCAACCTCGGTGATTTTGTGATTCTATGATCTGTCCTGGGTTTAAGTGGATTTAAGGGTAGGTTATGTTTGTGTTGGGTTCTCAGGAAATGATGGCTCTTTCGTGCCCTATGGACCATATTTAACCACAGTTCAGTACATGGGCCTTTTACACTGCAGTGGATGGCAGCCTATGTTAATGCTTCTTGATATCTTGCATAAATCCTCTGTAGAGCCCTACAGCACCGGAGTCCAAAAAACAGCATCTTTTTTTTAAAATTCTTTTTCAGTCTTTAGTGGCTGTGCTTTTGCTGGTGTTTGATAACATCCTACCCTGTCCCTCTCTGGAAATACCTGCCATGAAAACAGAAACGTGCAGTATTGTGGCCCTTTCTTGTGTGTTTTCACAGACACCGTTGATCTGCTGTGTGCAAATGTAGGCTTGTTTTTGGAAGAGACAGCTCGATGTGAAAAGGGAAAGGTTTCTCACCTTTCCTTGGTGTGGGAGTGTGGTGGGCACACTGAGTGTGTGAGCTCTTCTAGGACACCTGGTTGGTGTAAAGCTATTAGGAATTAAGTGCAGATTGTGGAAATCGGCTGCCTTTGCTGTCACATAACGATTCAAATGGCCAGAACTTTAAACTGATTGCTGTGACTGCACTGGTTTGCCAGGTTATACAATGTTGTGATCAGAATACGCTTAAAAGACAAATTAATTTGTAACTTCTTCCGTATTGTTTTTTTTCTGTGCTTCATTTCTTAATATCTCATTTCTTTGGCATCAGTGGTCAAAAGGGAAATGGGTTTGACCAGCAGACTAGTTCGTAAAGTCATGGAGGTAGGGGAGTGGGGAAGAAAATTGGTTTGCAATAAACATCCACTTGAAATATTTAAGTATTGAAAAGAAAACATGTATTTTTGGAAACTCAACCGAGGTGTTACAGTAATCTTTTCTTAAAACAGAATTGTTCTATTATTGCTTGTTCAGAGACTGTATTTCATATCCGCAGCACAGCCCCCACAATGCAGTACGATGCTGCTCCTTGGCTGAGCCACTGATTCCATCTTGCTTTTGTTTCTCAGAACAAAATGCATGCATCTAAGCTGCAGTTTTCTTTAAGTTGCAAACTGTTTCAGGTACAC
Source organism: Pavo muticus (assembly GCA_016647715.1). Classification (NCBI taxonomy): domain Eukaryota; kingdom Metazoa; phylum Chordata; class Aves; order Galliformes; family Phasianidae; genus Pavo; species Pavo muticus. Next base: position 1,419,630 of record JACDJE010000204.1, read on the forward strand.
TGAGTCTTAGAGGACTCATCGTGAGCAGAAGCAGCTTGAATTTTCTGGCTTTTATTTTAAAAGCTAAAACTTTCCATGGGCGCAAAACGAAAGAACATGTTCCACTCTTGTTATTTCCCTGTTGTACTGGAAATCAATTCAACATATGCAAAACTTGTTTCAGTAATAACAATGGATAAAACTTTTGAAAATAGAAGATAGATACGTTTGAGTTTATATGAAGACCAAGTAGTTAGTCTTATGTTGAAATGGAGACTGGAATCTGCAATTTGCAGTAATTTCAACACTCACTTTCATGGCTTATTCAGGGATTCAGAGATTGAGAAGTATAATCTGCAAGCAGAAATAATAAATCTTTGATTTTATACTTGCAGCATACATTCTGTATGAAATGAAACTTGCAACTCACCTGCTGCTCCTAGAATACTCTTCAAAACTTGCTTTTCTTCTGAGGAAGTTTATTACGCCTGGAAGCAAACAACCATGCCACCTCTACAAAGCCTGGTTTTATCCCCAGTGCAGAGCAGGTTATTTCGTCCTGACCTTTGCTGATGTTTTTTTCAGCTTACTTTCAGGCAGTATCCTCTTCAGCTGCCTTTAAGCCGCATGGCACTGTACAAAGGTGGCATCTGTGGCCGCGCTGCCAAAAGAACAGACTCTCTGTGCTGCTTCGGGGTCAGAATGGACCCTTTCTCTGGAGTTTGTTAAAGATTACTCAGTCTGAAATGCATCAAGAGCAAGACTTCTCTTTGATTTGATCATTACTGCGGGTGTTACATTGGCAGGACTTGTCAGCTCTGCTCTGTTGTTAACTCGTGTGAGAGGGCTTCATTTGCCATAGTGGCATTTGATGATGTCTGTTCTCTAGAAAAACTCAGTGCAACTTCAACACCCATGAGCAGGCTCAGTCTCTGGGAGTTTGTTCTCCTGTTTTGGCTGTTGGATTTTATGGGCACTGCCTCTGGTTCTTTGTGCCTCTGGTGTGAAATTGCTTATAACTGCGGTGCTTGGGCTCTCAGCAAGGTGCTGAGCTGAGGTATGCACTGATGCAACACAGTCATCTTGCAGGGGGAAGCACATATTGCAGTGCTGTGCAATATGCCTTCTGGTGGGGAAAATATGCATCCATTTCCAGCGTCACTGAATTAAGCTACAACATTCTCATGGGTATCTCGTTTGAGCCATTTCACGTAAGCAAGCTTGGGAATGTTAAATATTAATTGTTCTTATCGGCCCTCCATAAGCAGTAAGTCAGAGCCTTGTTTTAACTGCAGGTAAATGAACAAACGGACTGGGCTGATTTCTGAAACTAAGTGATGTATGTAGCAAGATTCAGCTTGTTTCACAATTCTTAAACGCTAGCGGAACACGAAGTTCCCTTTTAATTTAGGATTGGTGAGTAACTCAACCAGACACAAGTAAATCGGGTGTGCACAAGCTGCCCTAGCTTTGTGTTGGTATTTGTATATCACACATGCATAGTACATTAAGGAAGGAAAAGATGGGATGGGGTTGTGTCAGTGTGACCTTGAGAAAACAACCTCTGATGAGAATGGCACTGAAAAATTCAAGCAGAGTGTGTTATCTCTGATAACCTGTGTAATTCCTTCTGAACAAACAATGAGAAAATAGCATTGCTCTTTGAGCTGAGCTGCACTATGAGATCATATGATCTAACAATACTTCAGCTTGAAAGGGATGTCAGGATCATAACATCGTAGAACGGTTTGAGTTGGAAGGGACCCTTAAAGGCCATCATGTCCCACTCCCTGCAGTGCACAGGGACCCCCACAGCTTCATCAGTGCTCAGAGCCCACCCAGTCTGACCTTGGGTGTCTGCAGGGATGGGGCACCACCACCTCTCTGTGCAACCTGTGCCAGGGCCTCACCGCTCTTACTGCAAAAAACTTTATCCTTAAGTCCAATCTAAATCTCCCCTCTTTTAGTTTGAAAACACTTCTCCTTGTCCTATCACAACAGACCTTGCTAAAGAGTCTGTCTCCTTCTTTCTTGCCTGGAAGGCCAACTATATCCTGGGCTGCAACAGCAGAGGGGTGGCCAGCAGGGAAAGGGAGGTGATTGTTAACCTCTACTCTGCACTTTCAAGGCCCCATCCAAAGTACTGTGTCCAGGCCTGGGGCCCCCAGCAGAAGAAGGATGTGCAGCTGTTGGAGCAGGTCCAGAGGAGACCACAAAGATGATCAAAGGGCTGGAGCACCTCCTCTGTGAAGAAAGGCTGAGAGAGTTCAGCCTGGGGAAGAGGAGGGAGACCTCACTGCTGCCCTCCAGTACTTGGGGAGACCTTATAAGCAGGAGGGGAACTGCATTTTTACATAGTCTAATAGTGATAGAACAAGAGGGAACAGATTGCTCAGAGAAGCTGTGAGTGCCCCATCTCTGGAAATGCCCAGGGACATGGATAGGGCAACCTGAGCTGGTGGGGGGCAGCCAGCCCAGAACGGGGTTCTCCTCCTACAGGAGAGGATAGAAAATGGAGGCGGTTGTCAGTTTCGAAAGCAGAGGTCTATAGGAGTCTTCCAGCATACTTTACAGTATCATTGCACAATGATTCGGGATTTTGCCATATCCCTGGCTTGAGGTTTTGGGTGCTTTTGGCCCTACCTCGGCCTGCCAACAGCAGCCAGTAGCCAAGGACAAGCAGACCACCTGGCGGGGACCAGCTGGGCTGACCGTGCGGTCATCGCACCCCCGCCCCCTGTATGGACAGGTAGCTCAAACAGAGCTATTTAAACAGATGCCTATGGCACAGATAAAAGGTGGTATGGACATGTGTGTGTATATGTACTGACCCTTAGAGGCCCCAGAAAATGGCATTTTCTGGTTGGTCGCTGTCCAAGTAGAAAGCCTGATTAGTTATTTCTGTAGGTTAATTTTAAGCATATGCAACAGTCAATCAAGCCTCAGATTTCTGTTAAATATCACTCACGCTGTTGTTAGATGTTGTTATGTCTTGAAATATTCTGATTTTCTAAGGTCATTCTCCTTTGTGCTTGTCAGAGGAAAGGCCTCTGACTCTCTGAAGACAGTATTTTTTTCCCTTGCAACTACGGCTTGATGTGGACTGCTGCAATCCTCCTAGCAATGCCTTTGCGCCTCAGCCCAGAATTTTCCAGTTCATATTCTTTTGGTGCAGTGGAACTGCCCACATAGAGATGAAATCATGATTTTGACCGCACACTTGTTTTAACTCAGGGGCACAGTTGGGTCTGAGATGAGGATATGTTATCACAACTTCTCTTTACGTTGTCACTAAATAATATATGCTTATTATTATTGAATATCTGCATGCTTGACTAGAAAGCGGAGCTGCTCAAAAGTTGGCAATTTTCTTAAAAGCAATTTTTCACAGAAATAATGCACTGGAATATAGGAAGTGACTGGGATGGTAGAAGACAGAGAACATTGTTTGCAGCCCCCAGTTCTCTGCTTTGGGAGAAAGGAGATGGCTGGATTAGCACGAAATATTAACTTCCAGCTACTTCAAAGTGTTTTTTTCTTTTTTTCTGTGTGTAAAGAAACCTTTAAACCTAAAGGTTCTGCACTGGCATACTGAAAGAGTTAGATTTACAGTGGAGAAGCATCTGTCCACTGCATGAGACTAATATTTGTCCGGTATCGATCCAGTGTCCACCTCTGTTATTCTTTAACTTTAGGCCAAGGTTCAAAGTTTTGCTTTTAGTTTAAAAGCTGAATGCAAGAGGAGGTCACATCCTCTACCTAATCCAGAAGTGACAGAGGTCTGGGATAAAAACACAGCGACCTGGAGGGCAGCCCATTCTGAAAACCTCTATGCCATAGCACACGTACATGTTTGCCCACGCTGCAGTACGTAGCCTGACAAAATGGGGCAAGGAATTAGTTCTAATTAGTAGAACAAGCAGATGCCCCATCTTTTTCCCATTTGCACACAGCAAAAATGAAACGGTGGTTATAACCTCTGCACTTGTCTGTGCTAGCTTGATTTTTCAAGGCGAGATAGTACTGCACTGCTGGAAACCACAGCACAAGTGTTACCTTCATATCTTTGCTATTTGCAAGCATTACTGTACCTTTGCTTTGGCAGTTACTTGCACTAGTTTAAGGCTGTTGCTCCGCTATGTAAATATATGATACAGATAAATTTTTCATGGCCCAGAGTGAGTGCATCCAGGTCAAGCTCACTGTATTCAAGTCCAAAGGAGAATTTCAATTTTACCATGTTCAAGCTGGGCAAAGATTAAATTTGAAGTTTCATGGTTAACCTGATTGCACTCCCTGTTAATATATATCATTGCCTATTTGATATTCAGAGAGCCTTATTTTAGGGACCTAGCTCAGTGACAGGCTCCCTTCTTGACTTCTGCAAAGCCGATGGCAGTGGAGTGCTCCTCTGAAGGCTGAGTGGGGCAGTGGGGTGCAGAGAGGCCATCAAGGGGAGCCGTGTCCTGTGTATGTCAGTAGGGAACCCAACCGTGTTTCACTTGTAGGCACTGATCAGCCATCATGCATCATCTGGGAACTTCTTTGCAAAGTCCTCAGCTTGCAGTCTGATCACAATACAGCAAAGCAAGGTACAACACTGAATGAACAGCGTGGCCGGTGCTGAGCGGTGGTTGGATGTGCCTGCTCTACGTTGTGACTGGAAGTTGCCACGAGTTGTTTGCTGTGAGGTTTCGCACAAGCCAAGAAGCAATGGCTCAGGAAGTGATAAATTGCCATTTATTAACATGGGGCTGGATTCAAAGTTTTAAATTTGAGTCATTTTGTGGTGAATGAGCTGAAGTGTGTTCTGTGCGCACAACGCTGGGGTAGTAATGCTCTGTGCAGCGGAGGGACTGGGCTGAGCAGTTCCCTTCAGCTTATTTTACATGTAGCCATGCTCATTTGTGGTCTGAATCCCAAGAGGAGAAGGAGAGGTTCACTTTGCAGTGAGGGGAGCTGTTGTGCTCCAAAGCTGCACCTGCAAAGGCAAAACACAGCAGTGTGTGGAAATAGCATCGCTCATGAGGACACCAAGAAGTAATGACACAGTGGTGTGTGGTAATAGTGCAGCTCATGAGGACACCAAGTAATGGGCTGGCTTCCTCTTACGGTCACCTGGGCAATTAGGAATGATTTTGTTGATGAAGTGTTGAACAAAGCTTCTTCTTGAACAGAAGCGACCTCTTCTCTGATGTGAGAGGTGCTGTAGGAGCTGTGACTGCAGTTCTTTGGGCAAAAGAGGCACAAATGGGATTTTTAAACTGTTTTCATTAACTGCCAGAAAGCCAAAATAGCACAGATTTCAGCATGAGCTGCACAAGGCCGAGGGCACTGCACACTGGGCCTCAGAAGGGCCCACTCTGTGAGACAGTGTGTTAAAAGTAATTAAGCTAAGTTGTCTCCAATTTCATACGGAAGATAAAAGTGATCCCACAAACAAATTTCCTTTTTAGTCTGAAAGGACTTTAAAGGAAGCATCAGTAAGGGAAGATGCTGGGAAGGAAGGGACCAAAGCACGATCATGATTCTGAAATAACCTGATTCCTACTCCCATCTCAGCTGCACTGCTGCTGGGTCACAGCTTCTGCGTGAGGCTGGATTTCAGTTCTGCCAAATCATCTCAGGAGTGCTTTAAGGTATGTGGCATTGGGCATTAACCTATATAGGTCTGTGCAGATGCCTGGATTTCATAGAATCATAGAATCACAGAATGGCCTGGGTTGAAAAAGACCACAATGATCATCCAGTTTCAACCCCTCTGCTATGTGCAGGGTCACCAACCACCAGACCAGGCTGCCCAGAGCCACATCCAGCCTGGCCTTGAATGCTTTCCAGTGTGTCACAGGTTGCCCAAGGAGGCTGTGGATTTTACCTCATCTTCTCTGTCTTCCGCCCCACTAAATCATCAGTATAGTGTTTGTTTACCTACTCAAATGCACTTATTTCTCTCGTTCAAGGGTTTATGCTCATAAAATGCAAAAGGTTAGAAAGGAACGTCAAAAGAATCGGTAAGTCTGGTGTTCAAATGCTAAAACACCTTCATGCACCTGTTAGCTCCTCAAACCTTTTGCTGACATGCACACAGCATTTGCTGAATGTTATTAGCATTAAGCCTTCTTTTCAGCGGCCTCTTGCCCTAAGATATTGCCCTGCTGAGGTCTGTGGTTTGTCTGCTCCGTGCCAGCAGCAGGCAGTACCTGCAGTGGTTGCTGCGAAGCGCTGGGCAGAGGTGACCTTCTGCTTCCATGCTGTACCACCTTGCTCCGTAAAGCATCAGGTGGGCTCCTGGGGAAAAGGGCCAAACCGACCCCGCCTGCTACGCAGCCATACCCTCACACCTCCTGCAGTAGTGCTGTAACCATTTAAGTTCAGTGGATCAAATACAAATCTTTCACTTTTAATCCATCACACAAGAGATGCAACTCAAGACATTATAGTTTAAGCATGCAACATGTCATAGGTAACAAAACTGATTAGATAGATAGCAGTGTATATTAAATAAATCTTTGTGATTAAGTAAAAAATAAATCACAAAAACAATTGCTGAGGAACATGTCTGCAGGCTCAGCTCTACAGCTGGTTGGTTTCTTTTTTCTTTTATACATCAGCAGCAGCCAAACTCACAATTGATAGATATTGCACCAGAAAGACATGTGCAGTGAGAAGGAACATAATCACATTAATGTTTATGATTAAAAAAAACACAGATATGACTTCAATGTGTTACATAAAGTGCCTTTAGAGTTGGTGCAGTTAGAAACAAAAAAATATCGTGTTTAGATATCATTAGCAAATGCATACAAATAGGAGACAAAACAGATCTGTTTTCCATAGTGCCAAATCACACAGTGCCAGGTTTCCTCCAAAATGCCTCCACTGCACGCAGTTAAGAGGAAAGGATAATAAAAGAACCACTACACAAAGATAATGACAGGGCTAAGCATATTCTCCTAAGTGATTAATGCCACCCCTACCCCAAAATGTTCTTCAGTACATGTAAATATCACCAAGGAATAATGAGGCAATTTCTTTATTGAACATGAGATTTGGCATGCTATGTTATGACTGTCCCTCGACTCGTAACTATTATTTATACAAAAACGCAACATAGAATCCATACCTCTTCTGGATACAGAAAAATATTGGTGTGCTCTTGATATAGCCAATATGGAGAAGAATTCCAACATAGCTGTCTCCTATTTTCCTAATGGTTTGGGAACACAAGGCTCAAAATGAGCTTGAAAAAAATGACACTGGCATCAAGTCTGGTACGAAATTAAGAAAAATGCTCATTTTTTTCCCCAAATACATGAGATTTAATTGTAATGAAATATAATCTGAAAACATCTAAATCAATTAGAAAGTAAACATGAGTTGTAATACTATCCCTGTAAAATGATTAATTCCATTCATTGTCATTAGAAATTATGTAAAATTTTTATTAAGGGCTCAGCCTACAGAGGCACAACATAAATACAGTAAGTCCTGCTGAAATGTAATCAGAGTACATATAACCCCATGATAACTGGCTGTGGAAATGTCAGAAAAGCCATCCACAGACCAGAGTTCAAGATTCTGCATTTAGGCCACCTCACGGTCGAAGAGTTTGCTTCAGGAACCAACGCTGTGCGAGGGTTCTGCCACAGTCAGAGTCCATCGTGGAGAAGTGGAAGCGCAGCAGAACGCGCCCAAAGGTGGGAAGAAGTGCCCTAATCCACTCCTTCAAATCCTTGTGCATTTTCAACTGCCATAAGGAGCTTCTCTCGCAGGTCGTCGAAGGATTCATACAGAGGTAAGTCCAAGCGATTAAAGCTGAAATTCAGAAGGAAAAGAAAAATGGAATTACTTAAATATTTTAAATGCTTTTTTTTTTTTTCCAAAGAAATAGAAAAGGTTGAAAAACTTGGGCGTGAGATAGCAGTATATATCCAACTGGAGAAGCAGGGGCAGTCTGGATGGTGCGCTGTGCACACCTAACCAGTGCCAGCTGTTCCCTACAGGTACAGGGGCAGCTGAGCCCAACCTGGCCGCTACCCAGAAGAGTTTTCAGAAATTACTAGCTGTCTTCTGAAAACAGGAAGGTTTATGCTCTTAACCACCTCTAAAGAGGAGCAAAACTGTGACATAAAACATGGAAAATAAATGCACGGACCTGCAATAGGATGAATGAGCTCTGGATACACACGCAGCCAGCATGCACGTCTGTCAGCCAGCACCAACCACATCACCTTTCTCATGTTTCAGTGTGTCTGTGTCTGCCTGCCCAGTCCATGCATTGATTTTCTATCTATTAAATAACATTTTCTATTCTTTTTAGGACATAAACACGCTGTGACACACACACCAGACCCACCTGCACTCAAACAAACTCATGCACGGATGCGCTGAACACACACGCTCCGGACTTACCATGTGTGAGCTCTGGGCAGTTTATCAGGAGTTCCCCATTGCTCTATTGTAAACAGCTGAGGACCATTTGAACCTATATGGAAAAAAAACCCCAAACCTGAGTTACTGAACCCTACAGAAACTACTTCAATTGCTGTATGAAAAATTGCATGTTTACCCTAATTGTAACTTCCATTTTCAACTGGTACAAAATACTTTGTACAAACACCCTTAGGTCAAAATTACATTAAAGCAAATAGGGATGTGGATATATACTATTTCCAAATGCAATTAACTTACTAAGTTTACCAAAATACCTTCTGGTTAGAGCACGTACAATGTGAAAGAGGTAAGCTCAATTGGTAACAATGAAAAAAATAACCACACTTGCATAGCCCTCCAAATTCCCTCTCTCTATGTGTGATGAGCTTGACTGCTGCCCACAGCTGACATTTTCTTTGAGGGATTTGACCCTTCCTGGGCAAGAACATCTACAGAACACCCATGCTGAACAAGGGGATAAGGGAAGTGATTTTCAGTTGAAGGAGGGAAGATTTAGGTTGGATGTTAGGGGGAAGTTCTTTACTATGAGAGTGGTGAGGTGCTGGAACAGCTGCCCAGAGAGGCTGTGGATGCCCCGTCCATCCACAGAGGTGTTCAAGGCCAGATTAGATGGGGCCCTGGGCAGCCTGGTCTGGTATTAAATGTGGAGGTTGGTGGCCCTTCCTGTGGTGGGGGTTGGAGCTTCATGATCCTTGAGGTCCCTTCCAACCCAAGCCATTCTGTGACTCCGTGATGAAGCACTGGCACAGGCTGCCCAGAGATGTGGTGGATTTCATGTCTTTGGAGACATTCAAGGTTAGGCTGGGCAGGGCTCTGAGCATCCTGATCTAGCTGTATGTGTCTGTCTTCGTTGCAGTGCAGTTGGACTAGATGACCTTTAAAGGTTCCTTCCAACTCAAACAATTCTATGATTCTATGAACAAAACTTTGCTTCTCTTCCAAGTGTCCCCTGGTTTGTCCAGTGCTGTTGGCATCCAGCAGGAGAAGTTTTATCTGGGAATAAAGGGTGGCCATGCCTATGTTTCGACAGTGTTCTTGCTCTCCTGCTGGCATTCGGGAGCCACCTGCAGCCTGTGATCTGTGGGCAGAGGGCAGGAAGCTTACCGTAAAGTTCAGCAAATCCATTCATAGGCACTCGTGACGTCCCAGTAACAAACTGCAGTAACCGAATGCGTTTTTCTGCATCCATCAGTAAAACAGCCTGTTGAGAAGCAGACAGGGTGACTTTTCATGGCTGAAGGTGTCATTGTGAAAATAAGCAAAACAGAATTTATTTGTATTACATGGTAAGAAATAGATATCTAACTTTGGAGGGTGGCATGCCACGTTTTCTCTGGTTAAACAAGAATTCTTTTCCGATTGTAACAAAGAAATTGACAATGCCAGGGCAACAGCCAGGAGCTACAACAGCCATTCATCTATATGAGATGACTCATAGTACTTCTGGGCTAGTATGGGCAAAAACTGTTCTAGTTTTCCTGCAAGTATACACTTTTAATAGAGTACTGTACTTCAGAAAGATGACAAACCACTTTAATAAAGCCGGAGAGAGAGACTTTGTCAGTCTTGGGTCATTCCAGTTTAGACTCCAGTAAGTACAACTGCCATTTCCAGCATATACAAATGTCTTTTTCAGTAGTTTTTGAGAAGAAAAAGGATTTCATAACTGACTTCACTGCACACTAAAGGAACTTTGGCTTCTAGGAGTAGTCAGAGAAACCAAACGCGCTACGAGCGTTACCTTCCAAAACCACTGGATGACGGGATGATTTGGGCAGTAGCCATTTTTGTAGATCGTGTGCTGTCTCCAGTCATTAACGTCAACATCACCAAGGCCACACATCAGTAACTAGATATGGAAATAATTGATGTGTTGTTAATTGAAGATAAAGGTACTATCGTGAACGCTTCATCAGAAAAACCACCTCTCCCTCTGTTGCCTGACCTCTCAAACAGTTAATGCTGTACAAATACAAATACAGGCATAAAGTGATACTGAGCTTCTCTTCAGGAGAATTCTCAAAGATTGCCTCGCCTTACTGGAGAAACACAGTATGAAGTACGTATGCTTCATGCAATGGTATCTTTTACAGCATATTTGCTGAAAACATGACCAGTATATGCCATTAATTCAGCAAGCTACTTGCATTCTTTACATATGCATGTACTAAAACACCTCAATGAGTACCTGATACTTTTTGTGCTTTTACTTGATAGATTTATCAATTTGGGGGAAAAAAATCCTCATTCCCCACTAAAGCAAAGAATCTTTGTCTCCAAACTCCATGATGACCCAGTGAATTGAGAATGTAACGCATCTTTGCAATGAGCATTACTGATCTGTCATCTCTGGACATCAAACAAACTCACCTCTAGTTCATTTTCATCAAAAATTTTAATCAGATCGATAGGAAGAAGTTCTGTGAATCCCTAAGAGAAAAAGTAAAATCAGTAAATTATGTATCATTATGGTTTTATCTGTGAGAACTTTTGCCTTCGGAGAAAGCTGTTAGCTAAGTAAGTGACGGAGGGCAAAGAAGGGTTTGGAAAATGAAATATACAGTTCCTGAAGTATTATGAGTCTCTAATTTAAAACCTGCTATTTCAAGCTCAAATAATGTCAACTTGAATGAGAATGATCTTATGAGTAACAGAACCTATGTGGTCAGGCACGGCTTCACACTCCTGTAACCAGGTACTGATGCATGTGTACATAATTTGGGTAAAAACAAGGACAAAAAAGAGAACCTTACCTCCAAAAAAGCATTCATTTGTTTTTGAACTCTGTTTACAAACCTCCACTGGATGACCAGGCTACGGGAAATAAAAACATAAACACATTAATTAGAAGACTGATTAGCAACCCTAGCAATAACGGCTTCTCATTTACAACTTCAGGTATCTCTCAGTCATACTCTTATGTTGGAGAAGCTGGGCTGCTTTTATTACATTATGTAGCCTACGAATTCATTACTGTGCTTTCTTTCTAAGCGAGGTTGTAGTCCAGACCCAGTAAGTCCAGACTTACTGTTAGAATGAGGTACCTAAATGATGAGACATTTTTTTTTATTCCAGAGCTCTAAGCAGATTTGTGACTACAACTGCCGTTTCTTTCCTTTTCTCCTTTTCTCTTCTTTTTTTCCTTGTGCACCAACTAGAACGCCTCAATCATAACATAACTTTTGGGAAAAGCACTGGAAAAAATTAAAGTGCATCAAACATTTAGAAATGTGTGTATGTAACCAAAAGTATGGACTCTGAAGTTATAAAAATACTACAATTAGCTTTTATCTAGAATTATCAAGGTGGAGGTGCCATTTAGTTCTTTGTTTTGGCCCACACCTTTTCAAAGAGCTCTTCTTTATTGCTTTACTACATGGAGATGACGGAGATAAAAAGTGTTTATGACATCTAATACTTTGCATCTGTAAACCAACAAAAACTGCCTGAATGCCTGAAAAACTAAACTGCTGATGGTGTAAATATATGCTACATGGTCAAACTAAGAGCAGAAACCAAATCACAAAACCAGAAACTTCTTATTGTTCTGCTATTACAGTCGCTTCACTGTAACACCACACCACAAAGGGGGTGAACAAAGAAGTACACAGTATTCCTCTTAAAGGAGTACTTAAACATGTGCAGAGTTCCTGAACCCTTCCTTGAATAAAAACTGAAGGGGAAGCAAATGTGACCTCAGCAACATGACATCCTATTTCCACTCTTTTCTCTCGTTAGTTTACTGTTCAGATCTGCACTTATTCTTCACTTGCATTCTGTGATAGCAATTCACCAGGAAAAACTGCAGCCCAGGGTGGAAATTCACTACTTAGGAGACCTACAAAGCAGAGGCAGTTACCTAGGTGGGCTGCCAGTGCACAAAATGAGGCATGAAATCGGGCCAGGCTCATATCCTGCTGTAATGTGGTAATTCTTGTATCCAAGAAATGCCATTTCTTTTCATCAGGGTGCTCAGAATGAGTAATTTAGACTGGTGTCTGCAGTCATTCAGGGCAATTCCATACCTCCTTATGCCAACACATTAAGAAAATACTGTTTCCTACTACATGCCATAGGCTGCCTTAATTAGAGTAATTCATCAAACAATAAAGGTTAATATTCCAACTTTCTAGGAATGTAATGTAAACAAGCTATATTAACAAAGGGATTTCCTTTTGAAAGGATTTCTGACAATTCTCTGTGCTACAGTAACTGCAGTGGGGTAAATTCCAAAGCATTACCACTGTGTGTTGTTAAGCTTAGGGTAAACTCTACAAATATATACGTACTCAATGTATTCCCTTTTGTTTTCATTTGTTACCATGATTTCTGACCCATTTGGCTTCAGGTCGACTTGATACGTCTGTATTTTAAAGAAAAAAACAAAATACAACAGGACATTATTTCAGGGCACGTTTCTCATGAAATCCACCACCCCTGAGAGGCATTTTACAAGCAGTATTAGAAAATTATTGCACCATAATAGCTAATGAGACATCAAAATATTTCGTGTTTAAAGATGATGTAATTAGGAAGAAATTATTCTATGGTCACTATTAAGAATAAATTATTTTCCAAATTCTATTGCAAAACAGGTATTGTAGCAGGTAAAATTGAGCAAAGAAAACACATCCTCCCATTTTCATAAGGACAGAAAAATGCCTTCTAATTCCTCAAAGTGCTGGAAAGAAATTATTGGTACTGCTGGGGCAGGGAGGGCTGGAGGGCCTAACCCACCCCAGGCTGTGAGTCTGCGATTAAGATCTGTGAATTTAGGAGAAATAGAGACACCATCATTCTCTACTCTTTTGAAGCTTTCCATCCTTTATATCTTGTAAATACCTTCTGTGTATTTCTTACTCATTTGTGAGCACTAGCAAAATCCTATTCTTAGCTACCACGTAGTAGATTTCTCTTATTTTTCCTTTAATTCAAGAAAGACTCTGGTGATAACTGAAGTATAAACACACAGAAGCTTACAGCAATGCAAATCTTTCCCTCTTACATATTGAACATCTGTATGGAAGCAGTACAATCTCCTAACCAAGTTCCTTTGGGCACTTCTGTAAAAGTTTCAGCAGCAGTAGTGCTGCCTGAGGCAAAACAAGCAGCAAGTGAGTGGAGTCACCATCCCTGGAGGTGTTCAAGAAACGTTCAGATGCTGTACTGAGGGATGTGGTTTAGTGGGAAGTATTGGTGGTAGGGGGATGGTTGGACTGGATGATTGCGGAGGTCTTTTCCAACCGTGGTGACTCTATGATTCTATGACTTCCACGAGTCCCCAGAGTTTTGGCAACAGCAAGTGGAAAATGCAGAAGCAGACAAATTAGTCATTATTTGCCATGTTTTACAACTTCTGAATTGTTGAGAATCATCCTGCAAGCATTTAGATGGATGAGACATTCCAGTCTCTACCCATCTAGCTTACTCTGCAGTACAGCAGATCCTACACTGATACTACTGAGCTTCAGGCTTTTCTATGATAAAATCTGTCATGCAGTTCTGCCTGTCACAAGCAGTATGATGGAAACAAGATTATACCTGCTGCTATTGGGATCTGTCTGTAGCTCATTGAGATAGGTAAGCTGAAACAGGAGAGAGCCAAGAGGACCTAAAATTCCATCATCATTACTGCTTCTCAAGTGGGACTAAAACATTTTTTGTTTGTAACAAAAACAATTATCCACAGACTGCTTCCTTTTGTTGTATCATCTGCCTGCACTAGGTACTCCGCTGCTTATAATTCTACCTCTTCTCGTATTCTTTGAGAACATCTTCAACTGTAGAACCCCACACAGTCCCAGGCTGAGACCATTTCTAGAGAGGATTCTGTCACACCTTCATTAGCTTCAAATACTGCTTCTCAGAAAGGCATCGTGTTGCTCACTGGCAAGAATATAATTTCCCTCTTTGGCATCTCCAGACTTAAACAGTTCAGGACGAAAGTCAAAGTCTGCCTGTACTGATCATTAACATGCAGCAGTCCCAATTAAGTTCACAACCATGAGATACTGCCCAGAAGTTAATTACTTTTTGGCAATAACCAGTAAGATGGAGTTATAGACTCTTGGGTTAGCGTTTACATACCTGTCCAAAGTTTTCCTCATCTATGCAAAACATGAGATCCAGCTCCGTAGGGTCATTCTCCAGGATCCACTTCAAAGAGTTGTAGTATTCACTGTCCTACAGGAGATTAAAATTAAACAAGGTTTGAAAATAAAAACCTTAAAGAGATAAAGGCACCTAAATCTAGAACTCCAGGGGGTTGCAGAGAGCTTGGAATCTGTTCACTGGTACAGCTGCTGCAAAGGAGGGTATGATTGATTTTTGTGTTTTTTAGCTGGTACAATTTCAGATCTGTGTAACTTCCCCTAATTGCTTTGTAACTGTGTTATTATGCAATAAATTGATTGCATATATATATTTGGTACATGTGTATATGGCAACACATAGTAATTGGTTAAAGAATATCTTTGTGAGGAAGCTGTTATTTTCAACACAACTGATACACCGTTTCATTACATCAATGACGTGCTATGCAATAATTGATTACATTGTTATTATTAAAAGTTGTTGAAATTTCATGAAAGGGTTGCATCTTTGTTATGTATTAGGTTCATAATCAAAGACTGACCAAAGAAAGAGGGAGAGAAAGAATCATAGAATCATAGACTCATAGAATGGCCTGGGTTGAAAAGGACCACGATGATCATCTGGTTTCAACCCCCCTGCTATGTGCAGGGTCGCCAACCACCAGACCAGGCTGCCCAGAGCCACATCCAGCCTGGCCTTGAATGCCTCCAGGGATGGGGCATCCACAGCCTCCTTGGGTAAAGGTATCTGTTCTGGGCATGGGTACAGAACAGAGAGAAAGGTGAAGGAAAAATTAATTAATTAATTAACTTTATGAATTTCCCCAAAGGAAAAATCCTCAAATAACTGCTAGTGCTGATAAGGGTTAAATGTCCTTACCACTGATTCCATGTCTTTCAATGTTATTGGCTTCCCCAGCATCATCTTGTAAAAAGGTCTGATGAAGAAGCCTAAAAGAGAGGAAAGTGTTACCTCCACTACTCTGCATTTCCACCTTACTCAAGGACAGATTGCTCTAAGACACAACACCACACATTTGCAAAGAAATATCCTGCAAGAAACCTGTAACTTCTCAGGTTAACAGCAGGCTCATTTTTAATTCAGACACAGAAAGTCATTTTTTCAATCGCAAGAATTACACCATTATAAATAATATCAGTTCAGTGGCAGAGAGACACAAAAGATGGGGCGCTGAGTTGAAGGTATTCCACCTGTCCCTCTTCTCTCAAAAACAGTGCAGTGTTGTACTGCACTACCTCTAACTAAAATGTAGTCAGTTTATAACACTGCTTGTTTGGCTATTCTGGGATTCAGAAGCCCAGCAAAGAAAATTAATTAATTGTTAAATCAATGAGTAACAGCTTTACAAAACATGTATGCTGCAGTTGGTACCCATGCAACTGTTTCAGCTTCAGCTGTTTTGCATGGAAATGCCTCATACAAATTTAGTGGTCATCCTTCAGGGTAGAGATTATTTAGAAATGGAGATTAACAAGAGTGGAGAAGGAAGGAAAGCTTTATGAGAAAGGTGTTGGTTGAGCAAGGTGCTATCATTTGGACAAAAACCTCCATTCGAAGTAGGAATATAATGTCCAAACCTTCCAGCTCCATACTTTCCCTCTGACCTTACTTCCAGATGTACTACACCTGAAACACATTAATTATCAAAGTGATTTGTTTAACAAAAATCCAGCTGCAGTAGCATAGCCACACAGTGCAGTAACTCACCATCCAGCAGCTTCCCATGATACACTGCCAGGCCAGCCACTCGTCCAATAAAAGTGAAATATGAAAGGTGATCTTCATTACATAGACCTGAATTAGGGTTAATCTGAAGCGTGTAGTTGTCCCTTTTTTGAAGAAAGCAAGAAAAAAAATCTAAATCATCACATCTTTGAATAAACAGATATTTAGATATGTTAATAAATAACGTGAGCTCAGGGCCACTTCTTGTCTCTCCTGCATAATGCTTTAATGATCACAGTGATGATCTGACACAGGTTCCTAATAATCCTCCTGCTTGTGGGGTAACCATAATTAATTTTAAATCCATCTTTTCCATCTGTATGCATGGGGGGAAAGTTCAGGGAAATACTGCTTCCAGATACACTGGTTAGAAGCAGGCCTTCCCCAGTACATTTTTACTGAATTTTACTGTTCACAGCACAGAATCAATCCAGTGTGAATGTCTGCAATTTAAAATACTCCTTTCCATGAAAGTGAACTTCACATGAAAATAATGTTATTTTTAAAGTAACTGCAGCAGCCTCTATCACAGAAGTGGAAATATTATTGCAAAACACACCATCCAGTAAACTATTAATCCAGAGGCATTCTGAGCTAGCCTGTATTTCTGTAAGCTGAGCTTCCCTCCAAAATCAGAATGTGTCTTTTCTGAGGCACAAATGTGAGAAAACTCTCACAGCCTGTGTTCATCCACTTTACTGCTCATTCAACACTCATTAGAGAAAGGACTGAGTACGACACTGACATGAAAACGTAAGAACTGCAATGCAATGCAATGCAATGAAGAAATCCATCCCTCCTGTGGTTAAGCACACGGCGTGGAATTAGAGAGGCAGACACAAAAGGAGTGTGCTTTAAGCAGGACACTTGGCTCTCTCATTTACATAAATGAACCACTCAGGGTTTTAAAACTGGACATAAATGCATTTGAACTCATGCAGGACTGGTGTTGTATACCCAATGAAATGTAAACGAGAAGCAGTTTGGTGAGCTAATCACAAAGGAGCAGTACAATTCTGGAAGGCAGGTGTTTTACGATGCTCTGGGAGGGCACAAATAGTCTTTTGTCTGCATCACTCCTCTTGCTACTGCTCGCCCCAGAAATGGCATGTTGTGTTGCTGCCAGCAAGGCAACACAGAGCACTGTCCTAATGGTGAGAATGCTTTATGTGATTTCAACAGCACACTGAAAGGTCCTCAGAGAAGGGAAAAAGAAATGAGAGCACAGACTTGATTGACAAGAGTGCACAGTCATGTGCCATGAAGGATGATCTAACTACTCCCAAATGTAACCTCCCCGCTCATGCAAAATCTAATGTATATTGCTTGCAAATGGAAACATTTTAATGGACACTTACGTTGCTGAATATTCAAAAAGACCGTAATATGGGTTGAACATCTCCTTGGATAAGAGAAAAAACCACTCTCTGGCCACACCTCCATAGTCAAGTCCTTTTTCTGACTCAAATTCAATCCAGAGCCTGGCCTTCAGTACATCGGGTCTTTTCACAGACATGATTCTTCTGTAGGACTCCTCAAAAATATTATTTCTGTGTAGCTTCATCTCAAATCTGTTTGGTATATCAGCCTGTGTGAAAGGGGAGTATTTTTTTACTTATTAGTCTGAATAAATGGTCTTCAGGGAATTACGGACTAGAGTAATTAGTTTTTAACTAAAGGACAGATTCAACATCTGAGTGTGCCAAGTTTCTCCTTATGCTTGTTTTCCAATGCTTTCTAAGTCTACAGATTACAGTGGGTATGCTCCAGTCCCAGGGTTCAGAGATTTCTATGGTACTTGGTAGAACACTGAAAACAACACAAAATGCAACAACAAAAAAGAGAGAAAAATATTAGTCTTACTGTGTTGTATTTAAAGGGCATGATAGCTTCAAGGCCAGGCTAGATGGGGCTGTGAGCAACCTGCTCTGGTGGGAGGTGTCCCTGCCTACAGAAGGGGTTGGAACTAGGTGATCTTAAAGGTCCCTTCCAACCCAAACTATTCTGTGATTCCATGATAGCAAGCACGATGCTTCATGTTGCCCTTTCACTTGGTTATCTGTAAAGGCCAGAACTGTTCCACCACACATAAAGCAGAACTGAACGGCCACAGAATAACCAAAACGGAACAGGACTGCCAAAATAGTTGAGAATTTCTGTCTGAAAACTGAGAGCACTAGTAGTCACTACGATTTAGCCCAGGAATTCAGAAAAGGCAGAACAGAACTGGGTAAAGTATTTGAAAACAGAGGCACAAGACTGGGTGAACTCGTGACAGTTACAGGCGGGTACAGTTTCCCTGGTAAGATTGACCTGCCACAAGTGTTTCAAGAGGTCTGCTTTCTCCTGACAGCTGCTTATTGTGTCCATCCAGTCACTGGTCAGGATCAGGATGCACACTGAAGGAACTACCAACAAAGAGGTAAAAGCACTGGCGAGTCCCACTGTGTCAGAGCTGGTGCTACAAAGGCTGTTTGCTGTGAATCACCAGTCGATGCCACGTGTGGGCCAACACCTAGTGCTCACTGAAATTAAAGAAGGTATTTTTGCAGAACAGGAACACCAGAAGGTTATGCCAGACTCAGTAATGATGTGGGCTCCACTCTACCAGCGTTCTCCAGCTCTGTCCTTCAAATCCACCATTAAAAGATGAAGGAGAAACATCAATCAGCAGTGAGTAAATGACATTTCCTTCCTCTCTCATCACTTCGGGTTTCTGTTCACACTGGAAAATGTGAGTCTTAAAGATTCGTAAATGTTTTTGTTTAGAAATCCATCAACCGACTTCAAACTTTTCTTCATTGTCTTGGTTTCTACTTAACTCCTTTAAGGAGTATGGCAACCAAGAATCATCGGCAAATGTGTTATGGCAAGAAACACCATTCTGTATCCGCCCTGAGGATATCTCACTTCTTCTCCCCAGACAGAACGTAACTGACTTCAACACAAAGCAGCATGGTTATACTCACGGGTTTCTTTAACTTCTTCCTGAAATAGTCATACTTCTGTTTGAACTCCCTAGAATACGGAACCGCCTACAGAGAGAGAATTGTAAATACAGATTATTCCAGGTATTGTTCATTACTTTACTTTATACTTAAACAAATAAGATGCAAATTTGAAGACATGCTATCTAGGTATGTAACCCATTGAGTCATTAAAAAAACCATACGCATGAAGTACAGAACCCCAAATCTTACCTCTCAGTGTGTGAGTTAGGATGTATCAAAAATCTTACCCGTGTTTTCTGTTTATCAACTAATTAGCCTCTTTTTTTTTTTCCTTATTTTAGGAACAGAAAAGAGCAAAAACCATTTTTAGCATAGAGAAAAGAGATTAGAATGCAATACTGTCATCCTTGTGTTTCATTAGGAAACAATAAGCATGTCATGTGGTATTTTTATGAATTTTAAGAATGAGCGTTGCTATCAAAAGATATGGATTTACACAGCTCGAAATGCTAAGGATTACAAGGTGTTACACAAAGACAAAATACAAAGAATTTTGAGAATGCCCCTGAGAACAAGTTGACAGGCTCCAGGTAGAGCTATGAAATGAACCACAAGGTGCAGGACGCAGCATATGCCCGCACAGCAATGCATGTCCAAGGCCCTTCACGAGTTAATCCCATTCTCATAGAGGAAGTGATGAAACTACTATTACATGGCTAGTACAAAACTCCCAAGATCTTCTGATCAAAGAATGAGAGCAGATGCCCTTGACACACAGCTCTGTACCAAAATATACAATTTGAATGCAGTGCAGCACCTAGCACAGAAAGTTTCTGGTTGCAGGATGAGAACAGAATAAAATGAGAACCAATGAACTTCCACGCATCTCAGCGTGAAACCCCGCTCAGGGTATTTAGCTCTGCAGTTGCAGAGTGGATGGAGCTCCGCTCAGAAACAGCACAGCAATACAGAAATTAAAAACAGTCACATAAAGCAGTTTCTATCCTTCTAAAGAAAGAGCCCTCTTCTCCTCCTTTTGCTGAAACAGAAGTATTCTGAGATTTACTGTGACACACTGATCAAGAATATTTGCTAGACAGCCAAAATCATATGCTAATGGCTTCTAGGAAGGAAACATCCTGTAATGCTTGAAAAATGCATATCTTGGTAGCCATTAGTAGGAAAGACTCCAAGAACATCAACGTTGAACCTATTGCCTGAGCTGGGAATGGCATGCACAGCATTTCAGTGACAAATGATGCAGTGATTCCTCATGAACCCCACTCTGCTTTGGCCCACTGGCAGCAGGCTGGAAAAGTCTCCAGTGCACCCCAGGGTACATAAAACAAAACAGGGTCAGAGAGTGTCACCAGTTCCGGGGCACCTTGCCAGGAGGGCACAACAGCAGTTGCCCTGCCCTTGGAGGCTCACAAAACGCTCACTTGAGTCTCCCACATCCCTCAGGACAAAGCAAGCCAAGGCTGGTCCTGACTCCTGCTCTGTTCACCAAGCACAGCCTGACCCCACCTGGCTGTCCAGAGAAGTGTGTGTGCCCCATCCCTGGAGGCCACGGATGGGCCCTGGGCACCCTGAGCTGGAGGGGCACCCAGCCCATGGCAGGGGTTGGAACTGGATGCGCTTTAAAGACCCTTCCAATCCTACCAGGCCGTGATTCTGTCATGTGGAAAACAAACATGACCTGTTGCTTATTTACAACTGCTGCCTACACCAAATGTACATGAGTCATAGCATTTCATGCAAAAAGAACCACAGCAGTACTTACAGGACCAGTAATTGCTGGGTTCTGCAGTCTGGGGTCTTCCCACTGGGTAATTTTATTATCTGTAAATAACAAAATAAATTATATCATTACTACTTTGCTACCACACTGTGAATTTGTGTTTTTTTTTCCCTACACATGTTTTCCCTACCATTTCCACAACTTAGTATTTCAGGGTTAGAAAATACTGCATTCACCCATCTCCACCAAAATCCCATCACACTGTTTAGTTGAAAAGACTCGTTCAAAAATGCAAAAGTATAGCATAATCCAGTGTAATTACACTGCTTTTATTTCAACACCTGTAGTAGTAAACATGTTCTACTTGAACATGATCTTGGATTCAACTTATATAATACAGATTTCACGCCCAAGGGGAAGGGAGCCCAAACACTTGGTCAAATGGGAGATGAAGTTTACTTATTCGAAATTCTGCATGAAGAGAGCCAAAGTTTAAGAATTTTAAAGCAGTATGAATTTAAATTTGGAGGTGAAGGGATAACATCTCTTTGGAAAAAAAGAAGTCCTAGACACTGATTTTAATGAGAAGTTTATAACATCATTAAGTATACGGATATGATATAAGGAATCATTCAGTTTTGACAAAGTCGATTTTGGCAGTGAGGTAACAGAATTCAGTTCTTTTCATCTACAGCTTTCAAGAGCACCAGCAGCATTGCATGGTCATACAGCGAGGTTATACAGGACCACGGTGAAACTCTCCCTGCCTCCAGACAGCTGTTCCTCACAAGATTCTGAACACAACAGAATCACGACAGAATGATGATGTTGCAACAAGACAATGCTCCAAAAACCAAACTAAATGCCATCTCCAACGGCAAGGCTTAAGTCGTATTTCCTGCACTGGAAGGGTAATAATAATGCATCTCTTAGGTACACGCTTTGATTTATAAACTCCATATTAAAGGAAAGGTCAGGATTTTATGTTCTGTAACCCCAGGTTTGGGAATAGAAACACTAAGCTTCAAGAAAATTGTTTTTAAGGATACTAGAGGTAAAAGCAAAGAGCCAAGTCCACTTATTTTATAGTAACACAGGCACTTTCCATGCTCCTTCTCAGAAAAGACCCCTAAGTTTTGAGCACCCCAAGTTATTTTTAAAATGGACTGGATTTTGTAAGCTGACCCTCGTTAAAAGTTACTAAAGAAAATTCAAAACCATCACAATGCACACTTCAGCAAGTTTGGCCTAGCAGTTAATTTCACATTAAATTACTGTTTTACTTTCCTTTACACTTTTAAGTTTAGTGCTCGTGGCCATTATGGAGGGAGGCTGTCAGAATGACAGCTCTGGGAGCCACACATTCCGCACAGCTCACTGCCTGCCAACAGGCTGACTCCTGGGCTGGCCCTTTTCATATGGCTGCTTCTTGGTCAGTCACATTACCTTCTGCAACATTTACTGCTTCCATGCCAATTCATCTTTTATACCTACTCGAAACTGACAAGCACAAATGATGGTGGTAATTTTCTATGACATCAAAGGCAGAGCTGGAAATGACTTCAGAGATTTTGTCCGTTCTCTCTTACTGCTCTAGGATATGTTTAAGAGTATGTGGTGTCACTGATCAATCATTGCCTAAGCTGTTTTTCAGAAGATTACAGCAACAGGGACTTCATATTACAAACGCTTTTCCATGACTTCAATGCCCATTCAATGAGAAGAGCCCAACTTGACCCACTGGAGCTGGAACGGCAGCTCAAGATTCCCTGTATTACTGTACTGTCCACGGTAGATGTGGATATCAAATTAACTCATTTTGCAGCACATGTTAAAAAATCTACCATCTCTCCCGATTCTTCACACAAATGCAATACTCTCTCTCTTTCCTCACAAATCAGGCTTTCGGGCTTTGAAGGATTTCCTCTATTCCTCTGGTTCCACCATTTCCTTGAAGTTTGGGACCCTGTGCTTCATCATCACAGATGTTACCAGAGCTGATCAGCCTAGGAGGATTACATCTGCTCTTATTTAAGATGCTCCTGCTAATACAGGATAAATTAACTCACACTCGGTTGATATTTTTCATGTCTCTTTCAAAACAAATTCTGCTAACTATTCCTATTCTGAGTAGGACCTTGCAATTATTACAAAACACGTTCCCCCTGCACCTACACCTCATCACAATCATTCTGGTTCCTAACCCTGTTACAGTGAGTTCCTCTTGCCTCTCCTATGTTGCTGTTTCCTACTTATATATTGAGCACATTCCCTCTAATTAATTTCTCAGCATGCTGAAGAATGGGGAACCCATTTAACACACCCATTCCTCCCTCAGTGGTAACCACAATGAATTTGGTTGCAAAGCCTTTGTGTTGTTCTTCACGATACCTTCTAAGATGTAGGACATATTTTCCTACGTGGCTCCTAAGAAATCAGAACAGCTTACAACTAAAATCTGAAAAGTATCATATTTTCAGATCACCAGGTTGAAGTAGTACCTAAATTATCTTTTTTGTGTTTTGCTTTCTTACTTTGTGGCATGCTTCATAACAGCTCGTGCTGCTCCACAGTGGTCCTTTCTGTGCTGGCTGCACTGAATTTTATTACAGTTTTCCTCAGGGATGAGAAAAATGTATAATAAAACTGGACAACAGTATCAAATAATCATGCCTATTACCAATTAGAAAACATATCTGGGGAGGCAGGACATTAATAGCAGCATAAATGCTGAAAGTTATCTGATTCAGCTGTATTCTAGTAATGAAATGGAGTACATTTGTTGCATCTTAACTAAGCCAGTTTATCGCAGTGCTGGACTCCTGAGACTTACACACCTATCTAGAGCAAGCCCAGCTGGTTGCAGCCATGGCTGACTTCAGCATACGTTCTCAAGTTACTCATGAAACAATTAAGAGCCACAAGGCTCTGTCCCAGATCTAACATTATGGCCAAATGCCATTGCACTTCCTTACTGACTGCAGATGCCCTGTCCCTGGAGCTGCTCAAGGCCAGGTTGGATGGGGCCCTGGGCAGGCTGGTCTAGTATTAAATGTGGAGGTTGGTGGCCCTGCATGTGTTGTGGGGGTTGGAACTTCATGATCCTTGAGGTTCCTTCCAACCTGGGCCATTCTGTGATTCTATGATACTGTGGGAAGAAATGCTACAGTGGTTAAGAGCCAAATCGCTGAACACTGATAAACTGCTGTTTGCAGTCATTTACAAAGCACTGAGCACAACTTCATCACAATGTCCACTGTCATGCTCCTGGCATCACCTCTGCTTCTGGAATCCCCTGGTAGTAGTATGGTGCTTACAATGAGCAAAGGGCAATCTGATAGAAGCAGATAGCACTGTCCAAAAAAAAAAAAAAACCAAAACAAACCTAACACCCAAACAAACAACATTTGTAAATTCTGCAAAAAAGCTAAAAAAGTTTGGATTGGGAACAGAGAGAGGCTTCAGATGCAAATACATCTGCTTTTATAAAAACATCAAACTATTTGAGGGAACGTATACCATCAGCACTCCATTGTTAGAGACTGAATAATTTAACCAAAGCTAAGGAGGTTCAGCAAATATACAGGTATCTTAAACATGAAAGTTTTATTCCGTGACCCTTCTGTGGCAGCAGTGTGGCATAACTTGCCAGATTTGTTTCCAGATATCTCTTGGTAGGAACAATTAAAAATTACAGGAGAGATAAAGAATGCTTCAATACTGATGTTTGAAAGAGGCTAAACTATTTCTGGTTTTGATTTAAAATTATGTAAGCCATTTAGAGGCAAAAATGGTTTAACAGTGATTTAGTAACACACAACTGCAGGTATGCTAGGATTTAATGCTACTGAAGGAGAAATATAATTCTGTCAAATACGCATAACTGTTGAAGGTTTTAGTTCTCTTAAGTTTTGTGTAGCAAACTCTTCCAATTGTGTTACCTATCTCTGTGAAGATTATCCTGTCAGTAGAAGTGCCCCATTAGAAAGACCAACTTAAGTCTTTAAAAAAAAAATAGGTTTTCTGCGCTGCTTTGTTTTTAAATGACGAAAGCTAACAAAGTTATTCTGAGGTGCTGCAATAAGACAAATCTACACTGAAACATCATTTACACTGGAACTTCACTAACAGAAGAACTGAATAGGTATCAGTGGGCTGGGTGCAATATAACATGCTATAAACAGGAAATAAATCAGAATCAACGCTGCCACAAGACCTCAGATGAGAAGAGAGAGAGTATTATCAGTGTTAATTTACCTTCTGCCTATATGTGGAGTTGTGGCCATCTTATTTTCTATTCCTAGTGTATATTTTAATTTATTAAAGTGCAAATAAGCCATGGGATCATCAACAACAACAACAGAGAGTCCAAAATATCAACAAGAACAAAAGAAACCACAAAGAAGAAATGTTAATGCTTCACAAGTCAGAGAGGGACAAAGCTTGATGAGCCAATTATAAGCAAGCTTTTGGTGAATGTACAGTACCGTAGGAGGGCACTAAGTCTCTGGTATCAATGTCTCCACATATCAACACCTGGCTTCCTAAATGAAGAGTAAAATTACAAAGCTTTCACTTCGATATTTATTACCTCCCTTTGTCTAATTGCTGCAGTACCCGAGTGCTTACTTACTATGATCTATATAAAACGTTCTTCCATCCAAATGTATCCTTTCCTCCCAGCCAGGCTGGAAATGGGAAACAAAAAACAGAGAAAATAGGTGAAATACCACATTCTCACACAGCGTGAAGCAATACATTATCTGTGCCAACTTAAATTGTCTGAAAGGTGCTCGCCAAGAAGAAAACACAGAAACAGGTGTGCTAAGCCAAGGCCAGTAATCTGGCAAGATTCAAAGCATTTGCTGTTTATGCAGATGACTATATCCAACATAGTAAGTATTTTTTATGGCTTTGAAGTGGAAATTTCTTGCTTGGGGTTCACACCCGTTTCCTACCGTGAGAAAACAATCACAAAGAATAGGCTGCCCACCATTTGTTAGTTCTGAGAGCTTCTCCTTTTACTTCTGAAACACCTGTGGGTTATTTACTGTAAATACTAAGAGTGAGGCAAGGATGTCTCACCTAGTTTTCAGTTCTTGCCTTTTTCTCCATTCCCTTTTCTCAATTTTAGTAACGAAAGGAGAATACGTGGCACACTGCTAGGTCATGCAATGCTGTCTGATCTAGTACTCACTCCACCTACAAGCTGTTCACCAGCTTCAGCCCTCTATACAACACAGAAATTATTTCATTTCCATCTTTTCAAAATTACCTTTCTTCAACTCTGCAGCCACCACACTGGGAAGAGACTGTTTATCAGTGAGTGCAGTAACTGGATAAAGGTAATGGTTTCAAACTAAAGAGGGCAGAATTAAGTCAGATGTGAGGGGAAAACTCTTTACTCAGAGGCGGTGAGGCCCCAGCACTGCCCAGAGGAATGTGGGTGCCCCGTCCCTGGAGGTGCCCGAGGCCATGGATGGGCCCTGGGCAGTCTGAGGTGGGGGGCAGCCAGCCCATGGCAGGGTTTGGGGGGCTGTGAGGTCCCTTCCAACCCAACCATTCCATGGTTCCAGCCTCAGTCAAAAATGGCTTGTTTAAACCTGTTACTAACTATACAATACCAATAATATATGTCAGGCTGCCTTCATTTCACAGAACCTTTTTACCTCCTGGAATTAACAGGCTAAGTTACTCCTGTTCAGTGCCTCCTATCAAACGAACTTGTCCTTGGAGAAGAACTACAAAAAACAGTTACTTCCATAGCTGTTCTCCTATATGCTCCATTACTTCTGTATTCTAATCAGAAAATTCATTGTAATAAATAGGTTCAAGTGAATACAGTTCTTAATCTAATCTGAGTTTTGAGATATGAGCCTGACAAGTTGCCTAGCCTGACTTAAAAACAAGGCATAACTTTTTGCTAACCAAGACCGTGACAGGGAGATGTCTGGATGTTTCAGAGGAGGATGCCTGTGCCCCTCACTGATTTTGTCACCTGCTGCCTGTAAGCAGCGCTCACTCTGGTCTGCTGACAGAGCAGTTCTTCTCAGTAGACTGCAGCCCAGATCAATGCAAATCAGTACGACCAAAGACTCACCATTCAATCTGTTCAAAACCAAGATAATTCAATATGCCACATCTGGTACAATAGGACAGCCACCCATCCTAAAGGCGTAACTGTCTGCAGACATCATGTCTGCAATACCTGCTGAGACTGGTGGGGACAACTGATGGCTTATTGTCATTGCGGCCTCCAGTGCTGCAAATACAATTCCAGTGGCAATTTTTTGAAAGCATGTTTAGTGTATATATGGCAATTAACATAACACTATTAACGTTTGCAGCTTAGAGAAAGGGTCAGCTTTCACAGGTTGTCCTCTGATAAAAAGATACAGCTGCTGAAAAACCAAGCAAAGCTCTGTGCAAATCAGTATTATGCACTGGTTACCAATATGACAAACAAAGCCTTTGAGGCTAATACAGTTGTTTTCTCCGAATATGGAAGTTTCATTCAAATATTAGAATTGATTTAGATTTCTGAACACCAGTATATACTGGTACAGTAACAAAGTTCACTTTGAGCAATGGGCTTCTTTTTTTTTTTTTCTACAGCAGTTAATTATTAGCTAGTTAACCATTAATTATCTAAAATCACATGTTCAGAGATAAAAACAAAGTAAGTTTCTTCAAAGCTCAAAGCTTCAGATAAACAAAGAAATGTTTAATGACTTCAGAAATACTATGGGCTGGCTGTACAGCCTGACTCATTCCCTGGTAAGAATTGTTTTGGTGTTACAAACATTGCTTTAGGATCTCCATAAAAGTGATGAGAGCAAACATGTGCATACAAGACAAGACTGCAACAAGAGATCAGTTCTTACAAGATAGCAGGTATATACCCAAATGCATACACATTGTCACTTACAGGAAGAGGGCCCAAATCGTTGGGGTTCAAAGAAGCTTTTGTTCTCAAATGCACTGGAAATTTCAGTCGTGGATCTTCCTGTAACAGATACATGCAACCATAAATCCAATATCTGCATACAAAGTCATACACAGAAGCAGCTGGAACAGCCATCTTCCTACATTAAAATTATTGTTTCATTTTTACGTTTCTGAGAATAAAATGCAAATCCCAAATATATAAAGTAGTAAAACATTTCATATTTGGACTTGCCACATACTTAATTAAAATTAATAAATTGTAATGATTTTTTTTTAATGTTAAGAGGTGGTGTGGTTAAGACTTTGATTCTATTAAGGGTGTTCTTTCCAGAGCCCTGTTCTTAGCAAAGCATGCATTCCTAAGTGCCATTTAGAGTCACCTGTATGTTTTTGGCTCTCAAAACTTCAAGAGAAATAAGCCACTCTATCACAAAAAGGTTGGAAAATGATGTAAATGAGCTTCTTACATTTTTGTTAATCCACAGATACCACCTTAATGAACAAAAGTTGTAAAAAGAGGCAAGTAAAATAGGTCACAGAAGATCAATTCCGAGAGACAGTGATTGAGATCTCCACACATAACCTAGCCACATGCATCTGGGAACATGATTAAGAGCCACCATTAGAAATACTTCCTGTAAAATAGTTGCTACTGGAAATTTGAATAACACCTAAAAAATTTAAGTTCCACTCATATTTAAAGAGTGACATGAAATGCTGAGTCAGCTTTGACACTTTTTCCTACTTTAATTTTTCCCCCTCTTGCTGATTGAAAAAGTAGGATTACTGAAAAACAGATCCTCATGACACTAAAAAAGTAATAAAATGGACTCTGCTCACCAAAGATGAACATACAGGAAAGAAATTCAAGAATTACAGACAGCCTCAAACGGAACACCACACCAAATCTCCATCACACTGTATGCCAGCAAAACCCAAATTCGAGGAATTTAAAAGACAATACTCGTATGCAGCGGTTTGCCAAGTATAAAAAGGTCAAACACAAAATGCTACTGCATGGTAGATACACGATACATAAATCCACCAAAAGCTATTTTCAGTGGTTATGTACAAATACGTTTCCTTTCTCTGAGTGCAGCGATGGCACCATTACAGCCACTACGTCAAATTTGCTGTTTCAGACTGTGGCTACGGTACATCACTGCATGCAGGAGTCAGTCTCACCTCGCTCAGCTTTATGAAACCTCAGACTGACAAATCCCTCCATTGGAACTTGAATCTTTAGCACAAGACCAGTTCCAAAGTGAAATAGAGGGTCTACAGCCCAGAAAACAGAGCGGTAAAGACAAAACCATTCAAAGCTAGTTATTTAGAATTCCCCTTACCCAGGTAGTGGTTTTAGTATTGTGATCGATGAAGAAGGGCCTGCCGTTGGGTGCTATCCGCATCTCCCAGCCAGGAGGGAGGAAGCTCTGCGCAACTTTGTGCTGTGGTTTGGGAGAGTTGTAGGGAGAGGGCTGCGGAGACTGTGGGTTGGAAAGGGTGTCCTTCACGGCTCTGCGCACCGGGGAGTCCTTCATGGCCTGACAACGTGGAAGGTGTAAGGATTTGCCAAATGCTACTTAATAAAGGAAACTGAATACAACGCGTTATCACAGCAAGCAGTTTTTTTACTCCAGATGCAATTTATACTGTAATTAAGTGCTAGCACTGATTTCCTAGAATGCAGGTAAGTTCTCAGTAATTAGCTATTCCTCGTCACTCATTGAGCTTTTTGCTTTCAAGGGCACAGAGTTTTATCATTTCCCTGTGTGATGATAATGTCCACTTGGTTACATATTTTGCTGAAGCTGGTCTGTACATGTCAATGTTTTGTTTTAAAAAGGAAAAGATACAAGCACCGCTTTGTACTTCGTGGTGCAATAGATGTTATTTTTAAATAGGAGAGTATCCTAAATGTGAAGGGACATTATCATAGAATCATAGAATCACAGAATGGCCAGGGTTGAAAAGGACTACAATGATCAACTCGTTTCAACCCTGCTGCCATGGGCAGGGTTGCCAATCACCAGACCAGGCTGCCCAGAGCCACATCCAGCCTTGCACTTCTTAGTGGATCTCCCAGCTACAACTTCAGAAAGAACATTTAAACATGGCCTTAAAACAAGTTCCTAAAATATGTGTAGGTTTAGACTTCTTATATCAGCTTGAAATTACAGATTTTCAACAATTTGTCCAGGGGAAGAAGCGAGAAAAGACAAAAAAGGTGCTGCACTTTCCATCTGAAGATGGAATTTTTCATAACTTTCTCTCCTCAAGCCATGTTTAATTGATTTGTGAGATTTAATCATACAAGAAAAACACAGATAATCTTTGATTGCATATGCCAGACAGACTATTCATTCACATAATTCAATGATCAAAGTTAAGCAACACTACTGCACGAGGTAAAGATTCTGACGGAAAAATGTTAGAAGAAAACAGCAATATATTATGTCAAAAATAGCAGTAAGGATGTTGTAGCAGTAACAGCGCTGTGTTGCATAACTAAAGGGGAGTTATATAAAGGGAAGTTATATAAAAAGTTATAAAGGTAACCAAGAGAGAAGTCAGATACAAGTGGTCTGTGTTGCTAACAGTGCTTCTCACCTCGAGTGGAGCAGATAAGGTGACTGTGGGCGAACTGAGGCTGCGGGGCCGTCTGATCTGGGGCTCACTCAGATGGTTGTTGCTGTTTGCTGCTGACCCAACCATGCCATCTTCTGCAAGCTATTTCAGATGCAAAACCAAGTGAGCCAGTCATCAAGATCACAGTTCATCCAAAGCCAGGGCAATTAAAAGTGATGTCAATATTTAGTATCGTCACTGTGACTATTACAGTCAAGCACATTATTTAATTCCATCACAAAGACACATAATATATGGATTATTAATTAAGCAAAAGAACTTTCAAATTCAAATCCACAGAGACGTTTGTCTTTAGTTGTGTTTGGTACCTCTCTGCAAATGCCTTCCCTTGTAGTATCAACTTAACCTGCAACCACTAAAGTTAAGAGAAGCATCAAAAAAAATCCCAACTGTAATTTTTTATGATTATCCTGAACTGTCGTGACAACGGTTACCATCTTTTTTTTAATTCAGAGTTCTAAAGAGCTGCTTCCACTGAAATTATACTCAATGTGATGTCATCTAAATGTACGCAATCTAAACAGAGCAATGTAACAGATCTCCATACCTGCATGATGGGCCGTGTCCAGGTTGTGGTTCGATTGTTGTGATTGACATAGTAAGTACGGCCCTTTGCATCCTTTCTTTCCTCCCAGCCTGAAGGTAAGCCCGGCGTGGTGTGGACATAGGCCACTGAAGGCTGTTCAACAAGAAATTACCATATTGTTGTTTTTTTATTAGCTTAAAAAGATTAACATCTGTTCTTTGAAAAGAACTTGTTGATGCACATAATTCTAAGAACTATCAAACATACTGAAAATGTGGTCTGGGAAATCATCTAATATGAGCTCTTCTTCAAACCCCTCTTGAGTCAAATCACAGTTTCTCATAACAGATCTTTTGATTCACTTTTGCACAGATTCAGGTCTCTTGTTCCAAAACCAGCTAAGCTTGTATGCCCTCAAACTTTTTAATCGGTATGTTACATATAATGACAAAAAGAAACCTTGTGTTGTAATAATTCTCCCTTAAGGTTGATTTTTCCCTTTGCATTGGTGTGGATAAATAAGAATGGAAGTGATCATGCTTTCCAATCAAGACCTCTCTAGAGATCTCTGACCTCATCTCTATCACGGGATCTTGACTCAACTGCAGCAAACTGCTGTGGGCTTAAAAACTGAAGTCCGAACATCTTCTTAGTTACAAACAATTGTATTCAGGGTTAGGTGTCCTAAAGACAGAGCATACACCCTAAAATTGAGTCCAATCTTTAGAATGAAAAGATACTGCTTTTCTAATCAAAAAGTTGCACAACAAAGATGCTGCTGTAAAGAAAACATACAGACAATGGGGACAATGGCAGCAACTGTCTTTAGACAAATTAGACACTATTTAACACAATAATTACGCTACAAGAGACGTTGTCTTCTGTGGTTTCTGTGGGGAGCAAAATATTCAGTGATTTGAACAAGTGGACATTTGTTTCTGGGACATACAGAGGAAAAAAATACAGAGTACATGAGCAGCAAAGCCTCTGGAGGGCAAATAGCCTGGGAAGAAATTCTAATACCAAACCTGTCTGCATCTGAAAGCACATGTCAGGAGGGGAAGGTGTCCAGGGAGTCAGATTACAGTTCCAGACTCATTATTCACGTATTTAAGCTCTGTCACTTTCTAGTCTGGGACTCCTTTTCTCTGTAGACATCACTTGCTTGTATTGCTTCTGCATTCAGCAGGACAGCATTCTTGCTCTCTAATGAAGCAGATTCTGTTAACCATCTCATCAAAGACTTGGCAGGTGCAAGGTGCTGTTCAGTATCTGCGCCTTGCTATTTAGATCAAAATGAGTTCATGTATTTGGTTCAATCAAGAGATTAATCACATTAAAATATATAGTCACATTTTACTTTTCAAGGCTCTATAATGCTGGAGATCACTTTGCTTCTTCAACATAGTTGCCTTCATGGCAGAAGAAAGGTGAAATCTAAAAGCCCTCATCATGTGCTGGAATAAAGAGGTGTTTGAGCTTCACTGTTCTGTCAATTTGTGCATGCTTTCCTTCCTCATCAGTCACACTAATCCCTCTTTTGGAGCCTGAGTTTAACCACTCCAGACTCAGGCATTTGCCTTTGCCCAGCACAGTGATGATACCCATAATTTACAGTGGTGACTGTTATGGGATTCTGAGTGTTTTACCCACACCTGAAAGGCAGGTTCTGTTTCAGAGCTAATTCATACGCAAAGAACCTAAGTGCAGGCAGGAGGAGTTCAGCAATACAGGCAAATTACTCTGGTAAAGATACATTACTGAATTTATCTTTTTTCACCCGCTGTAGAGAACCTGCTTTAGCACGGGGGCTGGACTCGATGACCTCTGAAGGTCTCTTCCAACCCCTAAAACTCTGATTCTGTGAAGACTCAGTGCCACTGAGGATTAACACACACACATCTCTGAGCTCTTAAATTCTCACTGTGTGAATGTGAATGGAATTTTGTGAGCGCTGTTAGAAGACACTTGGAAGGTAAAGCAGCTGTGGAGGAAAACAGAGTAGGTTAGAAGAAATAGCTGTTGTGGAAGAGGTCTTAAAAATACTGAGCTCTCTTGCAGAAAAAAGAAAATGCTGGGATGTGAGGCAGTGAACGTTATTAAGGGATGGAAGATGTTTAAAGAAGACTATTCACATTTTTTTTTGCATAATCTTTAAATGAAATCATGGGAAGAATCAGCCTTGGAGATTACTAAATACCTCCACATTTTGACTTACTATGCAGACTTCCAAGACCATCAGAAGTATTACAACACAACTAAGGCAGCTTGGGTAACTGCCTCTCTGTTTCCCTAGGCTCTCAGCTTTATTCACCATGCTAACCACAAAGCAAAAAAAGAAATTACTCTTCCAATGTCTCTATAAACAGTGGTTTGTGTGGTATGATCATTCTATTTAAAAATATTAATACAGTGGAAAACTACTACTTAGAGATAAAACATGTGAATGACACCGCACAGCAGGATTTGGTAACTCCTCAGGTCTCCAAAGTAAATTCTTTTTCTATGCTCTACATTCTTTGCTCCAGCAAAGTGATTTACAGCAATCCTTGTTCTTACTTCATATTCTTAAGACCACTTCCCAGGGCTCTTGCTTAAATCAAGATGTTTGTTTTTTAGCAGAATAGTATAGTTGACACAATGAGCTGGAGAACTGCCTGACGATCAAGAAAAGAAATCAGAAAGGAAAATGAATGGGTTAGAAAGTTGATGAGGCACATTAGGAGACAGAAAAAGGAAAACTGATACGGAAGCTGAGTAATACCCTCTGAAACGAACTCCAATTTATTCATTTACAGAGTAGTCAAATGTTGGAAAGTGCTATTTTCCTACTTGTTTCAGTTCATGAAGCTGGTGGGCAGTGATAAGGAGGCCACCCTTCCTGAGACTGTTCTACAGTTGCCAAGCTATTAATCGGTGGTCAATAATCATAGAATCATAGAATCATGGAATGGCCTGGGTTGAAAAGGACCACAAAGATCACCTAGTTTCAACCCCCGTGCTATGTGCAGGGTTGCCAACCACCAGAGCAGGCTGCCCAGAGCCACATCCAGCCTGGCCTTGAATGCCTCCAGGGATGGGGCATCCACAGCCTCTTTGGGCAACCTGCTCCAGTGCGTCACCACCCTCTGTGTGAAAAACTTCCTCCTAATATCTCACCTAAACCTTCCCTGTCTCAGTTTAAAACCATTCCCCCATGTCCTGTTAGGACATAGTAAGTGGTTTGAATACAGTCCCCAGACCAAGTTTTAATTAAAAATTAGACAATTAAGGTAACTGATAGTCTGGCTTGTAATAATACACCTTCTATTCATGGTATGATGGCATGCTGCAGACAATCAGCTTCAACTGACTCAGTACTGGGAGTATACAGAAACACCAGAAAGATGCTCAGCTTTATCATCTGATCTTCCCTTTACCAGACTATCAAAACAACTCCAGCTGTCAGCAGCCCTTCTCCTTCCTAGTTGCTGGGGTAATGCAATCATGTATGCAATCTGCAAAAGAGGAAGCCTGCCCTTCAGTCTCCCTGCCATACTTTAGATACCAACATGAAGATATTCTACCACGCAGAATAGAAATGTGGGGGATTTATCAAGAAGCTTATTCGTGGGCCCTGGTCTAATGATGGGTATTAGAGGAAGTCTGAAAGCAAAACTGAGCTGCCCTAGAAACTTTAGCCTTGACAAATTCTGTGTCTATATATTTAATGTCCCTAAAGGACAAAAAAGTGGCAACCTTTGAAGAATGTCTGGACTTAAGTGCAAGAATTCATATTTAAGTCCTGAGCAGTCTGTGGATTTGGGTTTCATAGTACAGATGCACGTAGAATGAAGATAGCAAGGGGAAAGATCCCATTAATTAAGCTGCAATAAACTCACATTGAAACAAACAAAAAAGAGACAGTAATTATGAGACAGGGAAGTATGGACTCAGCTTCAGCAGAATTAGCAGAAAATATTACTGTTTTAAGAAGTATAATCAACACAAGATCATCTATTAATAAAAAAAAAGTCAAGCTGGATTTGCAAGGACACAGAAAAATTACAGTCTGCAGGAACTAAATACAAGCATGCTTCTCTGATTCTGAAAAACCAGTAAATACAAACAGCGCCACAGAATGATGCATCAAAACACAAACTAAAGTCTAACATTACTGCATTCAAATAGGAAACGTACCAACTTTGAATTACATCCCTGAAGTACACCCCTGAAGTAAATTATCTAAGAGTGCAAATACCCATGAAAGCCAATTATTACTGTCAGTGGATAATGCTTTTTATGAGATGATTTGTTTCAGACTAACAGAATGAGACTTTTTTTGGCAAAGATCAGTATAAATGAAATCTGCTTTTCTTTAATTATGCAGAAAAATTCTTCCAGAAAAGCGTTTCAAGAATTTTATCAGATGAGCAAAGCAAGATTTCAGTTGGAGTGAGGACTTGCACTGAGGAACAACTGCTGGAAAATGAAAATTGGCTGTAATTAAGACCACTGCAGTCCATAATGATGTATCATTGCACGGTTCTCAAATTAAGATCAATCCTATGAATCTAAATGAATCAGTCTAACAAAGAGTAACGGAAGACAGCAGCACAATTAAAGATGCAAGTATACTGAGTTGATATCTGCAACCCTTGATTATTCCAAGTTTTAAAGGATTAGGCATTGTATCTTGTCTTTTAGAAGTTCATGGTATGTTTTCAGTACACAGCTTTGTTAAAACTAGCATATACTAGTAATAAAATAGCCTTAAATTGGAGTGAAGTTAGAGTGAACTGAGCATGATTTGAGAAAATCTGAAGTGCAATAAATAAATAACTAAACAAATGCAACTATTGCTTCAGAGGCTGTATGTCAATGATAACATTGCTGCTCTGTGAAAAAATGTTGATTACTGTACAAGACCTAAATCCACCCACATTTTATTTAGAGATAGTGTTGGATAAAGATATTACCGTTGGTTCCTCACCACCTGAGACAGTTGAAGAACGAGCTCTCCTAGATGGGCCACTCTGCTGTTAAATGATAATTAATGTTACAGATAAGTACACTTGGTGATGAAGGAAACAGTTTACTCTTACATCTTTAGGAATAAGGAATCATCTACAGTCTCAAATTTATTAAAAGAGCAATTAGATTTAAATAATTTTAAAGATAATGTAAAAAAAATTAAGCCATCAATCACTGATAAACAAGTTAGAACTTGATAGAAAAATCACCAAAGGAACTAATTTCAAGAGTTCTGGTATCCGATGCTGTATGAGCAGTATTGCTAAGGATGACAAGACCATTCACTCTAAGTGTAACATGATTAATTTCCTCCTTTAGAAACAAAATGGATCCACTCCGATCATCAAAGAGTGCACAGAAAAAGTTAGAACAAAAAGACAAAAGTGGCATTTCAAATTTTCATTAAGGATGAATACAGTCAAAACCAGCACTATTTAGAAAGAAAGTATGGATTTAGTTGCTAGAAGATAAATTATCATTAGTTCAATGAAGATTAAGATCAAGAAACATCCTTGTAATAGAGCAATGATTTCAATCCTTCTGCTCAATAAATGAGTGCTCTACAATAGCAAACTGAAAGATGGATCATGACCAGGCCCAAAGTGACTGCATGAGGTAAAGAAACTCATATTCCATGAGGTTATATTAAATTAAGCAGCAGACCACCTCTGGATCAGACTTCGTTAAGTGCCAGTTTCCTCTAGTATGGAGAGAAGACAGTTAAGGTGTAATCATACTGAAAATCACACCATTGTTTATCCAGAGAAGGAAGTAAAGAGGTGGATAATACTTCAGAAGCACTCTTTTGAACAACAGCCATTGCATGCAACTACAAGCAGCAAATGCAGATACACTAAACATATAGAACACACAGAACAAGGAGAAAAATGCTACAGTGACAGTAAATGTCTAACCAATAACAACAGGAAGAAACAAAGGAGAAACATCAGCTTTAATAATGAACTTAACAGCAACTCCCTACTTACTCAGTATTGCCATGGTGAATTTGTGTAATCTTTGTGTTTGTGTGAGTGTGGATTGATAACCTACCCTGAAAACACTCCTGGGGAGGTTTTCTCTCTCCACTTCATACATGGAGTGTTTAGTAAACTACATTTCTGTGTTAGATAACTGAAGTCAGACAGTATGACTTATACTCTGTCTCAAAACGCTTTTTTCTCTCCTTATGGAGTTCCTCATTGTACTTAGTGCTCTGACATGATTTTGGTTTCCACAATGATTTGGGAAAGCCACACGTCCATAACTGAACTAGATATGCCTAGAACTGATGTAGGAAAAGACACCATTCAGAATCAGATGATGTTAAAAGAAGAAGAAATAAATAAAAATTAGCTTTCATTTACCAGAGATAACTGAGACTGTTCAGCAACCGTATCTGTTACACTGCAAGATCTCAGTCTTGAGGAAGGATCTCTTTGCTGAAAAAAATTAAGAAAATGTCTGTAAGTTTAACTATTTTCAAGTATCTTTGGAAGACACCTTAGAAAATCTAGAGAGAGAACAAGCAGCATAAGGAAAACATACAACTTCTGGCTGAATACTGGCAATACAGTCCTTGGAAAATCAATACGTTAGAGCTACTGGATTCCCACACATGGCTTACTGCACTAGGTAACCCTTGTGTTTGTTCTCTGATGTGGGCACAATGAGATGCCAATAACACATGGGATGACCATGAGGTTCTGGTGTTGATGACACCCTGAGCCCATGGTGGGAAAGCAGTATGCTCTGCAGAACCTTCACTGGGAGCCTTGCTGAGATCAAAGCACCTCTAGGTTCAGTCAACAGCCTGCAGATCTTAGCCAGGTTCATGCAAAGCCAGTCTAGATTTGGGTTTAGGAAAAGTCCTGGATCCAACAGCCTGCACAGTCACTAAGCTGATCTCACAGCTTTTGGGGATCTGGGTCAAGAGGAGATGTCAAGCAGACATATCTTGTGTTTAGCTGGCAGTGCCAAACCCTTCCTGCCACCTTGCTCAATCCAAATGATGCTCTTGATGTCTCTTTGCTATTATTACAAATCTCAGAACTGGGCAGATTTACAAGCCCAGGAGAAGCACTGCCCAGAGTTAAGTGCCGGGTCAGGCCAGTGAGCTCTCTCAGAGGCCAGAGCTGTGGGAACAGAGTCTCAGGCACAAGCTGCCCTGACAGATCCTCTGGGGCCATGGACTGAACGCTGCTGACCCACCTAATCTCCATGCGCAGACGGAATGATTTCAGAGCTGCTTTGTTTTATTCTTTTCAGTATCTCAGTGCCCAGTTCAATGGGTAGCGTAACACAGACACTAAATGCACTGAAAATTTCTTACTTTGCAAGTGTGGTCTTATTAAAATTTGTATTGCAATGATAAGTAAGATGTTATTTAATGGCTCATAAAAGAGCTAGCTTGTACAGAAACATAATTACTGAATTATTTTAATTAAGATAATTTTGTTGCTATATCACTTATTACTTTCCATGTACAATAAATGTAGGCCCTGTTCTTGTCACTGATTCTACTTGATTAACCTCCCACCCTCAAGGTGAAGGTCTAATGAAACCTGCAGTTATCTACAGAAGCAGACTTTGCGCAGATGGCTGGCAATCAGAGCTATAATCTGCTGAACTAATCTCTATATAACATCCAAGTCATAGTATACATTGCACAGGCTCTCTGTGAAAAAATTGCACCTAATCAAGATTTTATTTGATCAGAAAAAGAGTGTGATTACTCCTCACTTTAATTGCAAAGGTACCTTAATTGCACACACCAAGGAAATGATTAAATCCCAACACAATGTTCTGTTTAATATTTGCAATTGTTTTCTCAATCAAAGAGACATAAGACATTTCCACAGTTGAAAGCACGGTATCCTTACTTTTTGTGGTATCATCAGTGTGTCCAACTAATAGGTAACACACACACACAGAACTTATATTTTGTTCTCACCTCAATTAACCTGCTATGCTTCTCCAGACTAGTTATCAATAAATCCACAGAGCATTTCACCATAACTACTTCCTTTCAATTCTAATCCTTTTTTAGTCTTGTAACAGTTAACCAGTAAACCATGACCGGGGTTTGTAAAATTTAATACAAGACATCCTTCAGCATAAATATGCACATGTAAACACCAAGCTTTTGAAAAGTTATCATGTAATAAAATGGATAATGATTAGAGCAGTATTGAGTCTTTCCACTTTGTTTTGGATATTCCCAGCTTGATGCCCTCTAGCATTATATGATGCATTTTGTTTCACTAAAGGTGTAAGAGCAGTAGACTCTCAAATTAAACTCATGTAGGAAAATAAAAAAACATTAAACCTAATTCGAGGAAGTCTGCTCTTCAAGACAGTTTGCTCTATGGTGAAATTAAGCTGAGTTTTTTTAAAGATGCGTTTAACAGCATATTCAGTTTTTCCTAAGACCAGCAATACCTGGTCTATACTTATCCACGTAAACAATTCAGGATTATGTCAAGCTAACAAAAATCACAGTAGTAAAGATGTCTGCAGAAAGAGCAGTGTGTCACATACAATCAAAGAACTCAGCTGTTCCCCATTAGAGTCAGGAGTGATCTGAAGTCTTCTGCTCAGTTCCTCGGATAGCTCCTGAGGACTGCTACGGGACACAGGAGATGCAGGAGGTGGTGGCAACGATAAGCTTAAAGTATCCCCAGTTGCACTCGCCTCCTCTGAAATGGCTTCCCAAGGCTGACAAAAGAAAAGAAACTGCATTAATTATTTAAAGTCAAACCAAGCCTCTCCTTCCCCTATGCATTCCAGGTAGCCACCTCACTGTGGCCAATACAAGTGTGATATCAGCATTAGTATTTAATGAAATAAACTAACCCCTAGAACACACACATAGTTGTCTTTCTCAGTGAAAACATTCAACATAAAACACTCCTTAAGGCTGAATGGGATCAGAGCTTTACACAAAAAGTTTGCTTAAAAATATCTACCAAAATTCATTACGTTATTCTATGCTGATTAACAAGATCATATAGAATCAAGTGCTTCTGGGGGGAAAAATAGCCTTTTTTCCTTCTAAATCAAGACATCGAAGAAAACTGAAACAAATGGCAGTTTCATTTGGTACATTTCACTTCTTCCAAACTTGTCTCATTGTTATTCTAAGCAGAGTATTGAAAGTGTTTTATCTACTTAGCGATAACGAGCAGTGCTTGCTATTACAAATGTGTGTCCGAGCATTTACATGGTACTTTACACTGTGCATACACTATCAGCCACCAACAAAAGCATGTGTGCAGGAAAGTATAACTATCTAGGCTTTTTGTTGTGTCTCTGGAATTCTACTCAGTCAATTTCCATAAAAACCATGCAAAACCATTATTGTTCAGGGTGCACAGTAATTAGCTTACAAAATGGGAAACTTTTGGGCCTGAGGTTAGTTAAATTCTTAAAAGAAAGGCCTTTATGTACCTCAGGAATGTCTCCAGTCTCCATAGGTTCCGGTTCCAAATCCTCACTAATGTGTCTTCGAGAGCGAAACCGCCTATGGGCTGCTTCATGGTTTATTTGTCTGATGTTGTTATCTGAATCAGATCCCACATCACTGCATAGTGGGGAAAAGAGGCGAAGGAGAAAAGAACAAGAAAACAATGAATGTTAAACTCATCAATGCTTTTGATTATAATATAAAATTCATTACTCTTACACATGTCAGGTTTCATAAACAGGAGGAAATTTAATCCTTTAATCCAAATGAAATAAAACCAGAAGCATTTCATGAATATCATGTAAGACTGGAAATTAACATTCTTTGTACAACAGAGTTGTCAAACCAGAAAAATAAGTCCCCACTGTAACATGTTAACCCCTTACAACTTATCCTTTCCCAGGATGACCAGAATCATTCCTGACACAGAGATTTTACTTCTGCCCCTCTCTTTATGCCAACTATTGCTTTTCTTTTTGCAACAGCCAAAGCAATCACAAGCTGTTACTGGCTGCAACCACTCATACCAGCAGTGGTTGTAATGGAAAAAAACAAATTCCCTTAATGGTGTCCCTTCCTGGCTTGTGCAACTTCCCCCTGTGCATATCTCTGCATCTCCATTAAAGTACTCAACGGGCACAAGAGGTTGCTAAAAGGCAGCATTCCATTTAATTCCATCCTCCTTCAGGATGAGAGACTGTAGCTTTTAAAGAGAATTATGTTCAGGAAACATTTATTTGAGAAAACATTTTAGTACAGCACATTTTAACAACCTATAAGACAAATTACTCAGCTGATATAGACTGTACAATATTCAATACTTTCTCTTAATGACTAGATTAGTATCTGAGTTTAGTCTCAACCTGAGAGGCCAGCACTGTCTATTCTACTATCAACCCCACAAGACCTTCCACTCCAAGTGGTTTCATAGATTTACAAAATCAGACTCACTTAGTTTGGAAAAGATATGTAAGATCATCAAGTCCAATCGTTAAACCATCACAGTCAACCCTACCACTAAACTAGGCACCTAAGTGCCACATTTGCACATCTTCTGAATACCTCCAGGGATGGTGCTTCAACTGCTTCCCTGGCCGGTCTCTTTCAATGCCTCAGAACCCCTTCTGAGAACAAATGTTTCCTAATATCCAATCTGACTCCTCCCTAGCACAACACAAGGCCACCACCTCCTGTCCCATCACTGCTACCTGGGAGCAGAGGCCAACCCCCTCTCACCACAACTTTCAGGAGTTGTAGGGAGTGATGTGGTCTCCCCTCAGCTCCTCTTCTCCACACTGCCCATCCCATTCCCTCAGCCGTTCCCACAGCACTGTGCTCCAGACCCCTCACAGCTCCATTCCCCTCTCTAGACACCCTCCAGGGCCTCAATGTCTTTCTTGTAGTGAGGGCCCAACACTGAATGCAGCACTGAGGCACAGCCTTACCAGTGCTGAGTACAGGGGAGCAACCATTTCCCTGCTCTTGCTGGCTACACTATTTCTGATACAAGACAAGACACTGTCGGCCTTATAGGCCACCTGGGCACAAGGCTTGAAAGCATCACTCTAAATTTTCCTCTGTTTTCAAGAGACAAAAAAAACCCACCCCAAGGTTACTTAATTTGCATGAGTATGGTGTCCACCCCATTCTTTACCAAGCCTAGAATAATGTGTGAAGTATACTAGTAGTAATTATGCATTCCCAAATCACCTGTGATACTGACTTTTTGGTCATCCTAGCTAATCACCAACCCTGAAGCCTTCAATTTATACACCCATCTGATGCCATTTTCCAATGGTTATTACTTTCTGATATGTGTCAGTACAACATTTCTGAAGCCATGTAATCTTCACTTCATCTACTGTAGTCAGAATTCAAGGAGGTGCTAAATTAAATAATTTATAAAAACTAAAGTTTTATAGACACTATAAGAAGGATGGAATTCACTTGGGAATAAGTAAAAGCTGCTTAAGAGAAAGTATTAAAAAAAAATAGCTCAAAACCTGCTGAACAAAAACTAATTAAATTCTAAGATAAACACATCAGACAAAAAGAACAAACAGTTAAATACAGAAATACACACATAATTCAACTATGATAATGAACATGCAAGAAGGAGCAAACAGCACTTGTAATAAGCAACAGTGGGAGAGTAGTAGCTACAGAAAAATAATGAAAGATGTTTAACTCATTATTTCAGTACAACTCTTAACATTTTCAGTTAAACATCACTACAGAGTTA
This sequence comes from Pavo muticus, assembly GCA_016647715.1. NCBI lineage: Eukaryota > Metazoa > Chordata > Aves > Galliformes > Phasianidae > Pavo > Pavo muticus. Next base: position 1,462,434 of record JACDJE010000204.1, read on the forward strand.
TAAATCTAGTTGTAGGCAATGTATAACGAAGGCTTGAACAGGAACTCCACATTAGTACGCACACAGATAAGCAGTGTAGTCTATTTACTGAACAGAAAAGATCTCCTCAAAATCAATCAGTCTAACTTAATTAAAACTTAAAATACCTGAAATGCCTGTGCTTGCATTTTTTAAAAATACTTTGTCAATAGTCTCTACAGAAGAAAATAATTTATCCTTCTTAACTTTTGCACATACCCACAAACATGACAACGGACTACAATGTCACTCACATTAAACTTGGTCGGTGCCATTGCGTAGTTCTGTTGTTGTGGTTGACATAGTAAGTCCGCCCCAGGTTGTCAACCTTTTCCTCCCATCCAGGAGGCAGTGGAGGAGGTGGTAACTCCTCCTGACGCTGAGACGCAGAGTCGCTGGAATCAACTACATCCCACCCGTGCTTAGGAATGAGAGTAAAAAAGATGTTAGAGCTCAAGTCCAAGAGAAGTTATATCAGTATTGCTCACGTTGGTGCAGATTCCTATTTTTTTTCCAAAAAGAAGTAAATGATAACTTAAATCTAAGCCAATGAGAAACAGAAGAAACTTCATGATTACAGTGTGTGCTACATTTCAGTGATAAAAACTGTAAAATTCTACCGGTCTATTGGAACAGGGATTCCCAAACTTATTTGGGTGGGTATTCCTCCTGGTAGCCAGGTGCAGATCTCCAGTCATGAAGCCAGAGACCCAACTGCTAACTTTTGAACTCGGGCTGTGTCCTTTTCCTCATAAAGGATAATCATTGCTTTTCTTTTTGCTCTCCCACTCTCCCAAAGCATACAGGAACTTCTCCTGCTCACCACCTCTGTCCTATCTTTCTGTCAGACTCATCTGCAGTTTGCCAAAGGGTCTCAAAGTTGCTGACAGCAGCAAAAAACTCCCAAGGCATAATGAACATGCCTTTTCTGGGGAAGATTAAAAAACAAGCAAACAAACAGCCTAGAACTCATTATTACTTCCAAATGTGTAACATAGCTTTAAGTATCCCACTGCAACCGCACTGTATTTTATGCCCGTTTCAGGAGCATACCCCAAAAGACTTGAATACACAAATCTACCTGAATTCAAACTAAAATCTGATTGCCACAGGGTATCCTTTCCAGGTAAATACTGCAATTCAATTATAGATAAGAAAATTCCTTCCCTGCTGCTGTTCAGAAATCAGAGTTAGAAGTGTTTTGTTAAACGAAACATAAAAGCTTTTCATTGCCACTGATTTACTGGAAATGCTGTTTCTGTAGGACACTGCCAGAGCCTTGTGGCATTATCTTATGTGCTTGAGCTGGGAGGATCTTACTCACAGAGGTGACAAAAATTTATTTTCAACAGCAAAACAGAGAATAAATAATGTTCAGAAACAGAGACTCGTGGGTAAAGAGAGCATCACCGTATGCATGCTGCTGAAAATTTCTTTCTATACGAGATACTCTATTCTTGAAACACATACTTTTCAGACTAGTTTTGTTAAAAAACTGCTAATAGATTCAAGTCAGCTATTTAGGCACCAATTAGGAGATGTATTATTTACATAAAAGAATCCATTCACTGAAGAATTTAATAACTGTTAAGTACATTGGAACCTTTTACAGTCTTGTTACTTTTCAAGTATCACAGAAAAATCAAATTACATTCAAAATATAATGATTTATATGAAATTCACAGTTAAAGATTACTGTTTGTTTTATAAAATGATATATGTTTGAGTGTGACATATATATGTATATAAACTTCTCAGATTGCTATGCAAATTGTATTATATGTACACACCCACACACACAAAATACAAGCATATTTATACACACACACACTTTTCTGTAAGTGATGAGAGAGAAAAAAAGCTGGGTTTTGAATCTGCAAAGTACTGAAGGTGATGAACCTGAGGTGCTGCATTACTACGTGCCCTGTGACACCTCAGCTGCCTCTGTACCAGCACTTGGGCAGACCTCCTGAGAAGCAACTTTCAGAGCACAAATGTATGGCTTGGGATGACAGCCTCCTTCTCAAGTTACAGATGACTGCTGCCCATTATTAGTAATTAAGGCAAACCTGGGCTAACATCCACTCTGTCAGCTCTAATTGCAGTAATTCTTAAAATGGATGATGGCTGATAAGAGTGCTGGGAAGTCTTTAAACCTGCTGTGCCTGCATTAGCACTATTCTCTATAAAGCTGGTGCTGCCAAGAAAATAAAGAAAAATGTTCCAACGGCTAACTTGGACACACTTCTGAGGAAGACGTACTTAGATATTAAAAACAGACCATCACGCTCATGTCAAATGTGAATTACGTGGATAGACTTTCCACATTCTTCTGCTCTCTTGGCATGACTTATACAGCCTTGAGAATGTTCATGAAAATGGAAAAAAAAAACTACAAACCATAAGTGAATCAGAGAGACTTCAGAATTCATTGTGCCACTTGAAATACTCTCACATAATTGAAACAGTAGAGAAAATATCACCTTATGATATTTTGAAAACACGGGAAGGGAAGAATATGTTGAAGCTAAACTAACACCATCATTTTATCTTTCAAAACCACAACTTCTTCAATGATTGTATCTGAATCTCTAATAACTTACGTACCTCCAGATGTATAAAAAAGACAAAAAGAAGATATCAAATAGTGACCTCTTGATTAAGTGTCTTACCTCAGACTCATCCCTTTGATCGCTATTTTCCTCCTCTTGCCCACCATTTTTAGGCATATAAGCCATCTTCAGTCTCAGGAAACCCTTTACACGAGATTTGTGACTAGGAGACATGGAATTAAATTACATTTAATTCAATAACTCTTTAACAGTTGCAAGTAATAAACCTTGAGGTAAGAAATGTTTTAAAATACAAATACAAATCCTCACCTTCTTGGTCTGAGAAGGAAATCCTTAAATGTGTACGGCCTTTCCATGGTTGGGTCTTCAGTCTACAAGTATGTAAGACAATTTAAAGGGCTTGTCCACAAGCACAGCAGTACACAGAGAACATTCACATTGCAGACAGATGAAGCAGAAATGCTAGAGAAGATTCATTCACAATGTAAGTTATCCTGGGTGGGTGAGTGGTTCGTATACGGCTGCACAAGAGGTCCACTAGATGTCACTGCAAATACCAGCAATGGGCCGAACCCAGCCTCATCAGTGCATGGCAACGCACGCAGTTCAGCAAGATCTGGAAGATCCCACAAAGCAAACCCCTGCCAACTTTCTGCTGCCACCCAATAGCACTGCCAGAGGAGGATGCATCCACTTGAAGGAGTGTTTTTAATGCACATTAGAAAACTATTAAATAAAATAAAGCTCAGCTAGCTTTGGTTTCTCATTTCAAAGCTGTTTAGACTTTGAAAAATAGTTAAGAGGTTGAAATCCTTTACGGGGCAGATCAGTAACATTACCAGGTTGACAGGTTGTGTTGTCTGACTTACATTCAACTACAAGTCTCACAGAGCTTAGAATCTTAAAAGCTTTCTGTTATGTAAGAAATTCAGATCTGTTACACCTGCCACGTCTGTGAAATGAGGGCCGTTACTGGTACAAAACTAGAAATTTAGAAATGAGAAGGCAAATATGAGAGGCAGAAATCCATACACAGATTAAATCTTCTGATTTAAGGGGTACACTAATTATTGTATGGCTGGGCTGTGACGTTGGAAGTATGACCTGTGTTATACTGAAGAAGCAAGCACGTGCTACAATAAAGACCACATTTACACAGAATTTTCTTAAAATGAGCACAGTTAGCAGAACGTTGCTCCCATCTGCCACCAATTACAGAAAATGATAGCATATCTGCAAAGCCCTTACAAGCTTCATCTTTACAAACAGGAATACTACCTGCATGCAGTTCCTTTACTAAACTTTTGTAGACACGGGATAATCTATCTCCCAGGTACTATTCATGAAAAGCTTTACTGTCTGTGGTACTTCAAAGGCAATAAACAGTAAATTAAGAATGAATTCCAACTCATTATCGTAGATTTTACATCAAATGCCATACAGATTTGCTTTTCACAGAACAAACTCATCCTGCAAGGCATTTCCTGCATTAAGTTTCCACTTCATCTGTCTGAGACAGACTTCCCATTTTCTCAGCAAGGTAGCAGCTTTTAATCAGATCAACAGCACTGTAAAGCGTGCATGATTATGAAGTATTGCTTTTTAGTACTCTCATCTGTATTCAATGTACATTAAGTAAAAGGTGTGGACTTCAACCAAATTTTGCTGATTAAGGTTGGATAATGTCAGAGAGAACCAGGATTTTTCCAAACAAATCTACAGCTAAAAGAAAACATTTGCTAATGAATATATCACAATCTCTCCTATCAATGTACTGGAAGGATGAATAAGGAAAACACTGATTAAAATATAAAGACACAGAGTATGTCTCCCCGAGCATCAAATGAGTACAGACCTTAAGAAGCACAATGTAAGTCACTGTTACAGAGTTTGAGTACATCTGTATGGGCAGGCAGGAAAGCATTCTGTGCAGACACTGCTGTGTGCTTCTCAGAACGATGGTTCTGAGATATGTAATATGAGTATTTCCAAGGGAAATTCAGGAGAAGAAAGCACCTTCTGGAGCTAAGGAAGTTATCTGCAAACATGCAGAGAAGGGATTTTGTAGAGGAAGTACATTCACTTTCTAGTGAGCCTCAATGGAAAGAAGTAGGGAGTACTAACTATTAACTTTTCTCATCTTGGCACAATTGAGTTTATTCTGCAGTGAAGCAAGGTAGCTCAGCTAGGAAATTTTAACTTAGCAGTTTCTATGTAAAGATAGTAGAAGTCTAAAAATGATTTGAAGGAGTAAGTGTAGCATTCCACTGTTTTAAATACGAGCTAGAGAGATGCACACTCATGTGCTAGCTAAGTCCACAGAGAGAGGACAGTGAAGCTTCCCGTGTATAGGAAGAGTCATCCTCCTATGCAGTGAGGAAGGAAGAAAGCTGCTAATTTCTCAAGACAGTTCACAGGGAGTGTGTGACATGCCTATAGCTCTCTCAACTCTTGCTGATGATTTGTAATAACTAAAACTAATGACCACTAAAAAAAGAACTATAAAATACTACCTGACTCTGCAAAATAGGCACACGGTCAAACTTCCATCATCATTTTATACCCACCATCACAATCACAAACATCCTGATGTTTAGTTATTAGTCTTTCATTACGGCATCCCTACCTCCAACCCAGCACTGCCTTTGGCCTTTTCAGCATGTGCCAACCCGAGTGAAACAACAGAAACAGATGTGATGAGGGCCCACCTATTGAACAGCAGAAGCACAGAGCTCTCCCCCAGACTTTTTCAGTACTGGCTCTGAAAGCCTGCATGCACCGCCGTCTGTAATAATTCTGCCACCATCTTCACTGGACTAAGATTACATTGAGGACACTATTGAGCAGTTTCTGGATGTTGAGCATCCTTCTGTGAGCACATTATATGAAAAGCACATCTACAAAAACCTGATGATAGAGTATTAGTCTTATCCCATAACCTCAACCACGCATTATTTAGACAGATGAATGGGACCAAAAAACGTCTTTATTTTCTTCAACGCTTCTAACAGAAATTCTGGAAGAAATGGAGCTTGGCCACGTCATCCATCAACTGACTCAGGCCAGACAAGGATTTTAAGAAAGAATCAGGATGAGAAAGGGACAAGAAGAGAAACCTGGATTCTGAAAACTTCAGTGGGTGCCAGAGAACCACCACCTCCCTAGCCTCTGCAAAGGGAACAACTGCAGACTCCTCTGCATAGTGGGGCTCTATTTTCATAAGATTTTTCTTTCAGCCTCTACGGCTCTACTGGGAATATTTGCTTTAAGTAGAATTTATTTCCGTAAGTTTTATATGAGTTTTTAACTGCTGGGGATGACAAAAAAAAGCACACAGACAAAAGCATTTCTTACCGGAAGGTGGCTAAGGGGCACATCCACCTGACCCAGGAAGTCGTCTCTAGTCTGTCAAAGAAAAGAAAAAGCAGAAAATAAGCAATTTTACCCATGAGGTCCTCTTTACACCAGAGAAGTAAAAAATGATGAACACCAATCCAGTCACAATGAAGCAGGAGTAAATACAGTTCTGTACAATTCAGCTACTTCAACAGAACACCTTGATACTTCAAAATGGCTTTTTAGTCCACAGCGTGTGCGTTGAGTGCTGATGAAATTCCAGTGCTTCCTCTAATGACCTATGCATAATTCAAAATACAAAATGATAATCCACTCTGTGCATGAATTATAGGCTCAATACGCATTTAAAAAGCAGGGTGACATAGCGGATCAGCATGTGTTCATGTTGAAGCTTGGTTACTTTTTTACCTTTTGTTTAAGGAGAACCTCACATTCACAACTAATGGGGAAGGGAGGGGAACCTAATGTCCCACCAGTGAAGGCACAGTTGTATGAGATGTAAACATTGTCCCCTCAACTAAGAGTTCATCATTTTACCAAAGAGAAAACAGGCAGCAGAACTTGTTGGCTGCCTCATTTCTGCAGTGCCCAGTGACACCTGATGATGTCTGGACTGGATGGCACGCAAGGGCCAAACCATCCACCCACACCTCCCACCTCCCACAGCACGAACATTCACACAGGGCTTCTCAGAGCACTTCAGGCAATGCGCTTGCAGGGACAGAAGAAAAGGAACGGAGCATATCAGCAGAGGTGGACAAAGAGGATAACTTCCAGAGGGAGAACACGTACTGTTATCACTCAATATATCCTAGAAAGAACAGCAGCCAACAGTTTTCTCACTGAACAGTGAGACCTGATCAATACATTCAGTGACAGTGGGTGTAATCCTTCCAGCAGAAAACATCTGCATCCTGACCGCGCTGCCATTTCTGTACAAGCTGTGTGCCTTCTGAATGCTGCTCAGGCATTACCTTTCTCACTTAGGGACACCTCAGAATTGACATGACACTGAACAGCTCTTTCAGTTAGCACTTTTCAGTGCAATGCACTTATGCATAAATAAAAAATAATTCCCTTTGAAACTAGTTTATCTCTAAGCCAGAATTAAACCGTGTCTTTGCTACCCTATGCTAACCCCCATTTTCATACCTCACCTAAAAACGATGACTTCCAGCATCTCAATCTAAATTTGACTGCTGAATATGACATTTCCAAAGGAATGAAATTTTGGCAACAGATAAGCCATACAGTAATTAAATAGCATACGTGCATTTGCTTTGCCAATCACTGTGCTGGATTTATATTTGGTATTCATTAATCTTCTAAGATATTGATTTTCAAAATAAAGCATCTTGCATTAATCAAAAATCAACTGTCTGTCAGGGAAGACAAATTCTGGCAGATCCCGTTAATGACACCAGATATCAGCCCCACTGAATTCCAAAGAACCTGCGTTTATTTATATCCACACTATGCACAGGATTCCAGGAAGTGCATGCTGCTGCTCTGAAGCCAAGTTTACATATTCCTCATAGCAGAGCATTAACTTTAATATTAAAATCCATATTTTATATGATAACATAATAGGAGCGCTGTTTCTATTACAAAGATAGCATAGCCCTCTGATCCCTAGAGACGGACACATGGCTGTGCAATACACTCATACAGCAATGCAAAAAGAGCACCTGTACTAAGGGAGCCTGTCTTTTCCAAATTTAAAAAGAAACAGCAAACAGGCTTTTAATTATGGAATTGTGATTATTAATTCATTCATTAACTGCCGGAAAAACCTGGCAGCATGCATTGCTTTTAGAGAATCAACACGCTTCTCACTTAACACTGGCAAACACCACGTACCTTCCACCTCACTTCAATGGGATTGCTCCAGTATCAACTACTCAGAAACACATACCTATTTCTACATCTGTTTATGCAGCTTTTTGTTCAAGAAAAGCAAATCTCACATGCACGGCAAACTTCCAGGCTGGTTACTGCCCCTCTGCTTTGGGGCAGAGGTTCCTGCAGCTGCAGCAGCGCTGTGCCCAGCACTCTATGCAGGTGGTGCCAAGGCTTCAGCTCCTCCTGCTGTCCTGCAAGACAAGGGGGCAGGGAAAGCTGGGGGTGGGGGGGGGGACAGAACCATGACAGCTGACCTAAACTGGCCAAAAGGATATTCCATACCAGATGATACCATGGGAAAAAATTATAAAAGTGAGGGGAGTTGGCTGGGGGTGGGCTGCTGCTGAGGGATGGGCTGGGCATCAGCCAGTAGATTGTGAGCAATTGCGTTGTGCATCACTTGTTTTGTAATACAGGTACACTAGGGCTGCTCCAAAAGTAATGCCTCCTATGTTACAGTGCTGGTCCACCATGTCAGAGGCGGGTGTTGGGCAGTAGAGGTTCAACCTTCCCACCAACATTTCCCTATATCCCCTTACAACAGAAGGAAGCAGAGAGGCAGACTGACAAAATGGTGAGACTTCCTGAAAGCTTTATTTTTATTTGGCACTCCACATTTCAAGCCAACAAGTATTCACCGCTTTCCCTTCTCCTTTGGAATTAATGGAGGACCAAAGACCCACTTTAGACTAAAGATGTACCAGAAAAGCTCGTGATTACTGGAGATAGTAAATCAGTATTATTTTTTAAAAGCCATATTTACTTTATTTGGTTTCAAAGAGAATGTAGCATCTCATTACTCCAGATTCTGCCCTATTTTCCTGCTTAGTTCTCTCATAATGAAAAGCAATTGCTTCTGTTCTTTGGCGGAGGCAGAAATACACCATCTTCTTAGGAAACCTGAATCTGTCTGACTGTCCCCCTTAGTCATGCAACCACCTTGTAGAAAAGTAATACTAATGCAAAAGTCCTTTCATTTCTCTTTGGTGTGCTCAAAGACAGCTGGCATATTGGGCATTCTGTATGCTACATGTTCTTGAACGCATGCGAGCTGCTCCGATTACATCAATACAGCCAGCAAATCCCAAGTGCAGACACAGATCTCACATGTCCAGCCAATTACAATGGGAAAAAGGATGCTTCACCTTCTTCGTGCTGATGATCACTTAATGATCACCAAATGCAAACACTATGGCTGAGAGATGTGTCCAAATGCTCCCTGAGCTATAGCAGCTCAGGGTTGTGCCTACAGCCCTGGGAGTTTGCTAAGTGGAATTGTTTATAGTCACCTGTGGAGGTACAGAAAGGAGGCAGGAACCGGAGCTGAAGGGCAAGGATGGTGAAAGGCCAGTGGGTCAAAACCTCATCTTCTGTGGCTTAGTTTCCCATCTTTCTCCAGGCTGAACAGCAGGAGCTGCTGGTGCTGGGGATCCAAATGGCCCCACAGCACACTGTCATGCAGCCACACAGGGGCAGGGTGCAATTATCGTTACAGGACAACTTCAACACTGGTAGCCCTAACTGCAGAGCATGATCAGCGCGCCAGGATGTATCATCTCCTCAAGGTGCAGGAGTGCACACAGCTTTGGAGAGATACAACCAAGCTTTATGCTGATGTGTTCTACAAGTCAGAAGCTGACAATGCAGCTTAAGCTAAGAGAAGCCAGCAAAATAACCTGATCTGGCAAAGAAAAATTGAGAATGCAAAGGGACAATGACCACCACTGAGCAAATTCAGTTGCAAATCATTATAAAGCAAAGTGTAAAACTGACCAAGAATTAAATTTATGTATGCATTACTTCGGCACCACACTTGAGATATGATACAGCATCACTGCTCAGTGCCAGAGAAGCCATTCCCAGGCTTTAAGGGTGCTCCCACATAGCACTGAATCTGCATGGCACACAGTGGTTACGCATATCAAAAAGGAAAAGGCAACCCAAGAGCAGAAAACACCCACTAGCTTCAAGTTGCACTGTTGCAACTTCATGCTTTTTACATACAGAAGTAACCTGTGTATTATTTCTGGCTTTTGAGACATCACCTAACGTTGAATTTATTTGATTAAAAATTATTAGAAATAATTATTTCTGAAACTGTTAGAACTTCTCTCTGATTTTAAAAGGTCGCCTTTTCAATTGTATCCCAAATACTGACAAAACAGATGGACGCTCAGAAGTGTGGTGCTCTTAAAAGCATAACCAACAGAGAGCAGCAGTTGCAGCAGCTCCAACTGACTGCTTTCAGATTTGGAAAGGCATCGCACTGTAAGATGTTTTCCTCATTAGCAAAGCTGCCCTCGCAGGGAGGTGCTCCAGCAGCAGAGCAGAGACACGCTGCTCCAGCCCCAGCGCATGGCCATACATTATTCATGTCTTCTGCAGATCTCGCCGATCAAAAATTAAAGATGTTTCAGTAATTCTTCCTACAAAGCAAAATGTTTTAGAAAAAGTATTCCACGTTGCAGAACTGCTCTGCTGTTGAGTGCATTATTTACTTATCACGAATGGCTCTACTGAATATGAATCCCCATGAAAGTTTGAGTCAGAGCCAGAACTCAGTACCGAACAGTGACGTGGAGATGGTCCAGAGTCTGTTTTCCCCTGCAAGGCACACAGCCACAGAACAAAGAACACATCCTGGCAGCAATGGGTTTTCCTACTGCAAATCAAAGCGAAGGTATAGCAGAACACCACATCTTCATTTCCTAAACACTTACCTTGTTATTCATTTGTGCAGTAATAAAAGAACATTTACTGTTCCTCTAATGGCCTTCGCAGAAGCTTCATACAAGAACAGCCACTGCATGTACTTCCGTTTCAGTTTCCATCTTTTCTTTCTCACTGCAAATTCAGCTCTATTGTGGTGACACGCTAATCTGGACGATTAAACTATGGATTTGGTTTTTCAGGAGGAGTTACTGGGGAGTAGTGCACCGTAACACCAGGTAAAGCAGGCACATTAACGAGCGCCCATAGGTTTGTATGCAGTATTCTGCACGCACTGATGACGCCCCACAGAATACTGCTGCACATCCAAATGAGCCTGTTCTCATTCAGCCGTATCTATCACATTAAGACCTCATTACTGAAGCCCTCCGGTACCGTTTCCATCCATTACGGGTAGTTAACAAGTCACTGCACAGTGGTTCCCAAGATATCGCATACACTTGCGCAGGCCTCCTCATGGCTACATCTTATCTCAGACAAGATAAGAGCACTAGCACCCGGGCAGAGGCCCTTCTCTGTGCTGCACACAGAAGCACTCTGAGCGGCTGTTTCAGAGAGCAGGCAGCACCCCTGCAGTTGCAGTTGAGTGAGAAAAGTCAGTTTCCCAGTAAGCACAGACAACCGGGACAACCAGATCCTTACGGAAATGGATTAAGTACATAAGCATAAATGATTTAAATTCTAAAATATCTGTATTCTGCTGCTACTGCTTATTTATAAGCCCACTCAGAAGCACTGGGCACTTATGCCAAAACTTGATGCATTCCTGAAACGTGAGCAACATCCCCAAAAAGCTGTGGACAATGGCAGGGTGAAGGCAGTGAGTTGAAGATTTATTCCCTTAATTACAACAACACAGCTTCTCTTCTGAGTCCTGGCTGTATCCGAATGTGGGCACATGCATCCCGGTGTGGTTCTCAGCAACAAATGGCACCCAAGAGCCTGCAGCATGCCTCAGGTATGAGAAGGCTGCAATCAGGAAGAGGGTCGGTGTGGAAGGTGGAAGGACAGGCGGACAGCCTACCAGAAATGGAATGCCCTGGAACAGTTCTGTTCCACAAAATGAGACGGGACAAATGAAAAAAAAAAACACAGAACACTCAAATGTGCTGCAGGAGTGGGTTCTGCTCGCCCTGCTGGGCTGCCTCAGCTCTCACAGATTGCTCTTCATATGAAATCCTGCTTAACTTTCTGTTTTTGAAAGCTGATTGTTTGGGATATTTCAAAATATAGTTATGAAAGTGACACAGAACTGTGACTTTTTGCAGTGGGTGTCAGGAACTGTTAACAATGCTATCATATCATACCTTAACAGGACCGAGCTGTACTGAGTGTGAAGAACACAGGAATCTTCCATTTGGAGGATGACTTAAAATGGTGAGATCTACTGGGCTACTGAATGGTGTCACTCCCCCTACATCTATGAGCATCTGCTGGAAAACAGCTGCTCCTCATTAAAAGGATTTATGGCTTTTGTTAAGTAACAGACATACATACATAAATATGCCAGGAACAGACATACAGACAACTCCAAGATAGGAACGACCAAACCATGGGGAAGGTGTCCCAGCTGCCTACTGCTGTGCTATCCATGAGCATTCTAGCAACTCTACAAACATTTACTGAGTGACCCAATGCTTTCTGCCCTCTATGCTGTACATCTGTGGTCTTCTTGAAATTAAGTGTGCATTGGCAATGGAGCAAGAAGTGGAGGCAAAAGCATTTTTTACACTGTGCGTGTATAAGACTGCACAGGACTCACCGGGGAATCATTGCCACATGTCTAACAGAGAGTGATTTATTCAAATTCTATACTCTTGTACACTAAAAGGGATTGAATCTAGAAAACAACCATATTCAAAGTAGAAAGACTTTAGATGGAAAGCTAACCTTGGTAAATCACAGAGCAACATCCAGCTGGGCAGACAGCAGGAGGACTCTGACAAAAAGATGATGGTGTTCCCCAAAGCACAAGGAGCTGGACTTCATTACTGAGACTTTCTCAGAGGCCCAAAGTTCTGCATGTGCTCAAACCCATTTTGCAGCACCTCCTGCCTGCACAGAGCAACACATGTCCCATGGCCAGAGAGGCTTCCAAGCAATGCCACGGGGAACTGATGGAAAAAGGATGCATGAACAGGCTGTGTCCTAGCAAGCATACTTTCTCTTTTCAAACTCACTTGTGCAGGAGAGCACAGGTAACACTCAGAAAAAAGCAGCTCACAGAACTACAGTGAGTGGATTGCTGAAAGAGAGCACACCTTCTAATGATGGGAGTGGGTGAGGCGTGCTTGGGACACTCTGCAGTGGGGTATGACATTCAGCAGATTGAAAAGAGAAAAATGAGCTGACACATTGCTCCTTAGTATTGCCTTGTACTGCAGACACTATGAACTGTGCAGAAGACCCAGACCTTCTGCCACTGCTTCTTTTCCTACCAGCATTGCTTAGATTTCCCCTTCACTCACCTACTTATCCTTCCAGCCATGCCCAGCCACCAGCTGGAGCTCCTCCACCATGAAGCCCAATTGCCAAGGAGACAAAGAAAAAGAAAACGTGGAAGCATCAGGAGGCAGAGCAGTGAGATAGCAGCAGCACAATGACTGCAAGCAGGCTGGCATTTAGTCAGGCGAAGCTGTCCAAAGCCACTCAGTAAGTTCCTTTAACAGCCTGATCTGAGCAACACTTGTGTTCAAGAAGGCATGCACTTGGCAGTATCTGAAGTAATACTTGTGCTTTAACAATTTTGCTAATGTTTAGAAAAAAATGCAACGGACAAACACCTTGTAACAATGCTAGCTCCCACCTATACTTGGCAAAGAAGCACTTTGTATCTGCTATTTGTTAGGGCACTGAGCAGAAACTGCCATTCTCGGGCCAGAGAGAAGCTGAAGGAATGCCAGTGCTGAGGCACAGAAATGCTGATTGATGGACAGTTAACGTGGGTTGGCTTCATCAGTTCTTTAAAGAAACGAGCAACTCACAAAGACACATGTTCAGTCACCTCTTCTCCTGCCAAAACAAAGAACCTCAAGAAAATAAGACCAGCTAAAACTCAGAGGTTAGAAATAACACCTTTGCTAGTATCGGAAAGGAGAGCCAAGGTTCCATTTGGCTTGCTGGTTTCTTGTGTTTTCAGTTCTGAAACACATGCCCATGCCCAATGGGTCCTCTGATACCTTGGGCAGGAGCCACTTCCCCACTGGGGCTCTGTTGTGCAGAGCGCAGTGCCCTGGTTTGGAACTGTGGTTTACGACTCCTCAGAAGTGACCTTTAGGGGAGCTGACATAAAACAAATCTGTGTTATTTCCCTGGCTCATGTGTTATGTCAGGAGATCAGAAACATACTATTTTTAACTTTTAATGGTTCATTTGTTCAACCATTTTCTTCTCTCACTTATCTTCTGGTGGAACACAGAAAGTTCTGAAAATTCAACTTAGAATACTGACAATCCCAATTAATTAATTCCTTACAAGGAAAAAAAAAAAAAGACAGTTACAAGTTTATGTTGCTCAGTTCAAAACAGCTTTTATAGAGTCTCTGTGGGAGAAAATCATCCATTTAGATGGCAGCCAGTGTGTGAATGGCAATACAATTTCTCAGGGCGAACAAAAAAGACCACAGGTAAAAATGTTGACAGTATTTTCCTAATCAGATACCGATCTCTTTGGTTTGTACCCTGCATGGAGAGTTACCTGCATTACCTCACCCTGCATATGTGGTTACCTTGGGTTATAACAGAAAAAAAGAGCAGCATGAGGGCTCGTGACTGCAGAAACATTTGCTGCAGATGTTTGTCCTGTAATGCTGCTTCCCACAGAGCTCAGGAACGTTGCAAAAGGCAGTGAGGGCTCTCCCCAGCTCCAGGCTCTCAGAAATGCGACAGAAGGAGGAGAACATATCAGCTCCATGGCAAATGGCTCTGGCACTGCACACCGAGGGCTCTGCATTCCTCTCTCCCTCCTCCTCTTTCTGCATCTGCTTTGGCACCTGGCACAGCAAACCCGACTGCAGAATCACAGAATGGCTTGGGTTGGAAGGGACCTCAAGGATCATGAAGCTCCAACCCCCCGTCACAGGCAGGGCCACAACCTCCACATTTAATACTAGACCAGGCTGCCCAGGGCCCCATCCAACCTGGCCTTGAACACCTCCAGGGATGGACGGGGCATCCACAGCCTCTCTGGGCAGCCTGTTCCAGCACCTCACCACTCTCATAGTAAAGAACTTCCCCCTGGTGTCCAACCTCAATCTTCCCTCCTTCAACTTCAAACCATTTCCCTTGTCCAGCTGTTATCTACCCTTTCAAAGAGTTTGCTCCCCTCCTGTTTATAGGCTCCCTTTAGGTACTGAAATGCTGCAATTAGGTCACCCCGCAGCCTTCTTTTCTCCAGGTTGAACAAGCCCAGCTCCTTCAGCCTGTCTTTGTAGGGGAGGTGCTCATCCCTCTGATCATCTCTGTGTCCCTCCTCTGGACCCTCGATGGGATGCCCAATGGCACTGCCCGATCTGCACAGCCACTGAACCTCAGTGCTGCAGGGCAGGAGGGCACAGATGTGGGGCTGCCGCCTGGAGCAGCACTGCACATCGCTGTTGATGTTCTGCCCACTGCCTCTCAGGTTCCCAAGCACTGTTCACTGGCTCTTTAGCAAGAGGTATGGGGGCTGCGTGTGATGGTCTTCTGACCAAAACAGGTGTAAATAAGTAAATAAGTGTGAAACAGCATTTCAAGCTGTTTGTGGAGAGCAGGTCACACGGCAGCTCTCAGAGACAACGTGCAGTACAAACCCTGCTCACAGGCTGGCATGCCTATACAGGAAGCCCCTGTTCTCCTACACTGAAGTGCATCCCCCAGTTAAAATGCCTTCTCGATTTCCACGTGCCTTTTGCTGTGCTAGAGGAAGCAACTGAGGTACGAGCATACAGCTTTCCCTGCC
This sequence comes from Pavo muticus, assembly GCA_016647715.1. Lineage (NCBI taxonomy): Eukaryota > Metazoa > Chordata > Aves > Galliformes > Phasianidae > Pavo > Pavo muticus. The sequence continues at coordinate 1,477,952 of JACDJE010000204.1, forward strand.
ATAATACCAAATAAGAACCATGTTAAATGAACACTGAAATAATGCCTGTTTTTTAATATCTGTATAAATTAAGGGCGATGTTTAAATTCAAAAGATACTTGCTCCTACTGTGCCATCACCACTCACTGATTTAATGGGAAACTGAAATATCTTACGTTTTTTTGTAGGGATACGGCCTGCAAATCTGGGCAATCAATTGATCCAAAGGCGCAGCTTTCACAAGTCTACGCAGAGAGAAGCAGCAAATTCTGCATATAAACCCTTCTCCACCCCATTTGTTTTTATTTATCATTACAGGAAAGTAAATATGAGAATCCTGGCCTAATGCATTGCCAGTTCTCTGAAACAGAACCACAGCAAGGCGTCCTGGTGGGTGGCAACAGCAAGGCACTGTGCACATGGAGCTCTTCCTTTCAGTTCTCCCATTAGCAATAGAGTGAGCAAGATGTGCTTTCACTTTGAGATGCTCCCATTAATGTGGCTGAGGAATATTAAAAAACGGTGACATCAGACAAAACAGCATCAGCTTCCCACATCCAAGTGGCTACCATAAGGCTTCTCAATACTCAGTTACCTACAAAGAACAGAAAATTGTATTTCCCTCACGTAGCTAAGCAATCTAATACAGAGAACTGAAAATGGGCAACAGGCTTAAAGCAACTCCACAAATGCACTGACTTCTGAAAAGCCCTTTTGTTTTGGCTGCAAGCACCAAATAGTAGCTGCTATATTACAATGCATGCACTACCTACAGCTTTCAGAAATTGCTAGTATACAGCCTCACTTCAAAGGAATAGCTCTTTGAAATTGATGCAATTTATTTCATTGTTAATTTTTTTACACCTAGAATTTGATTCACAAAAGCATATCCTGGATCCAGGTTACATCCTAAACGAAAACCAATGTTTTAAACTCCACTTTCATTAAAATTCCAAACATTGCTAATATTTACTTGCTCTTTTTCAGTGCTGCACACTGAGAGATGAAAGCTGTAACAGAGTTGGTGCCAACTTCCATTTGCTGAAATCCAGAATCTAAATATTCATCTTACAGTGCCTGTCTTTGAGGTTCTTAGGGAACTGCAGTATCATTCATCGGGGGATCAGGAAAAAATAACATATTTTGAATATAAATCAATGCATCCACATCTCCATTGGCAGCATTTAACGAACCCTTAAGTGCTCGATAACACAGAGAAGCATGCTCAGACAGCTTTGTTTCCACACCCAGCAGGTTGCTCTGTGCTTTGGGGTGCACTGTGCCAGCCCCCCACTGCCCACCTCCCCTCCTGCCCCTCCATATCCTGACTAAAAGGCCTCTTTGCTGCTCTGCCTGGCGCAGGACATGCCTTGGAATTACTGCTCTGCAATCGGTTGGGGATTTCATCCCCACTTTAGCAGATGCACATTTACATGCGTATACATTTACATGTATGTTTATCTTGCAACTAGTGTTAGCAGTTGAGCAGAAAACAACACACAATCCCGACGTGTGTACTTGTACTCATTTGTTGCAGAACTGGTGACAAACTGACAATTACTGGGGGCAGCCTTCGAGATATCTGCAAAAAAGGCCCTGAAGGGGCTTCTTTAACACAACAGCAGAGGCACCTGAGAGCTGGATGTTGGTTCTGATACCTACACAGATTGCAGATCCCTGCACAGCATCATCTGTTGCAAAAGATGAAGTCCTGACGCAGAAAGGCAGAAAATACAAAAACTGTCAACTGAGATCTACAAAAAATGAAGACCAACATGGCAGCATCATGCTGCTGGGGATTCAAACATTCTTTGGCTTTTCAAGTGTGTTTGTGAAGGGACCCAAGCTCTGCACTGGGGAACAGTGGCACTGCATCCTCCCATTGCTGATCATAGATTGTATTCTGGCAAAAAGCTCCTAAATTCCCATTTATACACACTACAATACACATGGAGAAACCCGTTCATTTCATCTACCATACTTAATTTTTGCAAATTACAAACATTGCCTACCTTTGGACAAAAACCAGCTTCTGTAAGACACTAATACAGACCTGTAAGGCCAGAAATTCACCACATGCAGCTTATTTGCTGCTCCTGAGAAAAAGAAAGGAACATCTTCTATTAAAATCTCCTCTGCTGCAAAACCCAAGCGTACCAACAAGAGCCGTCTGACCAGGGACGTTACATGGATGCAACACTAATGCAACTAACTTGCGTCCGAGGACATCCCTGTGTTGAACTTCACCTCTTCCTTAAGAAGACCGACTTGTTAAAAGGTCACAGCATGCCTTGTGAAGCTTCTGAACTGGAAAAGAAATGCTGGTGATCTGCATTAAGGAGGCAACCAAGAGCTCCTAGCAGCGCCTCTGGGCATGAGCACATTCATATGTTTTTGGTTTTTTTATTAGCTTAAAAATGCAGAGAAAACAGCAAAAATGCAGATCTTGCAATTCACAGATTCAAAAAGATGTTCTGCCCAGCATTTGAAACACATACTACAGCGTACTGAATTCTGAAAAGCTGCTTGAGAATAAACACACCGCTACATAACTGCAAGCTGCATCACTGCAGTCACTCCCAGCGAGTATCGCTCACTTGTGTTTATAATAATTCAACGTGCTGCCAAGCTGTCTCTGATAGGGCTTCTAAAAATAATGAAGTGTTGGTAACACGGGCGCTCCGCAGCCCCACTTCCTGATCCTCAGACAGAGCCACGTGGAGGGGGTTCTGCTCCAGCAACAGAGTTCTGCTCCATTTATACTGAATCTGAAACGAATAACTGTCTTCAGTTAACACCACACCACGCTTGAAGCAGATTTAAGCCAAATGGATGGGATATCTGCAACCTGAAGACTTTTCATTGCAGATGTACTAAAATATTACGGTATTACTGGTAGAATGCACAAAACTTGAGCTGTGGGGTGTGTGTCAACATCCAGGATACGTGCAGAATGTAGCGGGTGTAATTCTTGGCTTTGATGACGCTTTGAATTCTATTTAGAAGCACGAAAATATTTCAAATAACTGATTTAATATAACCTCTTCAGATAACATTGCTATAAACATATCGCAGAATCACAGAATCACAGAATGGCCAGGGTTGAAAAGGACCACAATGATCATCTAGTTTCAACTCCCCTGCTATGTGCAGGGTCGCCAACCACCAGCCCAGGCTGCCCAGAGCCACATCTCTAATGCTGAAGCAGCTTTCTGTAATAAAACCACTTGAACTACATGCCCCAGTGTGTTGTTTCCAGCGATCTGCTGAACACTAAAACTGATGCTGACAACACAGGCTGCTGTTGCCTTGCCTCTGTTTGTCACAAACATGGATGGTACTGCTGCTCTTTGCGACTGCAAACTCTTTCTCAGCAATAGGGTTAAGAATACCAGCGCAGACACTGCTCATCTCCTTCCTGGAGCACTGTACACATCGGTCCTGCTGTGCTGCATGCTGAGGGTCAGCACACTGCACACCTGAGGACAGCAATGCTGCTTTGGGAATGCAACACCGAGGTCTCCAGCCTCAGAATTTGCTTTTCCCACCCTCCCTGGGCAGCGCAGCACCCAGCTGAGTGCACGTAGCAGCAGAGGATTTGAAGAGAGGGAAGGTGAATTTTTTTTCCTTTGTGTTTACTCATTCTTTTTGGCAACAGAAAGCTGCACAGTCACAGTGCTGGCTTTATTAACATCATTTTTTTCTGCATAAAACAGTAACTAGTGCCATCCTCTTAAATGAAAAAAAAGCAAACCAAAGCAAACAGATGAAAGCACCAGATTTTAGATGGATGTATGCAGCAAGACATTTTGCAACTACGTTTAATCCAGAAACAAAGGTAATGGGATAAATTTGGGTTTAGGACAGTGTGTGAATTACAACAGTCACAAAACATGTGACTCCAACTCGCTCTCTTTTCTCAAGCAGCTGAGCAGTACAAAAAGCAGTTAGCACCGTATCTGTTTTATTATGGGTGGTTTTCTGTGCCCAGTGCCCTGGCTGGCACTTCCAGCATTACAGCTGTGTCAGCATTTCCATTGTAAATTGTGGGCCTTATAAACTCAGCTTTACAGAGATCACTGCGTACTGGAACTCAGCATACAGCTTTCCATGTAGGAGCAAGTACTTTATTACTGCTATGAAACCAAAGGTGGTGTTATTTCCAGCTCTTTTCTTCAAGATTTTTTTTTCCTGGTTACTTTACAGAGAAATACTAAAAGATACAGCCTGCAGCAAGAAAACCAACAAAGTTAATGAAATCCAGAACAATTTTCCATGGACCTCTGGGGATGGGTAAAGACAATGCGGTCAGTTCCTGATTGCACTGTGTATCTATGTGACTACAGTAGATGCACAATATAGACATCCTAAATGAGCAAGGTGCTTGCAGCAGATTTCCCACAGATAGATGGGATATCACAGAATCTGTGACCCCTGGGGAACAGCATCCTCACCCCTACCTGCAGCTGCCAACAACGTCCCCATCTGCACAGAACAGAGGTACTGCAGCCGTCTGCACTCCTGGTGCAGCAAGCCCAGGGCAGAGCTTCACAGCACCATTCATCTGAGCTGGCGTAATCACCTAGCTAAGGACAGGCAACATCACTTCTGCTTTAGAAATGCCCATTAGGGTCCAGACAGCAGTCCCTGAAGACGTCTCCAGACCCGGACAAGTGCAGTATGAAGCATGGAATCGCTGTGTGCGGCACCAGAAGGCAGAGCAGCCTCCGAGGAGCAGAGCACGTCCCACACCATCCATCCGCCACTGTCTGTGTCCAGTGAATTGTGCTGGTCCAGGTGTCCATGAAGGGACTCAGACAGAAACGCTTATTTCTGACACAGCTTTCGCCTTTCTGTGTCAGAAAAAGCTCTAATCCCTCGCTATGCAACTGGTACAACAGAGGAAAGCAGGTAAGCAGTTAACAATGTGACTTTTCTTGGTGCCTGCCATATCGAACCACGTGGCACTCAGTAGCTGCTGCGAGGGGGCAGGCAGCCCAGGGACGCACAGCAGGCACAGGGCAGCCATGTGCCACGGGGTGTTCATCCTGCGTGGGGCACATGGAGCCGGGTGCTGCTGGGAGCTCCCCATGTCTCATGCACTGCTGACACTGGGTGGGAGCAGAGCAGCAGAGGAGCTGTGGTAGCTGATGTTCTGAGGGACAGGATGAGTCTCAGGTCCCAAGAAGTATTAGCCTGGGGCAGTTAAGGATGATGAACCCTACGCTGTGCACTGAACACTGTGTCAAGTGCAACACTAAAAGGAAAACTGGGATTTCCCTCCTCTAGGGACTGGGTTAGCACTAGATCCTGAAACAGAACCTCCTGAACGGTTCCCTGAATGAGGGAGGGGGAGTGGGAGGTGAAAATCTCCTTTTCATTTTATTTTATTTTTAAATATCCCCACCTCTTTTTCTTGTGAGGATCAGCAACACATAACCTATTTACTGTCCCAGCGCCATCTCAGGAAAGAGACTCTCCAGGCATTACCACAGTTTACACCAAAACAGTCTGCATATGAAAGAAAAATAAATATAGCCCAGAAGCGACTTTCATCCTAACCCAAACGTCCCATGGTTTGCAAATTCCATGGTAAAACACACAGTATTTATTCCTGCTCTGCCCCTCATTGTCATAAAGCAGCATGGACAGTGCTGGTACAGCTCTGCCAGCTCTTAGGTGGAACTGTCACAACCCAAAGGGATCCAGAAATCTGAAACAAATGGAAAGCAATACCATGGGGGAAGCGCTGCCTACAGATGTGGTCAAAAGCAAATCCATCAACCCTGAAGGACTGTAAATGATACATTTATTTCACTGACTTTCATACCTTGCAGCGATTTGGAAGTTTCTTCCTTAAATATCACTGATAACCCACGCGGCAATGATGCAGAGGAGCAGAATTACTAAAGCAGTCACTGACAACTGTCCTGAAAGATACACAATTCTGGAGACTGACTACAGAATTAGTACTCGAGCTAAAAAAGCACAATGCTTGTCTTCATTAACTAGTCTTTATTTTACATTTCAACTTTCTCTTCAAGTGTGTAGAACTGAATAAAGATTGTATTTCACTTGTCTGATTTTGGGTCAAGCAAAAACATCCCAAGACTTCCACATCATAGACTACAAGCATGTGGAGCACTGTGTGGCGACAGCTTCTGACCAAAAATAGGGAATAATAAATACAAGCTCATAAAAAGTTAATTGGCATTCTTCCCATTCCCCCTTTACTCGACAATAGATGATACTGGACATCACGATCACACCTCTTTTCTGACAAACTGCTGTCAACACATGCCACTGATGGCTCAGCTATTTGTACTTTGATGGGAAATCCATGCACGTTTCTGTAAGTTCTAATAGATGTGGTATTAATTTGAAGTCCAACTGCGGCAGAAATATTGTTGTATGGCTTCACTGCAAGAAAATCACTGCAAGCGCTGAGCTCTTCAGGCATCCAATTCTATTCCTACACAGAGCAGAAGTTTGTCTCTACTATAGACTCAATTTAGCATTATAAGCTATCCTAGTAACACAGCTGAACACCAGCAAATAGTCCCTGCTTCGATTGGTGGGTTCCTGGACATGCATCCCTGCAGGTCACACCAGAGATGAAAAACCCCCAGCGTGACTGGTCAGAGAAATCAAACTCACAGTGCTTCTGCTGGAACAAAACAGAGGATGGTACTGACACGTCAGAGCAGCAGCAGCATCTGACTGTGTGGGTCGCTACCTTCCTTTGCAAAATTTTGCCATCTTGGAATTATTTTCCAGTTCATGGAAGCACTGTGATAAGAAGTTAGTAGCAGGCACTTACACTGAGCTGGTATCATGGCAAGCAGGGAGAGCGGCGGGAGGAACAGCAACAAAGAGAAGCTTGCAGCTCCTCTGCAGAGGAAACAACTGTCAAAAGCCACTGTGCACCATCATCATGTAACAAGGCATTAGAGCACGTTATTACGTAAGAGTTGAGATTTTCCTCATCAGCAACAGCACTGCGGTCACCTAACTGTCAGCTGCTAACTGCTGATTTCATGGAAGGGCTCCTGCAGCTCTGCCCCCCGTGCAGCCCACAGGAGCCGCCTCTGCTCTGCTGATGAGAGCTGTTCCTAATAGGCACAGACTTCACCACAGCCACAGGTGAAGCCCTGCCCCAGCACAGGCAGAGGATTCACATAAGAGTGGCTTCATTTAAACACTGCAATCCCCCACTGACATCCTGGGCACCACCACATTGTGAAAGGTGTATGACGTACAACAAAGGGCAGAACAGCGCAGGAAGCGATGCTGATGCCTTCAGGAGAGCACTCTGTGCTCGCAACGAAATTCACCCCAACGTTATTTTTAAGGAAGGAAGGAAGATACGTGCCGACTTGTGAAATGTGGGCTGGCAGAGCCAGGAGTTGCCTGCACTGTCTGCCAGCTGAACATAGCTCAGCACTACCACAACATCAAGCACTTTCCATTTTTTCAGTCACAACAAAGATGCCTTTGTCCGCCCCGAACAGCCATCCAATACTTGGGATTTCTGAAGGGTTCTCCACAGACAGAGATATGCACTCACAGATCCCAAGCTACAGACAGTGTGTTTGCTCTGTGCCACAGGATGTATGCACACAGCATGTAAAATATCACAGCAGTCAAAGGAGTCTGAAAGCATGCTTCCGTAAGAAAGATGTTCACAACTGGGCACAAATGTGTCTCTTAATATTCATAATGAAATGCATCCTGCTTGCCCCAAACCACTGCAAACAGCAGACACTGAACGGCCATAACCACTTAGGAGCAGCAGAACTGCCAACATGTGCTGAGTGTTTCACTGCAGATAAATACGGTGGCAGCAGCTGCTACCTGCAGCCCCAGGCCCAGGATCCACCGTACACACAAAGCCATTTAAGTGCAGGGGTCCCATGTGGTACCCTCACAGCTCTAAAGCATGGCAGTGTAACAGAGCACACGCTGCAGGCACGGCCCTCCTCAGCACCTTGAGGCACAGATCAGCAGTGGCACACACCAAAGGATGGTTTATATGCCAATAAACCACACCAGACTTTCAGCAGGACACCCTCACTGCCCCCATTTCCACAGGACCTGCCAACCAGCCACCCCTACCCACACCATGGCTGGGCTTGTTAGAAGTAAGAGAAACATCACAAGATTTACATTGCAATTAATTAATATTTTTTTTTAATTTGATTTTTTTCACTGAGGAATGCACTTTCTCTCAGGGTGAGTGCCTCTGCAACTGCCATGCTTCAGGGATGGCCAAATTGATTTAATGTGGTAACTAAAACCAAGAGCATGAAGGAACAAATTGCTTAATTCTTTTCTGGAAACAGTGAAGCACATCTTTGGTATGTGACTCGTTACCAGAGAAGTGACTTTGGGGTCTGTCACCTTTCAAAGGAGGAGGACTGTTGCAGGGGCACAGGGTGAAGCCATGGGCACACCTCCACCAGCTGCTCCAACTGCCAATGCTTCTACTGGGCCTGCCTTACCGCACTGACTGATAGAGCCAGCTACGGTGGTCCTCCAGGAACTGCTAATACCCAGTGATCAGTAGGAAAACCAGACATGCATTTCTGGTGTGAGATAAAACACAATGGAACGCAATGTATGGCACCAACGAAAATCAAATGAAGGAGAAAAATCAAGGAAGATTCTGCACTCCAGACTCTGCTGCTGAAATGTTCTAGGTTTGCAGGAAGGAGACCGTGCACTGCTTACCAAGCTGCCAGCTGACAGAAAGTGAAGTGAAACTGTACTTCTTTGTTTAGAGATCCTTTTCACTGTTTATTTTTATTAACACTTTGCTGTAATTTGTGATTTTCTATGCATAATAACGACTGAAGGGCTCAAAAGAAGGTTACACCAGAATAGCTCGGAGATGCCAGCTTCTCGACAAGAAAGCTGCAGAGTCATCATACGGCCTTGCTGCAGCGAGCAGCTGTCTCTCCGTACTGCATTTCACTGAACAAAAGCGCAGCAGAATGAGAACACAGGCGGTGAAGACCCAAATCTCTCCCAGTGAATCTGTTTTCACAGCTGGAGACAGAGCGCTTGCTATTCTATATACAGCATCACTGAGCTCAGGAACTCAAGTGGGCAGTGTTAAATTGCACAGTAAAGCAATTTAAGCAAATGACTAATCTAAACCCTTCGCTTTCATTCCTGCTTTGGTCTTTTAAAAATGGCTTAAAAACATGAAACTTCAGGCTTCATTTGTTACCACAAAGAAGGACCAGAAGATGAATCTTGGCACCTTAAAGTAAAACCAAAGCAAACAGAACTGACAGCACAATTTCCTGAGTCGTGACAAGCTGCTTGTATAGCAGTTTGATCAGGACTTGTGGCACACAAAAGAACCAGGACAAGTTCTTAGCTTAGAGAAGGCCAAAAGCAAGCAAAAAAACCCTAGCCCCTCTTTTTTTCCCCCTAACTTCTTGGTACCATACCTGCTAGGCCTTTATCTTCATTAGAATTACCATGGGATTTCTACAGCCTTAGCTCCTATTGCATTACGATGCACATTTTTAAAGCCACAGAGGTACACACACAAGCATTATCCTTAGATGTTATCAAAGTAGTTGTTTTCAGACCACAAAGTGCACAAAGATCTCCTCACGCAGCAAGGTTCCAGCCAACGAAATTAACACGATCCCTTAATTTGCCATTTGACTGTTCTGATTTTAAAGAATCTGATGTGCAACGTGTGACGTTAGGGTCTCAAAATATTACAACGCACATAATCACAGCCGAGAGCAAAGCTAAGGCAGATCCGAAACAGAGATCACTGGTGGCTGGTTCCAGAGAAACAGCGAACGTTCTAGCACTAACAAGGGAGCCCCTCCAGTTGCCTCAGGTTTAAAAGCCTTTGCACAGCGGTTCAGTTTGTTGTTAGCAGAGCACACTCAGCATCATACTCACCGCGGTGCTGGCTGCCGCAGGACCAGGGGTGCCACGACACTCTGTACCAACAACCGGACTTTGTTCTTCGGGATTACGGGTGACAAGGATTCGGAAGTGCTGCTGCCTTGTGTTTTGATCTGGTCTGATTTTAAACAGGCATCCCTTCCCTTGAGGAATCTTCTCTACTGAATTGCTTCTGGATATTTCTGACCCGCTCCTGCCATTTCCATGCAGTTCTGAAGTCAGTCCATCACCTGTGGGGCGGATTTCCTCTGGCCGTGGTTGGACGGGGTAGGAAGCGCTCCTCTCCAGCTGTATGCGTGGGTACCTGACCAATCTGTCCCCTTTTGTCCCGGTAAAGCCGAAGTTATACTCGCCACCTGTACCACTTGCCTGCGGCTGCTGTAACTGGAGAACAAAGAACTTTTTCCCCGAATTTGCTGACATGTCTGGAACATGCTGCAGAGACCAGCGCCGGGGCTCAGGGGTGGGAGCATTATTTTGAACCTCGGAACCAAAGGGCAGCAAAGTAACCTGAGGCACATCAGCGCTCGAAGCACGATGCTGAATCCTCACGCCGCTGATGTTCAAACCCGAAGCTGTTTCCTTTGCCTCATTCTCACGGGCAGTGGACAGAGCATCGTCGCTCTGGTTATTAGGAGGAATAGTACGGAATATCCTACGGTTACAGCGAAGGGTTCCATTCATCTGCTGCCCCAACTCCTCCATCTGCCTGGGTGGAGAATCCTCAGGAGTCACCTCTGGGCTGCTATGAGAGGATGAATGGTTTTCAACGGGGGACGCGTAATGCTCCCTAACATCCGAGGCTTCGCACAGGGGCGTCTCCTCGGGGGTCTCCGGAGCCGCGCACTCATCTGCAGCCTTGCGCTGGAGAGAGATCTGCATCGAGGAGCTTCTCGTGGGACGCGCGCTGATGCTGTTCAGCAGCTGGGGAATAAACATGGAGGTGCTCCTTTTCAAGGAGCCCACTTCTTGGAAATCGCTGCCACCGCCGTAATCTGCTCCGTGTCGGGAGAAAGCGTGAGGACTGCTTCTTCTCGGCAAAGTGTGGAATGCCATGAAAAAGTCATCTTCTCTCTCGCGGTCGAGGATCTCGGATTCGGGGGCTGTGTTGCTTCGCCCAGAGCCAAAATGAAACCGCAGCCGATGGGCCATGGTTTTCCAGAGAGAAGAAAAGGAGAGGGAGAACGGCAACAATTCAGGCGCTGCCAGAAGTTAAAAACCGAAGACATAAACTCCAAGAAAAAGTGTCCCATCTGCCAAACTGTTAGCACTGCAGCACTGATAGCGACAGATAGCAGAAATAGCCCAAGTGGCAAGCAGCATTCCAGGCATGATTGGGTAAGAGCAATCAGCGCTCCTACACACTGTGACATGGGGTAGGATGGTGGCAGTCACGTGGCCCGGTTCCCCCTCTCCAATCTAAGCCAGTGGGGGTTCTGTTGTTTTTTTTTAATGCCAGCGAGAGCCTGAAACAGCACCTTCCCAGCTGCTCCTTTTCCATCAGAGCGCAGCTGACCGAGGCAGCGAGCACACTCGGCGCCGCTATAAATCTAAATCACATCGTACCGCACGGCGCATTCGCACAAGGCGCAGGAAAGTTAACGACACAAACACCGCGGTTCGGTGTTAGGGCTGTAAGTCAACGCCACATGCAAATAAGGAACAATATTTCAAGCTTAACTTTTTGGTGTGTGTTACAGCACGAGGCTATCATGGCAGAACGTGAGTAAATATAGCACCGTTACGCTTTCAATTTTAACTGTGCTTGTAGCACGGTTAAGTAACAAGCTCCTTGCCTTTAAAAAGCCACAACTTTCACGTTGTCCCTATGAGTGCAATGCAGCCTACGTGAGCCTGCGCAGTCCCTTTTAATCAGTAAAAATTATAGCAAACAAAGCAACCCTATGCACTGCAAGATTTCTCACTCAATAAAAACAGCAGAACTGCGCAAAACGACAGGAGGCAAAGTTCCTTTTCCAGTTTTACCGGGCAGTAAAGACGAGTGAAAACCAGAGACGGGTGTCGCACTGCCGTTTGGTACAGATTTGTCTTAAACAGCACACAGAAACTCTGCCCATTACTGGCCGGCCTCCAGTGGGAAAGTTAGCAATACTACCACGGGCGTGATTGCAGGCACGGAATACAGTTACACTCTGAGAGCCAAGAGACCTCAGAAGCAGAACAGACGGACAGGATACATCCAACTGCAGAACAAACACCCTAAATATGCTCCACGGCAATGCAGGAAACTGGTGACCGGGGGATCCTCACAGCCGAAGGGCGCCCGCCATCGCAATGGTTGGCACACGCTGGGGAAGCACCTGGTTAGCTAAAAGCACATCTACAAGAAGAGACAGCGTAGGATCAGCTCAATGCACAGACATCTGTTCCTTAGCAGAGCTCTGAGAAGCGCTGTCAACAAACCATCGGTGGCAGGTCAGTTTTCTGTCTAGATGTCTAAACCTCTGTTTGCACGCAGCTTGCTTTCAAAAGACAGAAAGTGACCCATCGAAGAGAAATGGAAGCTTCAAACACTGCAACTGCCAGCAGACAGCACAATCCCCTATTGTTTTAAGTGGACCAGGAGCCAGCAAGAAGAAAAACACGAATAGCTTCTACACAGCCACGGTGCTGTGGAACTGCCTTGTGCAAGCACAGGTGTTGATTTTATCTTCTTTTTCAGGTAAACCATTATCCACAGTCTCTTTTTGCTCTGAAGAGGAAGATGCACCATACATCCTCTGCTCTGAGGACGGGGGGAGAAAAAGGAAATGCTGCAGACAGGAAGTGCTCAGATAATTTAGGAATGTGGAGAAAATAAAGTTTTTTGGGGGTAAAAGACATGTAAGTGTTGACAAGTATTTCACATGAAAGCTAAAATTATCTGCTTAGTGCCTCATTCTGTAAATACAACAGGATGGAAATGTGCCACTATGAACCCCTGTGTACTTGCTCTCCTTGGCCAATGGTTCAGAACGCTTTCTGAAAGGAAAGCAACAGCTCCTCATCCCCAGGTTACAGCCTGCAGAAGCAGGATCACACGAAGAACAACCAGAAAATGGTTCAACACCACAGTAACACTGAAACGGTCAGTATATGACCAGTGCCACAGAAAGGAAGCCTAGAAATCTTATAAAATATATCAGAAAAGGGTATACTGAACCTTTTGGTTCTCAGCAGTCAGTGCACAGTCAAGTTGTAGTTTTTTTTCTGGGCTGTCACCTCTTTACTGACACAGGTGGACATCCCCATCCCCATACATGCCACTGCCCTCTGCAGGCAGAACGAAATCTCTTCCATGAGCTTCTGCTCCACACTCCAAGTCAGCACAAACTCACCCCAACCATTGTTCCAGGTACATGCACGCCACACAGGAACCATAGCATCACAGAATGGCTTAGGTTGGAGGGGATCTTGAAGATCATCTAGATCATCAACCCCCCACTGCCATGGGCTGGTTGCCTGCCATCCTATCAGGCTGACCAGAGCCCCATACAGCCTGGCCTTGAACGCCTCCAGGACATTTTTGGAAATCAGTATTTCCATACTGTGTACTTTTGTTTGGAATAAAAAGATCCTCACAACACCGGTCCAACAAGGCAAGCAGGTTCAGTATACACTGTACTGCTCCGAACCAAGAAATCTAAGGCCTCAGAAAAATGGTGCTCTAATTTTCAGCAGACAAAAATTAAAAGGCATCCGCCCAATGTGCCATCTCATGGATCCATTTAAATTAGTGTATGCAGAATGGCAGTGTTGTCTATTTGACACGTCCGTGTGAAAAACGTACTCCCTTCATCACAACAAGAGCAACATGCAGTAAGTTTTGGGAAGACTTATCATCTCAGTAATAGTGGTTATATCAGACAAGCGAGGTTCAAGGCTAAAAGCCCTCACAATATGTTGGGTGTTAGCAGGGGCAGAACTGAACACAAAACGCAGAGAATTACTTTGCTATTAACTAAAATCTTCAAGGACTCATGTCTTGTGTAACTGAGCGGAGTTCTGGTTACCACATCTCAAAAAGGATTAAGTATTAAAAGGTACAGGAAAGAGATGCTCAAGTGATCAGGTGATGAAGCAGCTGCTTTATGTGCAACTAACAAGGCTGGGACTGCTTTTCAGCTCACACCAGAGAAGCCTCAGGAAGAGTATGATGTGGTTTCCACCAACAGAACATTTAGCTTAAGGAGGACCATTTGGGGCTGAACCAGTAGAGTACTTCTGTGTTTAGTGTTCCATTAGTCCATAAAATAGACACTTTGTATGCTTCAATCTGTGTAAACATTTTTTATGCTTCAACCATGTAAACAACAGAAAACATACACCTTTAAGATGTGTTATGTTTCCATCAGCTGTGTTGCACAGCTCTGGGAAACAACCAAGACAGGTACTCACCAATCTGTTCTCATCAAACACTTCAAACAGGAGGCGATGATTGGTTGGGTTTACCTAGAAGGAAATCCAAATAATATTATTTTAGCTTCATTCACTCAATTAGAACAGTACATGGGCACAAGTTTATAAAATGATTAAATCAAGGCAAACAGAACAGAACTAATAGGTTTACATAAATCCTTTGCTTCGATTAATTGGGAGAATATGAACACAGAAGCCCGACTGGACAGAACGCCAGAGCTCAGACTTCTGGGTTCCATACCTGGAAAACTCAACTAAAAAGTAGGGAGCAAAAGCTTTAATGCATTTCTTTCAGAATCTAACCATCATCTCTATTTCAGCCTCTCCATCTGTCACCGTTTCTGGCGCATTTATCACACATGGGTGATACCCCACGATCACATCCCTGGGGAGAACCCAATGGAAGGCAGAGATCCTCCTCTGCTCATGTCTGGCATACTTGTCTAATCCTTCTTTACACAACTGTATCTCCAGGAAATAATTTACTTGGAAGTAAATTTAAGCAAAGAGACAACTTTTCCAGAAAAACTTTATATGCCAGGTTACTATGTCTGCTTGCTTAATTAAGCTGCCCGGGGAGGGGTTGAGTCACCGTCCCTGGAGGTGTTCAAAGAACGTGTGGACGTGGTACTGAGGGCCATGGTTTAGTGGGGAAATATTGGTGGTAGGTGGACAGTTGGACTGGATGATCTTGGAGGTCTTTTCCAAACTTGGAGATTCTATGATTCTAAGGAGATTTAGACTAAATATTCCACAATGGGCTGATCACTCTGTGGGAGTGGCAAAGGAACTCTCAGTTCTGAAAAGATTAGAGAACTCTGTCACACAAGGAAAGGTGCGTCACTTTAACGTTCACACTGATCTTTATCATTTTCCAGATGCTTTAACAGAGCTCCCATTAGGTCTATCTGTAACTTAACACAAATTGTGGCAGTTTTAGGTATTCTCTTTCCCTTGAAAAACTAGACAATGAGCAACACAATCTTGGAAACTATCAGTAAAAATGATAAACATAAATAAATTTTCTTATACTTTACTTTAAAGCATTTGACTTTGTCCCTTACAGTCTGTCTCACAACACAGCACGATGCGAGACCAGGACAGGCTTATGGACGCAGGGTCACTCATTTCTGAGCCCTGGACACAAATCAGGGTGGGTGCGAGCTGTCCTTACGTACAATAGCAGTGTAAAACTTCCTGACACTCCTTCCTGTGCCATGGCCACTTCTGTGCTTTGTCCCAGAAGCGCTGGGAAAGGCATGGGACCAGAGAAGTGAACTTAGTGCCTGCAGACTGCGTAGCTCAAAGGAACAGGTACAGGTCATATTATACAAATAATAAAAAATATTTATCTAAAGATGTTTTAGAGATTTAGCTGTGTATTAAACAGTTGCCTAACCTTGAAATGCTACTTGGTACACGTGTAAAAATGATCTGAGCCTCAAAAAAGCACTTACTAACAACTACATTGGTGGGAACTACTTAAATATTCCTATTAGCAGGAGAGATGAGCACTAAGGCTATAAACAGGGCTTGATGGGACGCTCACTTTTAACAATCTACAATGACAACATCTGTTCTCAAGCAGCTGTTTAAGATTAGCTTTTAAAACCAGTGAAATTTTACCTAACCTACTTCTGTGAAAGCTGCAGCTGCAGTAAAATAAATCCATTCTTCCTCAGAAAATATTTTCAGCAACTAAGCTATTGCTGTTCTCATTTCTGTTACATTGGTCTTGATGATCGCCATTTTAAATCCTCTTTTACCATTCTCAAGTATTAGAAGTGATTATTTCTTATGAAAAGTCACCTACGAACTGAAATGGTGCCGCTCAGTTTTAAGCGAAAAGTTACCTTCATTTTAGGAATGATTTGAAAAGACTGAAGTTAAATACAAGAAAAAAAGTGTCGTCTGAATTTTTTGGCAAGGAACACGAAGGTCAAGAAAAACTGCTTTTTCAATCTTCCTTCCCTATCTTCGTATGTCTTTTTTTTGTTTGTTTGTTTGTTTTTGCCATAAGTTTTTTTTGCTTAAATTTCATACGGTTCTCAGAAATGCTTATGACTATTTGCCACAACATTAACATTTTAAGACCACAGGAAGCATCACGATGAGTTTTTTTTTTTATAAAGACATATAAACAATGAATAAAAAATCGTCCCAAATACCATGTGATTAACCGTACCTTACAGTGATTGCAATTAAAAGCGAAACTTACTCTAAAATAAAATTCTTCATTCCACTTTGGATTTAGTGTCTATAAAAGAAAATAACATATTAGGACGCTAGAATATCTGCAGGTCTGCAATTTCACAGCCATCACAACGTGCATGCAAGTGACAGTTTTTTAGAAAACACCAGGGAAAAAAAAGCGTTTCCTCACAAAATAGCACCAACACTGCTGTCAAATGACTTAGAACTGCTCTACTAAATAAACCAAATGTGGATAGGGATTTGAGTCAGAAGAACTGAAAATGGATGGTAAGTATAAATGAATCATAGTCACAGAATGGGACCCCCTAGCCCCACCCCTGCCATGGGCTGGCCGGCCCCCAGCTCAGGCTGCCCAGGGCCCATCCGTGACCTCAGGCACCTCCAGAGATGGGGCACCACAGCTCTGGGCAGTGCTGGGGTCTCTTAAAAAGGAGAATGAACAAAAGGGAAGGTTATTTCCTCTGAAAACATACCATACTCTTCCTAATCGCCCCCAAGCTTGCAGAGGATTATAATTTTGCTCTAATGATCCAAATAAAACATACAGAATAAATTGTGTTCCATTTGTGAACTGAAGGGGGCTCCAGCATAAAACCACAAACTGATAAAAAATTCAGAGTAGGAACATTGATAATTGGCACACTTCAAATTCGGGTGAGTTGAAAATCAAGCACAGTCTGTCCCCAGGTTTTGTTTCCCTGCTCCCTCACACAGCAGAGCTTTGCCAGAAGAGCTGCTGGGGTGAACTGGCTCTACCCACTAGAACTTTGCTGGAGCAGAGAAGACAATCCTGGCTGTTCATCCAGAGCTCCTTAGCACAGATGCAATACATTACCCAGGACAGAGGGGCTCAGTGTGCAGCACTTCCCTGTAGCGTGGTCCCACGCACACCCATGGTCGCAGTGCTGACAGACCACAACCTCCCTTTCCCTTTGAGTTTGGGCTGAATCTCAACCCAGTGCACATACAACTAGGAATCCGTGAATTCAAACACTGAGATTTGGAAACTGCCTCCTAGAAAATCTACAGAAATAAAGAAATTATTTAATGAAAAAAAGTCCAGCGATTAGAAGGATGGGGTAAGGGACAGAGAGAAGTTTCCTGCTTTTTTGCCATAAAGAGCAAAAATGCGTTCACTAAAACAATGAAGCAATAAATAAAACAAATACGACGTTTTAAATATTTGCATTTGTTCACTGCAGTTGTTCTTGGCAAGAGAAACCTCTCATTTAACCTGGCAACTAGATTTAAGGGCACTACTGCTAATCAATAACGCATTAATTCTGAGTACTGTTTAACCACAATTACCAGTTTCAGGAAATAATGATGTATTAGGCAGCACAGTTTTTAGTAAACAAGCAGGTGACTATTAGAAATTGCTTCCACCTTCACCAATCCAACAATTGATAGGTCAAGCCAGAAAGTACAAGTGCTAGAATCACAGCTGAGGAGAAAAATATTTGTACAGAAAGCCTCCAGAAATAAATGGGTGAATAACCGCTTCATAAAGGATATTAGCAGGGAAACAACAACAAAAAGACTCACCAGCAAAGAGCTACATCCTAAAAAGGGCAAGTTTTGCAGAGATAAAGGACTGCCAGGAGTCAAGCTGAGTTAGATCTTCCACAGGATATTAGAACAAACACAAGGAGGGTTTTTCAACCATATAAATATACAGCAAACTAGGAAAGAAGAGATGCTACCAAGCAATTAAGTTTTAAGAGGGGACCAAATGTTTTTAGGTAGAGGAAATTAAGCTTCACTTTATGGTATGGGCAGAAGAGCTAACAGGGATCTGCATGAAGGTATTTGGTGCGACGACCAAAGCTGATACAAAGCCTTCATAGCTCAGTGCAGTCAAATTGAGGAAACCACATGGTCACCTTCCAGAAGAAGTGACGTGAAGTCACAGGACCAGGGACAAAAATGTTAAGCCACACCGAGCACCTTACAGGACTGTGAGGCCACAAATGGCAAACTGATGTCCTACTACAAAAAGAGCCAAGGAGAGTTTCCAGCATTCAATCCGAGCAAAGCTCCACATGAAGCAAGGCTTTACTCAGGTGTCGCAGTTGGAGGAACTGAACGTGTGGAGGGAGGTAACATTAAACAAAACACCTCAGAAATGCAACACAGCCAGATCGTGCCAGATGAATCTGAACCTTTTCTCTGATAACTTTACCTTTGCAGAGTGAGGAAGCAGTTTAGGTTGAATCCTGGTTGGCACAAGGGCAGGTCCAGCATCACAGAGCTGGAGGATGAAAGGGGAAGTGCGCCCTTCTGTCTTCCTGCCAGCACTCCTGCACGGCAGGACAGGGCCACAGGAACTCACTTCTTACACCAAGGGAGGCAAAAATGAGTAGAAAACTAAGGATAGAGTGAAGAGCGAGATACTACCACGTTAACAGACCAGTTACGGACTCGGAGGTCACTGGCAGCGTCCTTCAGAATCGCTCCTGGAAATGATTTGGCTCAATATTTTTAACTCAAAATGAAGGCACGCCACGATGTTTGCTGTTGATGAAATAAACACCAGAAGCTGTGAGTTGCACAGGAAGAGAACTACTCAGAGAGCAGACAACTCGAGATGAAATTCAGCAGCTCAAAACAAACAACTGACAAGAAGTTTCCACAAGATGAGTTCACGTTACTATCAGGGAAATGACTGAGAAAGTGCAGGCTGTAAGTGACGGTTACAAAGAGCTGTGAACAAAGGCAGATGCAATCCCAGGAGCACCCTCAGCTCACCCCCACCCTCCGCAGCAGCTGAGCAGTGCCCTTCTCTCCTTCCCCGGGCAGCACTGACACCCATGAGCTCACCACTGCCCTTGGCACAATCAGCGCAGCGCTCTTACATCCTCACGACGTCTTGTGGTGGTCCTCTCAGCTGCTTTCCTATTCTCCTGCCCATCACACACCCCCAAAGCTGGTAGTTATCACCTCAGCAATAAGGTTACAATCTTATTTCCAATCTCTCATTCCAATCACTCATAACTCTCTGCATTAAAGCTCCACAACCATCACTTTTCAGACACGTGGGAGCCAAATACGCCATCTCTTCAGTACTCATGCTTTTACACCAGCAACACCCATCCATATAAAGGCAATGTTATTCTAGTAAGAAAAAAAAAAGATATAAAAATAGGTATAAGGCAATCTGCTTTGGCTATAACACCCGAAGAATAAACACATTGCTACTGGAAGGAACCAGGAATCTATTAAAACTCTGGATGGGATTTCCATCTTTTCCTAAGAAGCAAGAAGAAAAAATTAAGTATCATCCCTGCCACAACTCCCACTCTTGCAGGTTCCCTTCACAGCCTTGCTACAAAGGCTCTCTTTCCAAAGCCAAAGGATCCCCACACCCTTCTGACCCATCCTGCATCTACACTGCCACTCTAACAGTCCTATGCTTCTGAGTCACACAGTAGCTGAGGTTGGAAAGGACCTCTGGAGGTCACCCAGATCACCATCCTCACACTGA
Organism: Pavo muticus; assembly: GCA_016647715.1. Taxonomy (NCBI): domain Eukaryota; kingdom Metazoa; phylum Chordata; class Aves; order Galliformes; family Phasianidae; genus Pavo; species Pavo muticus. The sequence continues at coordinate 1,497,984 of JACDJE010000204.1, forward strand.
AATTCATTTCACTGAAGGGAAAGTTGAAAGATGAGAATCTCCCTCCCATCTACAGGCATCTGCCAGTTAGCAATAACTACCATACTATTTTAAGAGAAAAAAAACATGCAGTAAGGACTGGACTTGCCCAGAGGTTGTCTGCAGGGCGTAGCTGCTCCGGTACTTCTGACTTCCACCCAGTTCTCTGCAGTGCAAACGGGTGGCTCAGTGGCAGCTGGTCAGGTCTGAGCCTGTACCACTACTGCTCCAAAATCACTGCAGCGGGCAAAGTCCGAAGACGAGAAGAAACCTTCGCCCGCGCGCATTTATCCTCTTCATCTAACCTTTGCAGTGTAATTACGTTTTTTGGTACACAGATACAGGTGCACTGATGTAAGAGTTTATGGTGAACACAGTTGTTTTGTAGTAAACAGCCAATCTTTCACTTCAGCAAGAACACGATGGTTATTATTATATCACAAGTAAAACAGTCAGGTATTATATTGCCTGAAAGTGACCTAAGCATTTTCCATCGATGTGACTCCAAGAACAGAACCAATTCTGTGCAAACGCCCCAGGAAATGGCACAACAACAGGCACACACTACCAAAATGAGATAAGAATATCACAAGAAAACTTCCCACATTTCTATACAGGAGTGGCAATAAATCTTTCACCTATTAAAGGGGAAAAAAAAAAAAGGCACAATCCATGTTGTTACTGTGTTAACTAAATAGGTACAACCGCTTTTCAGAAAAAAAGCTACGTTTCTCACAGTTTTGTATGTCTAAAACTTTAAACAAAACAAAGCTAGGTAGGCTACGAAGGAAGCGTTTTAAAGGAGTGTGTTAAGAAGTTATTATGAAACAATGGTTAAGCTGGAAGCCTGAAAACTTTCACTTTCTGACATTATGCATGCCCTGAGCCCTGCAAAAAGCTCCAGCCGAGCCCAGCGTGGAATGCAGGATGTCACAGCACTGACTGCAAACGGCACTTAATGTTTGGATTTTCCACCAGCATCATTTTGCTATTTGGGTAACAAAATCTTCCTCTCTATTCTGCTTTGCAATAATGATTTAAATTGAGTCACTGCCCATCCCAAACATCTTTATAAAAATGCAAGTCACTGTTTTCCTCTTACTTTTCATAAGGTTTGTGACTTTATTCCTCTCTGCCACTATTACCAGTAAACCTAATTTACAAAAAATGCTTTGTAAAATTTTAAGGCATTCAGAGGAAATGAAGAAAAAATTCACTGCATTTTCAGTACTTTTCCAAGCTTTTCTTACCATCACCTCTCATTTGGTTATTTTAAGCCCCCCATGCAAATATTTGGAGTGCTGAAATTTTGGAAGAGGACATTTAAAGAACAGCCTTTTCGCCAGAAGTCAAATAAATGATGATAATCAGAGCACCTTGGTTTTTTATTTCAAATGCTTTTCATGAAAATAGGGCTCCGATAAAAGAAATGGGAATGATGTACATGAGAGTGAGTAAGCCAAGCTTTGGAGAATATGCAATATATTTGGTGCTGGTTTTTGTTTGTTTTTCAAACAGTCAGATTACACACACTGAACATATGCATGCACTAATTTTCTCATTTTGGTGTGAAAGAAGAGCATGTTAAGTTTAGATACACATACGTAACAACTTCAGTAAGAGTTGTATTATATTATAGGAGCTTGTTCTGATATTCTTAACATTTCCAAAACAAAGAAATAAAGTATACACATACCTTTTTAATAGTTTTTGTCTGCACCAGAGCAAGTTCTCTGTTCTCATCTGCTACATACAAGGAAAGCTTCACGTAGGGGTCACTGCAAAAGAAGATGGCATTCAGTGGGAAAATACTTCTACAGCCAAATATCCTTTCAGTATAAACATTTCAATACAAATTTGTCACTTAACTGAATAACTGAGCATCTTTATGGAACTGTTTCTACTCAAACGCCTCAAAGAAGTGTTTCAACACACTCTGCAGACGCCTTTCACAGATGTGCCATGGAAGGAGCTTGCCATCGCCCACCCTCCAGGGCCCATCACCGTCACTGCACTGTGGGTTTCTGCCCCTCCAGCCCATGCTCCATAAGGTCTATCAGCAGGGAGACAGCAGCCACCAGTAAGGAGTGATGTGAACAGGAACCCCTTCCATTGATACAGACATCGAGAGCTCTCTCTGCCTACGGTTCTGAGTTTGTAAAATTAATTTTGGGACAGTATTACTAAAGAATAATCAGCAACTGAGTGTTCATTATACTAGGTGCTTAATTTACTTGCAAAATAAAATGGTACGGTAGGGTGAAAACAATGTAAGAATAGACGAGGTGCCATGTTGGATTGATTATTGCATCTGTTCATGCACATAAGTGCATCTACTTACACTGCAATTAAATTAATCATTAAGCACCAAGGTCTGAGAGAAAACAAAGCATCACAGTGATTACCAAGAAATGCTAATGCCACTCTGAATTGCTTAGCCTACTGCGCTGCCTATATTTACTGGCAAAATTGCATATTGTACGGAGCAACAGAAAGCAGGCCTTCATCACAGCAAACCGCGCGCTTTTCAGCTCTGAGAGATCAGGGCTAACAGCATCCAGCCAAACACCCAGCTTCTACTGCTGGAAACCCAGCAGCAACTATTGGGTCTGTATGTTTCAGACTGTGCTGTCACTGAACTGTGATCGGGAGTGATGCAAGAAGAGCATCATCATTAACAGTTCATAAACGCATTCTCATCTTGATCTCCAGTAACAAAACTGGAGGAGTAAACCCATTGACCCCATAGGCCCCAGGTTACTCTCATCCTTCAGTGCTGAAGAGTAAGAAAGCCATCTGAAGAGCACTGTGAACACCCTCTGGAGGAATACCTGGGGAAAACCATGACATCTGTTCTTCGGGAAAAGACTCATCTACAGATTGTGAATAAAATAAAATTCTACCAAAATAAAAACAAGGCATAGACTGTGCGTGGGAAAAAACAGAACCATTCTTCCTACATTGTCCTCATTATTATCATAAAGCTCAAAACAAAACCAACTTTAATAATGAAATTCTTCATTTCTGCTCCTAGGAACAAAAGAGGACTTTGGAAGAGATTATTGGATGGACTTAGGAGGTAATAATTGTCATAAGGAATCCAGCTCTAGTGGAACAAAGAGCCAGCACTGTCTGCAGTCATTGCCATGGGAATTACAGTCCTGCAGGGGGAAAACTTCACCTCCTGTGAAAGATTTTCCAGCGATTAAAGTGCAAATGACCCTCTGAAGAGAGCAATACACAGAGTAATCCTGTACAAGTAATCAGTCAATGTCCATAGAAGATGTATAGGCAGAGGTCTGCGTGTCTCTAATCTCTCAAATCTACTTCCCAACTTCTTAGAAAAATTACACATTTTTGCTGTGGTGACATCACTGGAATTGTGTCTAAAATTACTATTGAACAAACACAGTCACTAGCAAACTTGTCCTACTCTAAGGTTTCCCAACTATATGTTTTAATGCAGGCTCTAAAACCAAAACACCTTCGGTGCAACTACCGCTTCCACACGCAGATGCACATTTTCTCATTACTGTGAAATGACTGCCATTAAATTGAAACACATTCACTGAGCAGAAAAAAAAGCAGTGCAGAAAGTAACGCACTAAAACTGGTCTTTGGGAAGATACATTTCCCATTTCCCGAATTCATGGCAGCTGCAGCCAACCCCTCTCCCACCTGCAGACCCCAGCACAGAATTGCTGCTCCATGCCAGCAGCTGCCCACGGGAATGGAATCAGGCTGAGGTGCCCAAGCATATTTCTAAAGTGACTGTGTCTGCCCAAAAGGAGGACAGCCAACTATGTAAAACTCCAAGTGCTTCACCTGTATTGCCTTTGTCACCGGACTAGTCTCAGGTGCACAGATCCCTAAGGAATGGTATGCAGGCTCCTTACAAAGCCATTTCAAATACCACGCTGAGGACAGTTCCACATACATCCATTGCCAATCTGCTCTCTGACCAGGAATCTCATTTTGCAGTGGGACAGCACTGAAGACGAAGCAGAGCACTTGGCAAAAAGCCACCGTGGCACACACACCAACAGTCCTCATTTTCTCAATTTGGTTTATTATTATATCATTTCTATGACTATTAGAAACTGTTTCAGGCTTTGTGGAAATGTCTGACCCTACGAATTAGTGGCTCTCAGCGTGCAGTACCTAAACCAAGAAGAGGCAATTAGTTTTATTTAAATCCATATTGTTAAATTATTTGTCTAAGTAGACCAGGGGTATTTTTGGTGATTGCTTAAAACCACAGTCCACTGATCACCACTGATACACAGACCAACTGACAACAGAATGCTGTGTGGTTCCTAGGTGGACCTGTAAAACCATTTCTGCAACAGAGGACGCGCTGAGAGAGGTTAGCAGCAGACTGCTGGCACAAAGAGCACTTCAGGAGATAGAGCTGCGAGCACCACTATGGCTGGGCAGCTCTAGTCCCCTCTGCCTTGCTCCTTGTGTTGCATGCAATTTGTCAGACAAGTTCTGGTGCTTGGAAAATATTGTTGGTAATGCTGGGCAGGTGGAAGGGGTAGTGTGGTAGATGCACTAGAGCATTGTAGAAGAATATGCTTACAGTTGAGACTTTGTTTACCATAAACTGAAAAACAAGACATAGATCAAATAGATTCAACCAAAACAGAGTCAACCCAAAACCCAACATGGTGTACCCAGCTTTTTCCCAACTGAATTCACTTTGCTTTATAATTTGAGATTATCCATCAGGTGTGGATGGCAGATATGTACCCCAACAGTGCACTTCCAGAAGACTAGAATATGTATGAGCCACAGCTGAAGGCACTGCGTGTCAATTATTTATATGCCACTGCACAAAGCAGTGCACTATCTGGTCTCCTGCTCTGAGCTGAGCAGTTTTCCCTGCAACGTTCTTCCAGGTGCACTTTACGCACCAGCAGGCAGCATGGACAGAAAGAAACTCACAGTGTTTTCAGGTAGCTCCCACGTCCTGAATTAAGCCAGCTGAAGCAGCTGAACACAAAACAAAAGCACATCAGTTATTATTTCCCAAACACCTGTACATCCCCACAGGGACCTTTCTGGCAAGAGAACTCTCAACAAAACACTGAGATACACTTGTGTATGTGTATGGTCATATGGTTATATCCAAGTACACATGTTAGCACCTGCAGATACCAGAGTCCGTTATTAAAAAAAACACAGGAATGGGCTATTCCTGTTGCCCCCAACCAACGTCTGAAGATCTCTGCACTTGGTGCATTGCAGCAGAAGCTGAAATTAAAGAGGTTCTTACCCCAACTGTAAACCTGCACATCACACTACACACACAGCTCATTAGTTTAGATTGCCTTCCACGCAGAAAATGCTACAATGCGAAAATTAAATATTTAAAAGCATATGGGTGCTCAATGAACTGCCTAAATTTTCTTTTAATTAATACATTGGACAAAAGATATTGATGAGCAGTCTGCGTCATCCTACTACGACCTGTCCCTTCATCCAGTAGAACAGCCCTTTTCTTTCCTCCTTCTCCCAGTTTTGGTGCCACTCCCCAGTTCCCAAGCACTTGTAACTACATTTGGCTCCTCTGCACTGCATGCTTCAGCAAGCCAACCCCACAAGATTGTGATCACTCTCCTGCAAACTTCTCAGGTAATGTGACAGAGTTTGCAACAGTCATAAATACAGTTAGGCAATTCTTCACGTTGCAGTTACATCAACTCTTGTTGACTTGAATATATCTAATATCGAACTTCTTGCAGTTGGAAGCCTATAAATAAATCAAACAGTTAAAACTTGTTACTTAGATCTGGCTCAGATTGCAGTTTGGCCTCATTTCTCTGAAACGACAGCAGAACCAGAGCTCTGTTAGCAGAGCAAGGACATGAACGCAGCCCTACCCGACTCAACATTAATCTTACCAGAAGGGTTACAGAAAACTAGAGAAGACCTGCCAGAAACCTGTGCCTGTGTAACATCCAAGTAAAATCCACCAGAAGTGATTGATATTATAATCTGCCCCTTCATCTCAAATCACCCAATTCCATTTCTTAAAATTAAATTGCATTGGAAAATGAGAAGTGTTTTAAACATTTGGCCAACAAAGTGCTTTTGCACCCTCGTGTCCATGAAAAGTACTTCACAGAATCACAGAATCACCAAGGTTGGAAAGGACCTATAAGATCATCTAGTCCAACCATCCACCTATCACCAATGGTTCTTGCTAAACCATATCCCTCATCACAACATCCAAACGTTCCTTGAACACCTCCAGGGTCGGTGACTCCACCACCTCCCTGGGCAGCCCATTCCAGTGCCTGACCACTCTTTCAGAGAAGTAGTATTTCCTAATATCCAGCCTGAATCTTCCCTGGCACAGCTTGAAACCATTCCCTCTAGTCCTATCACCAGTTACACGAGAGAAGAGGCCGACCCCCAGCTCACTACAACCTCCCTTCAGGTATTTATAGAGAGCAATGAGGTCTCCCCTGAGCCTCCTCTTCTCCAGACTGAACAATCCCAGCTCCCTCAGCCGCTCCTCATAAGGCCTGTGCTCCAGACCCCTCACCAACTTTGTTGCCCTTCTTTGAACACACTCCAGGGCCTCAATGTCTTTCTTGCAGTGAGGGGCCCAGAACTGGACACAGTACTCAAGGTGCGGCCTCACCAGAGCTGAGTACTTCTCAACAGTTTGTTTTGTCAAGTTTCTGATAATTCTGCATTTGTTGTGAAGCTAAGTCATTAACCATGCACTCTATTCAGTCAAAATGGGAAAGGGGGAAACCATTCCACCACCTCAATGCGTTGCTCTCTCTTCTTGGAGAGCTGATGTAATAACACTGAGCAAAGAGGTGAAGAAATCAAAGAACGGGAAAACAAGGAAAGAAGTAGATCCACAGCCATTTATATAACCACAGTAATGAGACAAAATATAAATAGTATCCCTGAGAACAGACAAAATGTCAAAGCTGCTACAGAAGCAAAAACTGAAGGAACTTCACAGTGGCAAAACGCACTGTGCTAAGTCCCACCTGAAAGCAAATATTCGGTGTGATATTCTAGATGAGTGTCACCTTTGCAAAGCGTAACTGTTACTGACACACAAGATTTATTAGACAACAACATGGCGATCTGTAAAACTGTTTAAGGAAAATCTGTACGAGGACAAATATAGCATCTGATCTGCTCACAGGTACTGTGAACAGCATCAGCCAGCTGGAATGAAATATAAGTGGAGATGAGGAACCAGCAGACTTCTGTGTAACAGCAGTATTTGCAGGGGTGGTAAGGAGAGGCAGTCCTGTGGATCACAGAAGATACAAAATTGAGACACCTGCAGAGACTGGTGACAAAAAACAACCGTGTGGGGTACAGGGAACCTCTGTGCACAGCAAGCACGCTAGAAACAGCGTGAAGCTGTATGGGCCTGACACTGTCACCCTGAAATGGGTGGATACAAAGGGACCTTCAAAGGTCTCTTCCAACTCTAAGGATTCTATGAAAAGGAGGGGAGGCAGGGGATTAAAAAAAGAAAAAAAGTATTATTTCCTTGATTTTCATATGGGAGAAAGTTCATTCTTGAAGAAAGCATTACAAAAAAACCCTGTATGGCACTCCCGGTAACCACAATTATTAAAAAGTGGTGTATGAGTGCTTCCATTGTGCTCTAAAAATAAGCTTCCAATAAAGTATGTCATCCCGCAGTTCCGTGTCAGCATCTGTCTCTGGCCTGAATCATTGCTGATTTGCATCAGGTTTTAAAACTGAATGCTACATAAATTTAAGAGCATGACACCGGATGAGTAGAAGAAATAAGCCCTCTAGGTTGTGCCAATGACATCACACATCTGACAGGTGTGTTTGAGTTAATAACAGTCCTGTAATTGGCTTCACAAACTTCCTGTAGAAGTCGTTTTCAGACAAAGTACGGGGTTTGTGCTGGAGAGAGGGTAGGAGGCTCGATGAATAAATGCAGCAACGTAATAGTATAGAACGTAGTCTGCATGGATCTTTATTTAAAGCAGTTATCAGTGCTAAAAGGCAATCTTAATGAAGCCAGCTCCATGTCAAATTGAACAAAATCACAGACTTGGGGAAAGCTCCTGAAAGCTGTTAACGTAGTTAGCATCTAAATGAAAATTTACAATGGTGCTCTGGTGCTGTTACTGTAAAGACTGGAAGTGGATATAGGAAATGGAACAGAAGCCTGGGGACAGTGCAGATGGCAGCTCCTACAGACAGCCTCTCCTGACTTGGCATGGCCAGCTTTCAAATGGAGGGGTTACAGCACCAGAGCACCAACAAAGAAAGATGACGGATCAACACTGAAAGCCACACAATGCAAGCAAGGTCAGCACGGCCAGGAGGCTGCCCATCAACGAGACAGCCCGTTGGGCATCATGAACCTGCTGCAATACACTATTTATAAAGATGCATCTTAACAAAAGAGAAGCTGTTTTTATAAAGGAGATTAAGGGGGAGGGGAGGAAGTATGTGCAAGTTTATTTTACCTGCTATAGGATTCCTTCCAAATAGTGCTGAAGAAATTATACTAAGTGCCAACCTCAGATTCATTCGTAATAAAATGCAACAGGAGCAAAAGGCAGAGGAACCACCAGGCGCAGGGAAGGTGGCTGGCACAGATATCCTTGCAGGCAGAAGAGTACAGTCTCAGTGCTCTGAACTTCTACATCACCCACTAATACCAGAGGACAGCGGATATATTCAGTATGCACTATCAGGCATTCAAGGATCTAAGCAGGATTTTGTACAAAAAAAGAAATGAGCCCAGTCACAATGTTACTAGTGACTAGAGATGAACGGGAGTTGATTCCTTAGTCACTTATCCATAATATTCCCCTTTACAGAAGTCCCCAAATGGTTAAAAACAATCTATCTTAACGTGATTTGCCTAAACCTAAGGAAAATGTCAATAACCTGCCCAGATTAGCAGCACTTTGCAGCTGGCAACAGTTCTTTGGGAACGAACCGAAATCCTAAGATAATTAGCTGTTCACAGTGTTATGTTAATCACAATCACAAGGCAGAGCAAAGTGGGTTTGGCAGAACAAGAGACGTCTTAAAGGTCTTAAATGCTTTTCCTGACCTTCTAAAATCGCGCACACATTTGGAATTACCCATTTGTCATCTTTTCACCAGCTCTCATTGTCTGGCGTTCTCTTAAATCTCAGACAAGCGTAGATTTATAATTACCATCTCTCATTACAATTTCAGCTTGAAAAGGCACAACCGAAAAGAGGATAACTGAAAGCACTGACCAACACACCCTACAAATGATGTTATTTCAGAGTACTGTAATACTGGTGCCTATGACCAGTTTATTATTCCTTTTCTTAGTCTGCAATCACATTTACTATTTGTTCTTGAAACAGCTTTGAAAGCAGGTCTCAAAGAACCCTTTGCCAGCGATCCAATTTATTATTTCTTCATTCTAAGGCCCAGAAGGGGGTGGAGAGCGCAGGCATACATGAAAGAACAATGAAACTACAGAGCCCTGCGCTGCTCTATTTTTACTGAAAAACATGAAAACGCCTCCCCAAGTATAACATTTAGTATCACTTGTTATGCAAGTGCATGCCAAGCTTCTCACATGGAGGCAAAATGCACCTTCCAAAACAGCTGCCTTCTCCAAAGGAATCAAGCCCTGAACAAGCTGATGATTTAGCTTCTGTAAGTCTTCCACTCGTGCTACCCTGTCCCCACCTCCGCTGCACATACGTGTAAGGAACTAATTACGACCTCATGTAATCATGTCTAGAAAAATACTACATATTCAAACATAAAAGCAGAAAAGGCTTTTTTTCTTGGAAGCAGGTCCACATTCCAACCTTTCTAAGGTCATAACGGGCCCTCTATCTGGCCATCGGTTAAAGCTCATCCCACTCCTTCTCCCAGTAACGGAGCCCAACCAAACGTACTTGTTCTCTCTCCCTCTTCAGTGCCCAGCGATGGGAAGATATAACAAAATCCTTCCTGAGACACTTTGAGACTTGCCAGCAGAATCCTTCACATCCCTCTGCAGGAATAAAGAGCACCCACCCCCCTGCAGCTGGCTGTGGCTGAAGCTCTAAAGCACCTCTGTTGTTGGCAGGGCAGCCACTGCCACATCTGGCTCCCACGAGTCACACCTGGCCATACATTAATGCAGGACAGAAGCCCTACAGCTGAACTAAACCTCGGCCACATATGAAGTGAGGAGCATAAGCAGAATGCATGTGGAGCAGCTGATGCCCTAGGCAGCTGGCACCACCACTGGAGGGCACTGCACAGCATTCACTATACTCACCCCCTCCCTACAGGGAACAAGGGAACCAAACCAGTCTACTACCTTCCAGGCACGACGGATAGAAGACAGGGCAAACAAAACACACAGGTATGATGGGAGGGACACCAGCACAATTAGACCTGCAAAAACTCACCTGTCAGGTTCTGTTGTTGTTTTTCTTTTTGCATGCACATCTGTTTCCCCAGTCCCAAAAGAGACTGATATTTATTCTCACCAGGACTTTGTGAACAGTAGAAAAGGTAAGCACTGGCACAAAAACATCGTTCCAGTTACTCAACAGAAAGCAAACTTAGGACTTGAGGGTATTATCTGAGAGAGCTTCCTTGAGGACAGGCTCAATATTTCAAAAGCTGTGCCGTACAAAACTTTAATGCTAACAACCATGAACATCATCTGCTACAAACACCTTGAGATACACATGCTACAGGTACAGAACCGGATCCACAAAGGTAGCAGGACGAGCTCAACTCACAGCAGCTCAGCATTTTGCATGAAGTCACTGGCTCCGAGAGGACACACAGGTCAACTTTTTGTAGGCTGCAGTCCCCACATTCTATTACAAATACACTTTCACAGCCAACAGATCTTCAAAAATAATTTGCAAATTCGGATCAGTAAAATACAGTCTTCAAAGCTATTCTCCTCAGCGAGTCACCACAAAACTCCGGGAGCCAAGTGAGCAGCCTTCAGCCCCAACATCAACTGCTGACTGCATCTGGCAAGAGGAAGCTCCTGGAAAAATACTTAGCAGAATCACATAAGCACACTTAGAGACAACACTGCGCACATACGTAGGACAGCAAGAAGTAATCTTAAAAGATCTCTACCTTGGTGATTTTGAGATGCAGACAGACAACAGAACGAAGTTCAAAATCCACATTATTAAACAAGGTTAGGAGAGGAATTAAATACTTTTAGCAAAGTTACATGAAGAGTAGTAAAAACTGAGTGCTATATAAAATAGTATCTTTTACAGTTTCTATCACTTTCATCCCAATAACCATTTTCCCCAATGAATTTTTCTATTCCTGCCACTGCAAGTAGAGAGAAGTACAACGAGAACATACAGAAAATAACTACAGAAGATGCTTCCACACATGTTAGCTGCTCTTTTTTTTAGGATGAGCTTTAGGGGAGGTTCATCTTCCTGCACATACTACATAAAATATTTTAAGAGGCTTTCTAAAAGAGAAATAAGGCAGATTTTGCTCTCGCAGTCATGCAGAAGGCTCCTGTACCGTGACTAGAGCAAAGCCAGAAGTGATACCTGTGCTACAATAAAGGGAGGTCTGTTTCCAGGGAGAAATCCTTACCTTACACTTCAACAAAAAGCCAAACTTGCAATCCACTGCACGTAAGCAAAAATTTCACCTCTCTGTGCTGAGCCCCAGAGCCATTTTACAGGCCTCCCATTCTCCTCCCAGTTTTTTATAATTAATTTTCTTTTCCAAAGCAAGGCTCACACCTCAGCTGGCACTACAAGCCGTTTAGCAGGGCTGCTCTCAAAGAGCTGCCAGAGATAATGGTGACTCACATCACAGACAGCTGCAAAGAAGTGCCCGTGGGTGAAAAAGGGAGTTAAAAATCATATAGCAAACTCCACCTCCACATACAGTGCCTCCACCTTCCTTGGATCTTACTTTAAAATGCAGCGTTCTAGTAATGAGTAACAAGATTTTGCTTTTTTCCCTGAGCATGTAAGTTCAGTTTTCTAAATGTCGTAAGAAAAAAAATAATATATATATATATATATACACCTTTTGATGTTACAACCAAGATGGAAGTGCAAACATACAATTCTTCCAATGAGTCCATTTTTTGCGACCATAAGCCAAAGGTAAACAAATGCTCTAAAGGAGAACCTGGACACATCAGTCTCAATCTGAATTCCTCCTGTGTTGTTACACACCACCAAGACAACTCACTAAGTTTAAAAACCCATTAGAAAAAACAAAACCACAAGAAACCCCTCTCACTGGCACCTGAGTTTTGGAAAAAGGAGTTTCCAGGAATTCCAGACAGAATCTGCAGCAATGGATGCTGCACACTGTCTGCGCCGTGGAACAGGCTTAACCAGCTTTGCACAAGTGGACCAAGCTGCAGAAGATTGCTGTTTTGGTCAGGTCTTCTGCTGAGAAGAGCAAAGATTGGTGTGAGCACGACTGGGACCTCTTACAACAATGAAAGCCTTAAAATGTCCCTGAAACCACAAACATCACGCCACATGTGACAGTAATACTTGGCCAGAGAAGGAACTGCAGGTGTGAACTGTCATCTCATGTAAGCCCAAATGTAAGCTGTCATCTCAGAAGGGAAAGCCTGGCCCTGCAGCAAGGCTGCTGACCTGAGAAACGCATCATTTTCTCACTTGAATTCACTGGTGGAGATCACTGCAAAGACCAATCCGTCAACAGCCTCAGATGAAAAATCCAAAATTCACAGATTTAACATAACAAAAGGAAACTCAGGATAGTCTGTTAGTATGGGGGTTCCACTGAGAAATCAGGAGCTGGTTATCATTTATCTATAAATATTCAGTGAGCCTTTTTCTGCAAGAAGTCACTAGGAACGCAAGCAACCGCCTGACAGCAGAGAGGAAGGTAGGTGCTGAGGAAGGGCTCTTTACAGCAACCCCATTCCTTTCCCATAAGAAGTCTCGTTGGTTAATGCTTTTTTTTTTTCAGCACCATTCAAATCCACCACAATGTCTGGGAAACAGCATTGCAGGTTAAAGAGCACTAAGAAACAGGAAAGAAGAACACACCACTGGAAGGCAGTTGTGCAGTGGCCGTGGTGCAGCCTGAACTGCTGCAGCACACAGCTGCTGCCTGGTGGCAGCTTGCTGAGCTTATTTCCTGCAGATGGAAGCAGAGTGAAACACTGACCTCTGACGTGACAGAAGCCAGTGAGTTCCTCTGAATTTCAAAAAGAGGCCTGCTGCTGTCTTTTATTAACACATACATTTACAAATCTGTAGTTCTTGTGGATTACAGTGTCACATGAAGCAGCTAAATAAAGGACCAGCTTATTCTCCCACCTAGTATAACTGATCATTAGAAATTTAAATGAGGATTCCAAACGACGCTTATGTCTACTGGGACACCTTCCAACATTGAGGTCTTAGAACGTGTCCCTGAAACCACAAGCATCACACAAAAGGGAACACAGCAAGAGAGGCAACTACTGCACTTTGTTATCCTCCATGCAAACAAAACAAACCACAGAGAAAGCAGCAGATGAAACACAACACCTCTGAAGCGATGCCACCAGAGATCCCGTAGCTGAAGATCCAGCCTTCAGCTATTTCAGAAAAGTACACATGGTCACAGAACTCAGTGTGAGTCTCTAACCAGAAATGGATGTTTTAGCAATATCAGCTTGAGTCATAACCAGCCACATAGCTAGTTTTTATAGAATCGAGTCAAGCACAAAACACAGGCAAAGTAAAGGAACCAACAGACCTTCCAGCAGCTTCACCTGCACCCGTGGCTCTCTGCACTGTCTCAGATACACCTGTACAGCTAACTGTGCCTGCTCCTTGTCACCCACATCACCCTCCGGCACTCCCAGCAGTGAGAAGCACGCGTTGGTGCGTGCAGAATTCACATGGCAATGAGCAATGTGCTCACAGATCCTCCAGTCCTCAGGCAGATCCAGTGCTCTTCCCTTCAACCCACTCCCAGCTGACATCAGACACACTTTTTGGTTAAGAAAAGAAAAGAAGAGGTTGCAGAAGCTACTCCTTTCCTTCCACAGCATTGTTTTCTATGTAGGATAGTTTCCATGAGAAGAACAGCGCTGAAGTTGCTCATCAGACTGGACTCACTGTTCTGCAGCATAAAACACAAAACAACGTTATTCTACTGGGTCATGGTATAAACCATATTGACAGAATGCGAAAACATACAAAACATACCAGACAATCAATGGAGATGAATTACAAACAAATGAGAGATGTCAAATGCATTATACTGAATACCAGGACAAATGACAGCATAATGCAGCAAAGAGTCAAAACTGAGTTCATTACACTGTGCAACACAACACATTGTGTGATTTTGTATCTTGTCCTTGTGCACACAGACACAGAGGATGTATGTGGAGATATAAACTAAGAATTCCCAAAACAAATGGCATTCCTATTATAGTTAAATTCTGAACCCATCCTTCACGGTTCTTGGGTTGTGCTGTACAATGGCAGTGGCCACATTACTGCACAATGCTTAAACAGAACTCACCCCTCACCAGAGGAAAGGCAGCTTTTTCTCCCAGTGCAAACACAGCTACTAATTAAAGGCAGCATTCGTTTGCCATCTACAAGATAGATTCTGAGACTGCAGTTTAATTAATTTTCTTCTCAGACTGCAGTTCTATTAAATTGCTTTCCACAGACAGAGCGGACACCAACCATAAGTTGCCAAAAGTTCCCAGAAACCAGTATTTGTGGGTGCCAGGGAAAACTACTTAATTAAAAAGGAATTACTAGTAAACAACAGAGTACAACACTGACTGCTATGCCAGGGCAGTGAAGTATGGCCCAGGCAGCAGCACCCCGTGATGGCTGCCCTTTCCCCCAGCCAGTGTCTCTGCCTGGCCATGTCAGGAGCAGTGCCCTGACCACTGCTGCTGTTACCACACTCACACCATCAGTTTCTTCGAACTGGAGCCTGGCATCATCTATTTCAACAAGAAGCAACATCTGTACAAAGCAGTCTGGCCCTTCTCCCCTGTCCCACCACAAGGACGCGGGAGGATGTCCACAGGGATACAGCTGTGATGGCTGCATCTTTGCTGGCTGTGTGTGGCCAAGGTTACCCCACCCCAGCCATGTGTTTTACCCATGCTCAGCCTCGATCTGGAGATGGAACAATTAATTTCCTCACAGCCTGCTCTCAGGCTCCAATTTCCATGGTACTGCAGTATTTCACAGCCACTAATCCCACCCTCCCCAATGCCCATGGAAACCGAGCACTGGTATTTTTCCACACTGACAATTAACTAACCCAGACACTGAGAAGAAGGAAGGGGAAAAAAACCCAAAACACTAGTAAATTTCTGTGCTTCTTTCTCCAGCATCGATGCTCACAGGCCTTTTCCTCACACTTTTCACTGCTCTGCCCCTTCTCCATCGCACCTCCCAGACCCAGCAGCCTCCTCAGCTCTTGGAGCTGGTAGCACGGAGGACACAGCTGCTCCTCACACGGCCCCTGCAGCCTCAGTGCCTGTGCACCAAGGGAACCTCAAAATCCAGTTTTTGAACACTACATAGCATCCCACAGCATTGTGTGATTATATTAATGCTGATGTGCAGATTGATGTGAGCAATTTCTGCACTCTGAGCTGCGCAGACATTAACTACAGTTTGTGTCCTCTCTGGCATTGGGCAGACAGCACTGTGAAACAACTCCACGCACGACACTCAACATAGAGCTGCTTTCTGGTCTGTCTGCCACCCACAGCTCTCTGCTGGTTAGAGAACTGGCTCAGCACATGCCCAGAAGATCGTAGTGCAGTCTCCAGCACAAGTCAGAACACCTGGACCTGCAGCATCTGCACAGCCAGCGCTATGTACAGAAGGTTTTTCCCATGTTCAGACAGAAATTCCCTTGTTTCAGTTTGTGCGCTCACCTCATCTCATCTCTGGGCATCACAAAGAACAGTCAGGCCCCATCATCTTCCTGACACCCCCTCCAGATACTCACACACAGTGATAAGATCCCCTAGACCCTTCTTTTTTTCTGGGCAGTTCAGGTCCAGCTGCCCCACATGAGATGCTCCAGGCTCTCAGCACTCCAGCAGCCCTTTGCAGAACTCTCTCCAGGCCCCTCTTGCACAGAACTGGGCCCAGAACTGGGCACAGGACTCCAGATGTGGCCTCCCCAGTGGGAGGACCACCTCTCTAGGCCTGCTGGAAATGTTCCTCCAAACACACCCCAGGGGACCCACTGGCCTTCTAGGCCACCTTGGTGCACTGCTGGCTCATGCCAACCTGCTGGCCACCAGGACACCCAGGTCCTTCTCCACAGAGCACCCTTCCACCCACAGCTTGTCCCAGGCAGCTGTCACCACATCCCAGCATAGTCTGCTGGTGTAGTCACCCCTGTGGCTGCTCCTGCCACAACAAGTGGTCCAGCGGCCCTGGGCAGCACAAGCCACTTTCAGCAAGCCATGCATGGGCTAGAACAGCTCAGAGGGCAAATACACACGGATAGTCAACAGCAGCAACAATACTCACTGTGGAGAGAAACCTCTTCAGTTGGGATCGCATCAGTGACACTCAAAATTTCCATTCTCCATAGCTGCATTAAGAAGGCAGCTATAGGATGAATAAGCAAACCTTGAAATGCACAATGCGCTTCTAGTAACAGAAATACACTCCACAGAAATACACTTAATGGCAGCGTTTTGCAGGCAAGAGCTGGAGAAAAAACTAAATTGAACCAAGAAATCTATTCCTTACTTTAGAGTTAAGAAATTTGCCATGAATCATTACAGAAGATTAAGTTCTTAGCTATAAAGAAGGTTATTTGTCTAAGACGGCATATATTAAGATAGATTTGAGAAGAGCTTATGTGTATAGGGCTTCGTGATCGCCTGTCAAAGCTCCGCAGCTACATCTGTAAAAGAGAAGGCAGCTGCTTTCAAATAAGGGAAGGAGACTGCAGAAACGAATTATCAAAAAGAAAGGCTTCATGAGCATCAATCAAAATTCACTGAGAGAGTGAGCTCAGCTTTGTCCCTGCATGCTATTACTCATTGCTGCATGAGGTTCTGGTTACGTTTACCATCACACTTTCCAACTGCAAGAAGGACCCAGGGAAGACTGAAGTGCAGGGCTAAGATAAGTAATTTCCCCCACACAACAGCTTCACAGCCTACAGTTCTTTGTTCAGTAAATAGACATCTCCTTGGGCATACAACTAATTGATACAATTAAGAAGCGTGATCTCCTAAAATGATTCATTTTCCAATTCTGGTCACAGAATTCAACATCATTTCTCAAACATAGGACTCTTATGTAATCCCAAACTAACTAGTCTAGAGACTAATTGATCCCAAATATAATGCTGGATCACTACATACAAGCAAAATCTGTATGCTGACAAATAAACCAACCTAGTTTTAGACTGAGAACAGATACCATGAATAAGTATCCCACGCAGTTTGAGACAGGTCTAAGGAAAGAAGTTTGAGATCAATCTATACATAGTGCATATTTGATTTCTCAAGCCTAATGTAAGATAACCAAGACACACAGTGATACCAAAAATTAGTAAACTTTTGGGAAGGGAGAAGAAATGTTTAGGTTTTCACACCCCTCTACATAGTTTTATCAAACTGAAGGAAAAGGATGATTTTCTATGTTTTGAAATAAACTCTAAGGAAGAGGTTACTCAGCTTAAATAAAAATCATTACCCACAGACTTCCTTGGAGAGGTCCACAATTAGGAGCATTTAAACAACAGTAGCAGGCTCTCTCCAGACCAAAGAAACTGGATGCACAAGAGAAAACACACGCAGCAGACAGAAAAAGTTTTAACAATAGGATTATTTTCCATCATCCGACTAGAATCAGCTCTTGAAAACCAACCCTGGCCTCGGGTTTCTATTCCAAAACAGAAGTTTGGGGAAATACAGTTTTGACCGAAATCAAAACCTTGTCAAACAAAAGAAAGTTCTTAAAACCCTTCCATATGCTGTGAGCAATGCACCAGCCTGTGCTCATTTCTTCAGTAACGTATTTAAGTTCAGATAGATGTTAAATGGTACTAGAAGAGGCAGAAACACTTCATTACTATCAGTGGCTTAAAGAAATAAATGTAATTGCATTTACTGTTCATTGATCCGTTTCCGCATCAGTTCGTTCATTCATCTTTGACTGAAATAGAAAATCATATATACATATTCACGCAGACACAGCATCAGAGCAGCACTTCTCACATACCAGCTTCAAGGCACTGTACACAGGAGACCAAAACCACAGTCCTGTTCATACCATTTGGAAAAGAAACAAACAGACCAGGAAAGCTCAACTTCGCTTCCAACCTTCCCCCCCCGGGTCGTGCACTCTTGCTACACAGCTTAAAATATAGTGCTAAGATTCCTCATAGGAATTACTGAATTAAATTCTAATTTATCTATTTATGATAAAACAGTTCAATGATATAATTACTTTTCAGGACAAGAACAGCATCTTGCTTTTGTGTGTCCCAGAAAGCAGTAATCTGACAGAGCAGCCCCTTCTGTAAACCATAACAAACATCTAACCTAGTTTTGTCATAGGTACGGCAGGAAAAAGCAAGGACACAGCATGCACTTTTCCTGTGGTTCTGCCTCTCCCTCTCCCTAGGTTACACCATGAGAGCAATGCACGGGCACATGCTCATGCACTCTTTGTGGCTCTAACAAGTCTACTAAAAAAGGGAACTGAAAGCTCTGTCTGCTGCCCTGTCCTTAACATACCCGATGATGATTTCACAGTGAAGCCCTAAGAAAGACAGACGGACTGCTTCTTGGCAGTGTGTCCAAAATAAAGCTCCTGGCTGAGAGAGCACATCAATTCCCCCTGCCGTGGTACAGGAATGCTATCTATAGAGTACGTAATAATGCATGGTTGCCCGGGGGGGGGAAAAAAAAGAAAAAGCTTTAAAGCAAGAGAAGTGTCAGCTGGGCAGCCACACAAGCAAGAACCACTCGCACCCAGTGGCATTACGGTTGCTTGGGCTAAAGGCAGTCTGTGACCATAACCCATCCCAAGCAGCAAGCCCCATCCTTTGGGACCCATGCACAGGGAGCATGCAAGGGACTGCCAGCACGCTGGCACCTAGCCACAGCCAGCAGCCTGGGGGCAGGAACAGAGCAGTGAGTGGGTACAGTTCCCTAGTTAAACTTCCACCAAAAATCAATTAATAGGGCTAATCCATGATTCATTGCCTCCAACACGTGTAGGGAGGGAGCCCGGTGGAGGCTTTTCCTGTCTCAAGTAGTGCTGGCCGGCATGAAATAATGATTTGTGTGCCATTAGGTTCAGGATCATTAAGATATTATTTAAAAACTCTTTCAAAGGCAAAGCTCACAAGCTGGCACAGGCCAAGATGCAGTTGTATCCTGTTGTTTATCCTTACAAAGACTAACAGGGATAAAGGAAACTTCCTCTACAAAGTCATCCTGACTGAAACATGTCTTCTGCAAATCTTACACCATCACTAAGGTTTCCCATAATGGGAACACAGGGAAAACAACTTGGTTCTTTAACTCACTGTCAGTGACAAAGACACGGAGAATCTGCTGTATTTTAACTCACAGTGGGTCAGCACGACCCTGCAGGCTGCAGAACAACCAATTGTGGAAAACACCAAGAAACTGGCTCCCATTAGCAGCAGCAGAGCACCCTTGTACCACAGATGTGGTCCTCCTGTCCTCCCTGCTGCAGCCAGGTGATGCCCTGTACATTTGAGCCAGTGAGCAGCTCTATTCACTTTCATTTTCAAACCAATCACTTCCCTGAACCTCCATGCAGGACACAGGGCTGCCAGCTTCCTATGCACTCGATGGCACTCAACAGTGACCACTGCCTTAAAAAAGTGGTTCACAAATAGGCATGCGCAGTAATTTAACTCTGTGTGTACATCAGTTGCCAATAGCCCCATAAGACTGAGTAGCAATTCCTGTGCCTGAAATTTAATGCTACTTCTGATAATCAGCGTTACCATCTAAAAGCTCTGTGGGGAAACACCTTCCACCCACCTCTGTGTGGAAACAGCCTAAGGTGCAGAACTGATAGTGGAAATTAAGTCCTCTAACTCCACCAATTATTAGTAAATAGCACGGAAATCCTTGTAGGGAAGCTCAGGCATGTTGGCAAATGGTAACTATTGGACAAGGAGCAAAGATGTGAGGTTACAGCATTCTATCTGTTCCCTCAGAACTCTTTCCTTGCACCAAGAGTAAGCTTAATAAAAGTGAGTTGAAAACACCTCACACAAAGGTGCTCAATGAATCTAGGGATGAAAGTTACCAGCTTACACATGTCTCAAAGCTCACTGCTAAGGAGCAACCACCTACGGACAACACGTCCACAGGAAGGATCACCATTCACAGAATGGCCTGGGTTGGAAGGGACCTCAAGGACCATGAAGCTCCAACCCCTATTACATGCATGGCCACCAACCTCCACATTTAATACCAGACCAGGCTGTCCAGGGCCCCATCCAACCTGGCCTTGAACACCACCAGGGATGGACGGGGCATCCACAGCCTCTCTGGGCAGCTGTTCCAGCACCTCACCACTCTCATAGTAAAGAACTTCCCCCTGACATCCAACCTAAATCTTCCCTTTTTCCACTTAAAACCATTTCCCCTTGTCCTGCCACTATCTACCTTCATAATGAGTTGACATTTGCATTTCCTTTCATACATCTCAGTCAGGATTTTCTGTGAAGCACACACCGCAGCAACTGCATCTGTACCTGCTCCAAGATGCAACCATCTTCAGAGGCACTTGCAGAACTGAGTGGAAAATAACCACTCTAAAAGGTTCTTAAAAATGGTTATTTATGCTCATTTCTACAAGCCTTCAAAAATTTGGAATTAGTAATGTTGTTTTTATTGAACAGCTCCAATGTTCTTAATGAGTTCCTGCATCTATAGTTCACTTCCCTCCAGCACACATTTTTGCTGTAGATAGTGCTAAAATAGCCATATTTGTTTGCAAAGCAATTTAATTTGCCACCTGCAAATGAAGAGTGTTCTAACATGGCTCACACCAGAGCTGTCGCTCTTCTACTTTACAACAAACAACAAAAATACTGCAGAGTAAAACTTCTTTGCTTCCCTCAAGCGATTTGCTTCCCTCAAGCATTGCTCCTTTAGCACCCCAGCACTTCCCCAGGATACAAAGCTGGGTATCACAAGGAGTTGTGTGACCAAACACTATCACTTCTGCTGGCAAAACCAAGTGCCAGTCCCCCTGAAAATGACCAAAATATCACTGTTTAATTGCATCAAGAGGCACTGCTCGTCGGCTGCTGTGGCTTCGAACTTGTTATTGCTAGCACTGAACATACACACTGACCTGGTTGCTCCAGTTCACTGGCAGCACTGAAGCTTTAGGAAAAACGCTTCTGGCAGCTTCCTCATTTTTGACACAGTCACATTGGTCAGCCATCGGTCACTCAGATCTATTCCACTTAATGATTTCATGTCATGAGTACTAGAGGAAGAAAAAGCGGAAGCTCTGCCTCAAATACTTAACAGCAAAAAGGTTTTTCCTTAGAAGATTTTGTCTATAAGCTTTTCTCTTTTAAGATCAGTTTCAAGTGAATGTGAGGCTGCAACAGATACCAGGCAGCTGGAAAAAAAGCCCAAACCCAACAGGCTGGCTGAATACAGGCACTCACTTTGTCAATAAACGAGGAGCATTTTAAATGTGAATATGTGTTTGCAATTTCTCCAGCCACAAACTAACGTGCCAAGCAATTGTATGACGGAAATTATTTGCGCTATGACATTATACCATTCCCTCAAGCAATATCGAAGTACAATACAACAGCTATGGAAAAACGCACCCAGTGCATCCTGACAGACACGATACATAGAAACGGACAGAACAATTCTGACTGAAAACACTGCTGACTGAAGCCCACCTTCCTCCCAGCATAGGTGAGAGGTAAAAGCTGAGAGCATTCTCTGGTGCCCTCTGCTGCCAACTACCAAAACGACACCAAAAACACACCAAAAACACATCAGGGTGCTCTTCCATGCCTCACTCCATCCCCACACGAGGACCCAACCACAACCAAGCCGCAGCAGAGCCCTGCAGGAGCCTCGCTGTGTGACACAGATCCACAGCCCCAATCCCACAAACACACCCCTGCACCCCACGGGGCTTGCACTCAATGGCCGAACGCTTCCACGTCTCAGATGAGGCTGAACTACAGTTTCTAAAAGTCAAGATTTCACACAAGGAAATACCCACTCTCCACCTTATTTCTTTTTGGTGAGAGCAGGGCTGGAGTCACTCCTGGGGGCCAAAGCCGCCATACACGGGGCTGAGCACAGCGCTGGGAGGCTCTGCAGGGCAGGGGGGCACACAGGGATCCCCCAGGGCCCTCCCCACCCAGCCGCGCTGTGGTTCTGCCAGCACTGCCCTGCTGTTCTTATTTAACCATGCTCATTCTGACGCATAGAGATGGGCAGAGCGCTGACACAGCATGAACCCGCTTTGCTGTCCGAATGCATTTCCACAGGGTGAGCCTGCACGCATCACTGCTCTCCTTCACACGCTGGGTCCCTCTTAGTTTTGTCTCACTAACAGGTACAACTGCAGCACTGATGAGTAATGCTGTCGTACACTTCCTGCCTTGTTCACCGATTCAACACAAATGTCAGCATGCTGACTGTCAAGCAGGGACAGCTGGTTATCTGATGGGGAATGGATCAACATTCGGAACTACAAAGCACAGAACTACAAACCATCCTGTACCCACACAGCCAGGCATGCTTGGGACTGGATGAGACTTACTGACCATTCCCTCAAGTGATCAGTACCGATGGACCAGAACGCTTCAAAATGAGCTCGTACTTCAGACGGCCTGATATTTTTCAAGCTCTCTAGTTCTGTTAAAAAGAAATCTAAAAACTGTAAAAGAACTGCATAAGGCTGCATGTTTTGACACCAGTTTTCAAAAACATCACGTTTTTCAAATTCTAACTGGAGCTAAATAGTGTCACCTATGAAAAGTTTTGCAATAAACACTTCACGATACTTCAAGCATAAGACAGAGGGCACCTTTCCCATAAAATTTTAAATATTAAGAGTTTTTAAGATTTCTAATTGTAGACACAAACTCCTTTCTTCGTAAGAGAAACAAAATCCTTTGTCAAGTTCTATTCAAGCTTCTTGTTGTGGCAAAATCAAATCATTAAATTTAAATCACTATGCACATAGCAAACACTGAACTCAAATCCTTCTGTAGGGTTAGTCCACCTCCTAAGGCAGAATATAAAGAAGACTCAACCCAATTCTTTACGTTTTAGCCTGCTTTTTACAATATTTCAATGAATTTAATAATTTTCCTTTTCCCTAGCAGTTTATTAGAGCTTTGCTTAGCATCTGGAGCACTCTTCCTGCTTTCAAGAGATGGCAGACAGCAGCCTCAGACTATCAGCTTCACAGATGTCATCTCTGACTGTCCACCTACACACCCTCAATCAGTAAGAATTCTGAACAGTTTTGTTTGGGGGAAAAAAGAAGTGACCAGATCTGATTTCAGTTAACGAGTGATCGTGCTGCCTCCCTCCAGGACAGCCTCACCACGCAGTGCTTCACCATCAGCCTCGGAACCAACTTCTGAGTTTTTCGTCCTTTGGAATGCAAAGGAGCGAGTTGGTCCAGATTTGGTGTGGCTCTCCGCTGGTTTCGTTCCATTCCCTCCACTCTGTAAATATCACCTTCATTTCCACTGCACTACAAACACTTGCAGTTTGTCATTGGTATCGAGCTGTCATTTAGAATGCATTGCCCACAAACTCTTCCCCGCTCCCTGCCCCATACAGTTCTTTAACAGAGTGATTCAACATTCAGCAGTGCTGAATCACTCATCATTAAGAGAAGTAAAGATGGTGGTGACAGGAACTCAGCACAGTTTCACCCCAGTGCCTGACAGAGCACTCATGTGAGTTCGCATGAGTTCGCACTGAGACAGTCTTATTTGATGCTCATTTTTGTTGAATTACCATAGCACATGAAGATGTTCCAGTGAAACTCAACCTGAATTGCCCAGTGACCCACTGAAACTTGGAAAGTGAGAAAAACAAATAGCTGTACTGCACACAGATCAGTGGTACAGAATGAGCGTACTGCTCAGTGAGCAAGGCGAAAGACTTCCACTTATCAGTGGCACTGCACTAAACTCCAGGGGAAGATTTGTACTGCCTTGAAAATCACATTTCTCAGTGCATTAAACCAGCAGAAAAGTGGTTTTCTGTACTTTCTTTTCCCCAGCTAGAGAAAGGAAAGAGAAATGCAGTATGTATGTAGGGCTGCATGCAGTGGACGCTGCCGTCCTCTGGTGGCCTTCCCAAACCCAATACGATGGCTGCTGTTGGGCAGGACCCATCCCCCAGCTGGCTGAATGCCAGTTGAATGCCATCCATGGAGGTGTTCCAGAACCATGCAGATATGGCAATGAGGGACATGGTCGGTGGGCACGGTAGGGTTGGATTGATGGTTGGACTTTGTGATCTTAGTGGTCTTCTCCAACCTCAATGATGCTATAAGTTGGCATGATAGTGACAGACTGATGGTTGGACTTACAAGATCTTGGAGGTCTTTTTCTGCCACCTGGCCAAGTGTCTTTGCTGAATTCGGTCCTTCAAAAGGTTTGCCATGCAGAACTCTCCAGCATTGTTCCACCTCCTGGAGCTCCTTAAGCAGCACACGTGCTGTTTTCACTCAGGCACATACGCCCTTCAGCACTACCGAAACATTCCTCCATAACTGCCTCTACAACTCTGGACAGTCAAACTTCTCATTGGTAAGATTTCTGAATCATAGAATCACAGAATCATAGAATGGCCTGGGTTGAAAAGGACCACAACGATCATCCAGTTTCAACCTCCCTGCTATGTGTCGCCAACCACCTGACCAGGCTGCCCAGAGCCACATCCAGCCTGGCCTTGAATGCCTCCAGGAATGGGGCATCCACAGCCTCCTTGGGCAACCTGTTCCAGTGTGTCACCACTCTCTGTGTGAAAAACTTCCTCCTAATATCTAACCTAAGCCTCCTCTGTCTCAGCTGAAAACCATTCCCCCTTGTACTATCACTATCCACCCTTGTAAACAGTTGCTCTCCCTCCTGTTTATACATTCCTTTCAAATACTGGAAGGCCACAATGAGGTCTCCCCGGACTAATAGTTGATATCGAAAAGCATTTTGTTAAGCTCTCTACAAAAGGTAACAGCTTGGGTTCTATCTGTTCTTACACACAGCATATCATTTTAGAGAAAACACAAGATACCGGTAGTTTCCTATTCGGCCGCTTGCCGCAGCAGCCACCAGAGGGCGCACCACGAAGCGCCGGGTACAGCGCGGCAGGGCAGGGCGCTGAGGAGCCGGGCTGGCACCAACGAGGTTAGCTAAGGAAAACTTGGGTTAATTCCTGAGGGCAACTCATTGCAGCTGATTTGTCGGTCTCCTCTGGTAGAAGAGAAACAACAGACAAAACAGGCTCCATTTAACGTTCAACCCAACGGAGCACATGTGTTCGGTCTTCCAAGGGTGTAGCTTTTCCATGAGCAAACGCAGCGTGCAGCATGCATCCAACTGAACTAGAATTAGTGACACTGGGCATGACAGAATAGCTGGAAGGTAAAATCTGCTCTCTTTGTCATGCACGAGGCACAATCACAGGTGTAGGCTCTGCTTCCACTGTCAATCTGCAGTAATAGAAGATGTATGAACCGAAGAATTCAGCCTGGTTTCAAGCAGCCTTCCTCCCAGCAGGAGCACACAATGTAGTTTAAAGAGCCACGAGAAGCCTGGAGCCTGACCGACCCAGCACTGACATGGCTGAGTGACATCACTGCCTTCAGACACAGCAGATCGGAAAGGAGGGCAGGTCTGCAGCTGGCCTGTGCCTTGCAGATTCAAGCAGGTACAAAGCGCAGAGCCAGAGGGATCCACAACCAGCTGCTGCAGTGCTGCTGGAAGCATGGCTTCCTGCTAGTCAACAGCATTCTGCATTTTATCAGAGAAGCACTTCACCTTTCTCCACTTCCTGACAGCCGCATTTCTCACTTACCTCATGACTTAGAAGGCAGCAGCAACTAATGAATTCAAATAGACCCTTTTACACGACACTTTTGCTTCCCAAAGCTGTTAGTTTGATCTGCCAGTGCCCTACTGCACACAACCAATGATCATCAGAAGACATTTTCTTCTCATTTATTCACATGCATTCACTTTATTGCTTGTGAAAGCATTTGCGTGTGTATGCAGAAACTGCATTTACAAAGAGTGCCAGCCCAGTGCTGCATTTTTTAATTTACTTTGGAGTGGATGAATTCCAGTCTTAAAAAGTTACTGAAGATACACAGTACGTAGTGATATGTACTTTATCTCTTCTTTCAGTGTGGTTTAAAGATACTGCAAAAGGGTAAACTATGAGTAAAAGGCAGAGCAGTGCTGATTGCAGGTTATGGCAGATCTGTTCCACCAGTCAATACAAAACTATTCACTCAACAAAGCAGCACCAGGGGCTGCCCTCTGGGTGTTCTCAAAATCCATAAACCTATGTTATAAGCAGAAAAGGACCACCTCACTGCCCATAATTAAATGGCATTCCTTTCCCACAATTTTGGGACAAAACAATCAGAACCTCAGCCCACACTGGAAGTACCTTCAGGAAACAAAATGTACTCATCCACTGTGGCAGGCTGCTCAGCAAATGAGTCCGAGTCACGAGACAAGAGCTTCCACCCAGAGTTCAGCAGTATGGGAGCACATACAGGAGTCAGGAAATGCCCTTTTATTCGGCACAAACTGTCCATGCTGTAACTGCATTTATGTGCAGCAACTCGCAGAGAGCAGCCTTGGTCATGAGACGGCACTCATGGCATCCGTGTAGAGTGCAAGTAAAAAGAAACAATAATTTGTTCAGTATGTTCTGCCATTAAGATTAATTACGTTATAATTTGTATTACTTGACTGCACACAAGAATACAAATACTAGCTGAATTAAGACTTAATGTTTAAGAAGCTTAGGGAGGGAATTAAGAGGAAATAAATGTAAAATAATGTTTACATTGTAATACTGACAATGTCAGGTGGTAAATCTTCATGCCAGTGCGCCAAAGAACAATGCAATGCAGTATTGCTCTGGGCATGCAAGACATACTAAATCCTTAAAATGCCAACGTACAATTACTATAGCCCTTGGTACACTGTGATGGCCATGTCTGGCAGTGTTGCATGGCAGAACACAAGGCAGGTTGCACATCGAACCACCTCCATCCACACCAACCACCACTGCCATGGGAGCAACCCCAGCTGCAGAGGGAGCTCACCACACCAAAACCTCACCTTGGGGTACTCACAGCTGCTACTGTGTCCAGCGGTACATCCTGAATGAGCTGTGAGCTCCTTCTATCAATTTCTGAATGCTCGTAAACCATTATTTACTATAAAAATGATTTCATAAGCCAAGAAGAGCCTCAAAGAAGAAAAACCAGAAGTACCTGGTCCTTTATTGTTGCTGCCTTCCGAAGAAGGCAGCTGGTTTCATCAGTGCTCTACGCTGTAACACTTCCCTTGGATTTAATCAGGCAAGAAACGGCCTTTGCACCCCATGAGGCTGCAGCTGCTGTTCTCTAACAGTACAGCTGGTTAACAACTGTAAGGAAAGGCAGCTTGCTTTAGTTTCAGCTGGGACAGAGCTGTTTTTCTTCATAGTGTTTGGTATGATGCTGTGTTTTAGGAGAAAGACACTGTTGATAACACACCAGTTTCTTAGTTGTGGCTGAGCAGTGCTGTGTGGAGGCAAGGCTGTTTCAGTCTTCTTAGCTTCTCCTATTGTCCTGCCAGCGAGGGGTCTGGGGGGCACAAGGGGACAGAAGCAGGACAGCTAACCTAGACTGGCCAAAGGGATATTCCATACCACACAATATCACATGGAAGGGAAGTTGGAAAGGTGGGGGGGGGCTCATCAGAACACAAAACACAGTGCATGGCCAGGAACTCATCTTCGTAGCTGGGTGGTACCTTGCCATCCTGCCTCAGAGCTCAGCGCTGTGCAACACAGCCGTCGAGGGGTCACTGGCTGCTGGGCTGTCCCAAAAGGTCTTCAAGTGATGTTAGGGTTAGTTCATCACTTGGTGCAGTCATTTGGCCCTCTGTCCCAAAAAGAACATTGCAAAGATCAGAAATTTGGTCTTAAAGCTTGCTATCGTATGTGGAAAGAGACCAAAAAACCCAAAGCCATGCTTACCCATAACCCAGGATGTGCCCAGACAGAACAACACACAGAAGTCCTCGTGTTTCGTATCGGGGTACACCACAACCACAGCACACACACAAGTTGAAGGCCTCAGCCCGCCGCACCGCTGCGTCTTTCAGCACTGACAGCTTCCCTTTGAGACAGCAGTGACAGCACAGCCCCATAAATTAGCCTTGTCTCAGCCTGCAGCTGGATGCATTGCAGGGCATTCTCCTTCATCCCCTAGGATTTTGCCTTTCCCAGCACAAGGCCCATTCACCCTCACCACGTTCCTCAGTTATTTTGTCCTGTCTGAGCCCACTATCAGCAGTCCCAGCAATCCAGCAGCCAGCACATCATGCTCTCACCACATCAGGTTACTTCCTTCCACCTCAGAGACCCATGGCTGCATGCTGAAAGCCACACCACCACCAAGTTCCTTCAAGCTGATGTTTGTTGCTCATAAGGATTACTTATGGGAAACAACAGCGTATGGGCGTTAACATCTGCACGAGCAGAAGGAAGCACATGGAGAGAGAGTTATGGCTATGGTTATTTCTTAGGGATCCTGAACACGCTCCTACAGAGGGAAGAACCATTTGGTGCAGTGTGCCAGCTTCCTGCACCCTTTTACTCAGTTCAGACACTACATATCTGCTGCTCACCCCCCAGGAGAAGATAACCACACTGTCCTCACTTCCTCCCAGTCCTGGGACGGGGCTGGTCCTGCACTACACGCTCCCAGCAGTGGCGCTGGAACGACGTTGGGAGCTCACACTGAAGATGCAATCAGCATGAAACTTTAATATCTCTACAAGGTAAGCAAGGCTATTAAAGCAAACAGAAAAATCAGATGGAAACTTCAGCCAAATAAGAAAGTGTTCTGAAAGCCCGCCAGCGCAGCGATACAAACATCTCACTATGTTTATAGCTACGATGCTGCTAGTTTCACTTCTACTGCTTAAAGTGAAAAACATTCCCAGCTTCTGTTTTTAACTCTCAGTTTTGTGGAAGTCCTGCTGGCTTGAGACCAAGGCCCCCACCAAGAGAACTCTAAGCAAATTTCACACGTTTTTAAGGTTTTGCATTTTGAAAAGATTTGTTTTTTCCCCGTTTATCAATATCTGTGCAAATTTTAGTTCTCTTGAATACGTAAATAATCATAGGATCACAGAAAGGCCCGGGTTGGAAGGGACATCAAGGATCATAAATCTTCAACCCCCCTGCCAGGGGGCAGGGCCGCCAACCTCCACATTTAATACCAGACCAGGCTGCCTAGGGCCCCATCTTGAATACCTCCAGGGATGGACGGGGCATCCACAGCCTCTCTGGGCAGCTGTTCCAGCACCTCACCACTCTCATAGTAAAGAACTTCCCCCTGATGTCCAACCTAAATCTTCCCTCCTTCAACTTAAAAACATTTTCTGCTACTATCTACCCTTTCAAAGAGCTGACTCCCCTCCTGTTTCACAAAAGTTCACAAAAGTTCTTGGAGGAGATGACACAATGCCAGAGATTCAGCTGTGAAGTTTCCAGTGTGTCCCTCAGCGAATCCAGTGACCACTGAAAAGATTCCAACTCCTCTCAGATTACTTCTGTGGATTTGCCACCACACTTCAATGTTTGTGTAAAGTTCCCTTTAATGAGCTAGTTGGTTATTGCAGCCACTGGCTTTGCTTTCTTCCAAAGAAGCAATGAAATTTAAAGCTCTGGAAACAATGCAGAAAAGTTCCAGCCAATCAAATATATCAAGTTAATAAAAAATCTGTATTAATATGTCTAGGTCAACCCAGCACACTGCTAACAGCATTCCTCCTGCAGTGGGACCCAGTACACTGCTAACAGAAGGGCTCTGGGTCTGCTCTGCAAACATGTACCCTGAGGACAGCTACACATGAGCCAGCACTTTGCTTGTGGTCAGAACATAAAACAGCACATTCAGGAGGAAAAAATTGAAATAAAAAAAGACAAAAGTTTTGTCTCAGCATGTTCTGCACGCAACTACCAAAGTAACTGTTGTAAATTTCACCAAAAAAATTAGAGTTGATTTAACTTTTATTTGCTTGTGTATACATTCAGAAATTAGAGTAATTTCAGCAAGAGCTAAATTGGATACCACTGCTTTCAAAGTGATTAAAAATGTCTGTCAATAGAGCGTAGTGTCCGCAGTAATTAGCTCCCTCACAGATGAGCCTGAGACAGCAAGAATGCCAAAAACCTCAATTAACCTTCAGAAAAAAAATACAATGTTTTCTGGCCACTTCTGGCTTCAGAACCAGCCTCTGTCAGTCCCTCTCTGATTCAACTCTTGAAATCTTTATTTGCACAACAAGCCCAGACTGGGAGAAAAACTATTCCTAAAACCTATGACTAATAATTTCAAAACAAAAGACTTGAAAACACAAAGTGGCCATATCTGTATCTTTAAAGGGTAGACTGAAAACCCAATTTTCTTGTTTGACAACTGTTATTTTGGCCTAAAGGCACCACTTCAGTGTGTTTGCTCCATACTTTAGTATACAGACAAACAAGAAGCTATCATAGGAAGACTGCCTTATGCACCCCCAGAAACTTAATCCTGGCCCTTAAGTGCCAAGTCCGGAGATCAGAATGATTTAAGACAACTAGAAATAAAGCCCAGACTCACCACTGCCTAACAGAAAAGCCCGAGGTCTGCAGAGATCTCTCTGAATTCTCTCCCACATCAGCACGTAGGGCAGCATAGGCTGGCCAGAAGGAAACGCTGTCACTGCCTCACTCCTTTCACAGGTACCATCCTATAGCACTGCAGCAGCAGCACCTTGGACATGTCTAAGGGTCCAAGACAACTCACAGCATCCGTGCAGTCACCTGGCACCAGAGTCCTGCAAACCAGTGGGGAAAGCAGAGCTTTCTCCCATTCAGACAGAGGGAGCTGCCGGCCTTCAGCCTTTTCTGCTTTATGGGGGCAGGCGGCTGGAAGTAACCTAAACACTGCAAACACTGCTGAAGTGTGAATGATCACACAGCCAAGGAACTGAGCTGGCGGCTTCCAGGGGCAGAAGTGGCTGTGAGTGGTCACCCACTACTGTGACTAACAGCTGTCCTGCCAGCACACACTGCATAACTCGCACCAGTTGTGAGCAAGTAACAGGAGCTCTCATTGTATTTATTAACAGTTAGATAGTAAGTTTCCTTGCTCTGCTAAGTTTATTCTGTTCAAAAGCATGAAATACTCCATGCAGAACACTCACCTGGCTCCGAAGATGTCTTTTTTCGCCAGATCAATGCCAGACACCACTTTCACCCTGAGGATACGAGACTCCTCCTGGTAATAAAAGAGAAAGAAGATTTAATACTTATCCTGTTACTGACTGTGAAGATCACCAGTTCACAGCAGGTTACCCTGTGAATGAACTCACAGCCTTCAGATAGCAGAAGTCTTTGTCATGTGGAAAAAACTCTCCCAGAAAGAGATACTGTATCCGCCCAAGAACAGCAAACACTAAGAGCTTCCAGCTGCACCAGGAGTTAAGAAAATAATAGCAGATACCAGTAAAAACTTAATAGTAATAACAGTATAACAATATTAAAACCCAACAAAAGCACTGCTTATCAAAGCATCTTCTATTTCAAATCCTAAGTGATTCCTATTCCAAATCTAAAGTGATCAGTTCTCCACGTTCATTCATTCTGCTCAGACTCTCAATCTGTCTCTTTAGACAGAAGGGAAAACATCTGCAAGCCTTTTGTCCAACAACGCGAATAATCCTCGCTGGAAGAGATGTCTAGGGCTTAAAAAACATACAAGAATAAGTCCTCAGAATGCAATGGTTTAAACCTGTCCCACCTCCTCGGTAACCGTGTCCAAAAACAGGTTTCAGCAGCAGGTGGTGGATTCAGCAGACGCACGCTGCCCACTGCACCGCCACCAGGATGTATTCTAGGACAGACGATGTCCCAGGGGGCATGGCTTTGGTTTGTGCCCTGGTGATGCTCAGCTCCTGAGGAGCATCAGCATCAACAGTATTTCCCTTCTCCCTGTTCGATCCGTTTATTTTTGTTGCCGAGAGGCCACCGAAATCCAACCTGGAGGGAGTTCTATAGAAACAGGTTCTGCAGGCACCCATATCAGTTTCGCTTTTTTCTCCTGATAAGCGCTCCATAACTGTGAGACATGGGATTCGATTACAGTAACTTGAGACTCCGTTCCTTGAAGGCCGTTTGGGAAACAATAATGCTTCCCCCACAGGTCCCTCCTGGCACCGGCACGCTACACCTGCCCTGTATGCCTTGGAGAGCCAACGACAGCAGTGGGCCTGCGGGCCCTGATGAGATATCAGAGATCATCAGAGGGTTGGAGCATCCCACAGCACCCAAAGGAGCCAGCATCCCACTGGGCAGGAAAACAAGGCAGTGTGTGGAGAAGAGTGTTCAGTGGAGTTACAGTAATGCATATTGAATTGAATGCACTTTTTAATGTTTTAACTATTTTTTCCTTCAGTCTGTTAATGTCAGTACTTATATTTGGATTACAGGACGTATTTGACCTTCAAGAGCACTTTTAATAGACAAAAGGCAATGGGCTTGCAAACTGGGATCGAGAACGCTCCTTTGTTAGGAGGAAAGTTAGAAAAGCCATCAGAACCACGCAGTTCTGACCTCATACAGAAACAAAAGATAAAAAGCTGTGATAGTAAATGAAGAGGGACCAATAGAAGGGTTAGAACAGCAGCTACATCACAAATGCTCCTCACACTTCCTCCACATCATCAGCTTTAGTGCACCACACCTTATTTCTGCACTGACACTGCCTCAGTGCACCACCTGAATGGAAAGAGAACCACTACATCAGGAGGAAGGTCAAACGCTGCAGGATCTCTGCTGCAGGTCCACGAGACACAGCAGGAGGTCCTCCAGGCAATCCAAACACATTCTCAAAACTGTACTTTAAGTCACACTTCATCCTTTAAACAAAACCCTGTTCCCTCTCTACATCTGTGCTCTCAATCTGTAACCCTGCATTTTACTAAGCATGAAAAATGTTTTTGCAAGTAAGTGTTCAAATTTCCATATGCGTGAAATAAACGCAGCACTTTAATTACATTAAAAACACCTCCATTAGTAACAAAGCCTAATCTACCTACAAAGTCCTTCCCTCAGTCAGCAAGGTACCTACATCAACCCCATTGTGTGCAATGAGCGAGGCAATGAAAGGCAGAGAACATTTTCTTCTTGTGCCCCTTTTTCTTCTCTTATCCCCAGTGTGCTGTGCTTTGGTAGAGGAGTTAAACATTCACAGTAATAGACTGTGACCATAGCAGTTAGATAAAGGATTGCTTGGCTAGGCATAGTGGGAGACCTGGAAGAGATCACACCTGACGCAGGTTTCTGCTCGCACTCCTTTGGAAGGCTGTACAAGAAAAACAGATTTTCTCTTTTGGTTTGCTTTCCTGAACACCCAGGGGACCACAGGACATCATCACTGAACACTGGAAATCTCTGAGACAGAAGGTGCAGGATGCAAACCCCAAAGACAGTGCTCCCTTCTCGGCATGGAGTCAGGGCTAATCTTCAGCTAAGGAGCACCCGGGCTCATTGCTGCTGGGTGAGCACTGTTTACACACACGGCGATTTCAGCTGGAGGTGCCGACTCGCACAGCTCTCCCTCCAGTTCACTCCATTCCCACCCAGGCATTTCTGCATTGAGGTCAGTGTGTGGAACCAGTGCAGCCCACAGGCAGTGCCTCTGACCATCTACATCACCTGACAATATTCAGCGTACTCAGAAAATGCTGACCTGCCTTTTAATTTTAATCCAAACATCTAGATTTCCAGGGAAGTTGTCACACTGAAGCACAGAAAATGTCTCAGCTGAGTTATATGTCATCTGAATTCAGTCTGCAGATTAAATAATACTTGAACAGCTTGAAGTGCTCATGTATAGGCACACAGGTACCCAGCCTGATGTGCCCTGCAAGGGCTGGTCTGTGTCTGCTGTGCAGGGGGAATGACAGATCATTAATTAAGGCAGGAAAAGACCCCAAGATCCCCAAGCCCAACTCCAACCCATCCCACCATGCCCACTGACTATATCCCTACATAGAACTGTAGAATCATTCAGGTTGGAGGAGACCTCTACGATCCCGAAGTCCAACCCTGGAACACCCCCACCATGCCCACTGACCATGTCCCCAGATGCCATATCTCCACGGTTCTGGAACACCTCCAGGGTCAGGGACTCCTCCACCTCCCTGGGCAGCTGTGCCACTGCATCACTGCTCTTTGGGAGAAGCAATTGTTCCTAATATCCAACCTGAACCTTCCCTGATGCAACTTGAGGTCATCACCTTCCATCCTAAAGAACCTAGCACAGAAAGGGACAAGGGAACACATTTGGAGGGATAAGGAGAAGAAATACCTTCTGGGAGCTATCGCTCTTATTGGATCATATGCACGAGAGCGTGGGTGCAGTGAGGGTGGCGGATATGTGGTGGAACACACAGTTCAGGTGCTGGTTTCAAACTGAGTAAATGAATAAGACCATTCAGAGTGGGTAAAGAGAGCTGACCTGAACAGAGGGATCTAAGTCCAAAAGCTCATCTACTTTTTCCAATTACAACCACAATCAGTGTAACAAAATATATCCCAATGAAATGGTGGGATAAAACATATTGATCCTGCTCATAAACCTCAGCCTGCTAAGAACAATCAGCCTTCAGAAGAACTTCTGTATGAAGAGCATCGGCAGCCTTCAGCGTAAGCAGACAGATGGAGAAGGCACAAAAAGCGCAGGAACTCAGGGATGATGTGGGGAAGGTCAGCAGTTTGTTACACAACATTACATGCTACTCTCAAAGCATCTATATCAGAAAGCTTTCAGTTCAAAAAACCAAGCAAAAAATCATCAAAACTTCCCCCCGAACACTCAAAATTCTGGAAGCCTGACCAAAGGAAGAGCATTTTTTTCTGTTGAACCTATAAAAGCTTCTTTAATTGGCCAGAGCTTATCTTAAAAGTGAAAGAGATGCTATGCCACAAGAGTATAATACTGTAATCACAGGAGTTCTCTGCAGATAAGCAGCTTTGGGTCCCACGTGCAGTGGTATGCCACAGAGCAGAAAGAAGACCTTCTGTCTGTACATCACCAATATCAATCCAGTAGTAGAGTACTATTTATTGGCAGCAAAATACCTTAACTGAAAGAATTTTGTGAGCCATTCATCACCTTGTACGCTCCCATAGCAGTGTCCCCCAGCTCCCATTTTTGGTGGCTCCAACATCCCTGGACCAACATGGAGGGGACGTGGGGCTGGGCAATGTTCTACAAAAGTGCTATGGAAGCAGCAGCTGGTCCACACCACCCACAGAGCCACCCCAGTTACCCAGACAAGTCCGGTGCTCTGGGAGCCCTTCACTCCGCTCTGTCAGCACAGCTTCACACGGAGACACCGGGAGCAGCCATGGCCACATTTGCACAGTCGCACACAGGAACATCTGAACCCTGCACTGCCTGGCTCCCTATGCCATGGGTGGGAGCTTCAACCTCTCGTTTTGCACTCAGTAACACATGGAGTGCCCTTGGATATTTCAGTGCTATGACGCTGGCAGTGATTACCAGCACTGACTGACCTGCCATGCCCATTTTACACCACTTCCAGCACTCCTGCTGGGTGCCTGTACAAAGGGCTCTCCCTCCTTTGGTGGAGCACACCCCGGGAGATCTGCAGCTAGGGAGGGAAGTGTTGGACTCACCCCACAGCACACCCTTCCCCACTGTGCTGTGGGACCACTGCTGGCAGCACTGCAGGATGTGCTCCTGCTCTCCATGCCTCGCCGTCAGAGCCAAACCCACACTCCCTGCTCACAGCCCTTGCCTCAGCTTCACAGCTGCTGCGGCAGGGATGGATGCCACAAAGTGCTTGGTTAGGCATTACACTGAGTTCCCCTGCTAACTGCATTCACACTCACTCCTGCTTTGTCCAATGATTAACACAACACAGTGTTTATGTGTTCCTGCCTCCCCGAAGATGTCAGAGATTACATACTTTCCTCCTTTGCTGTGGGAAAGGCTTACAGGGGCAACATTCTGCCACCTGCAGCTCAGGCTGTTGTTCTGGAGATGGCAGCTGGGTGGGGGGAAACAATATTGAGCTCAGTGCAAGGGAGCCCAGAGTCAAGTGTGCAGCAAAGCAGCACCAACAGCAAGCAGACCCCGAGCACATAGGGAACAGTGTGAGGGAATATAGCATACAGGTGTGTTACAGACCTATGAGACTCCGTACATATACTTACGTACATATATTTATACATACGATTCATATTGTAAAATCTGCATTTAAACGAGCACCACATTTCTTCCCTCCAGGCACTCTGAAAAGCAAAGCCATTTTTAAGACCTATGAAAGCATAACATAAGCATGACATAAATAATCAAGCAGCCCTCCATTCCTCAGGATGCTGCCACAGGGGGCACCACGCCATGCCCCGCATGTTCCCCCCCTCCAGGTGCAGCTTTGTCCCATGCAGAAGGGAGGGATGACCTGGTGCACACGCAGCTTGGCACAATAGCCATGCCGCCCAGGGCTGCCCGAAAGACACATTCTTGAACACAAACAGACAGCAATCCAGCCTGACAGAAGGTGAAAAACTAGAAGTCAGCTTCCCATAGGACAGAAAATCCCATCACACGTTTATAACGTGCATTAAAAGAGTGGTGCTGAGAGCATTGATACAGGTAAAGAAATGGACAAGTGCGGAACACTGCAAGTCTGGATCAGTGCAAACCAGGATTGGAGCAATGCCCCATGGAGTGAAGAAATGGCGCACTGGACGGAGCACTTGGCACACTCTTCCAAACCACCAGTGAAATGCTGACCAACCCACCTACGAAACATTGACCAAATCCCAACCAGAGCCCTCAGCAGCAACACATTCAGCTCTCCGGGATGCCGCCGCTGCTCACTCTGCAGACCCAGCCCCAGGCAACTCCACTGCCCACACCTGAGGCCCTGAAGCAGGTCAGGTGCCCACCCAGCACCTCACACCTACCCACACTTACCAGAGGTGCTGGCGGTGCTGGTGACTGCAGGCCGCACCGCGGCCCTGCAGCACCGATCAGGACATGGAAGCTGCACCGGTGGAGGCCATAAATTTCCGTCACCGAGGCAACGAGGTGAAAGGACAGCAATCTAGTGTTTCACCTGGGGAACGCGTAACGTGAAATGCCGATTGTTTTCTTCCCCCCCGTAGAAGAGGCAATTTTGATTTCAAGCAGAGATAGGAGGCAGTGAGGTAAATTTCCACTGAGCAGAAGGAACGGAGCCAGCACCAGAGAGTTCCCTGTAACCACAGGGCTGAACTCCCACCCTGCTGTCACCCCAAGTGAGAAAACCCACCTGGAGCACGGTGTGCTGGGCATAGCAGAACTGCAGCAGTACACGAGCAGAGCGCTCCTTAATCCTATGCTATGGCACAAAGTCAGTGGCAACCTGCAGCTTCAAAGCAAAACAGAACATTGCTCACCTACTTAAACTGTATTTTCCATAAAGAGCAAGGGTAACGACATTAGAGCACCCCTAAGTCTGTCAGCACTGGGATGCGTGGCAGGCAGGTCAGCCCACAAAAGAGTCACACTGATTTCTGCTCTCCTTTGTGGGTGGATGGCAGCGGCCCACAGCAGAGCCAGGAAAAAAAGAGTGCGGGATTAGGCTGTGTCTATGATGGAGGCATGCAGAACAACAAGGGTCCAAAACTGGGGAGCTGGACCACAAGACCTTGGAAGGGACCTCCAATTCTGTGGTTCTTACCACAGTCCAGCTCCTGCAGGGACACCATGAAGCGATTTGCTGGGGACGGTGCCAACATCACATCATGAACCCCACTGTGATTCCTGTGCAGTCTCACTGACACGGGGGTCTGTGTGGGGCAGCTCTGCCAGCATCCCCTGCTCAGATCTCACCACTGTAGTGAGCACAGGTGCAGGGCACGGCCGCACCTCTGCTCTGCTCAGCTCAGGGCAGCCGAGCCAACGTGGGCACAAGGCAGCTGGTCTGGGTTGCTGTTTGCTGGCTCCAGCACAAACCAAAGCCTCGTTCAGCAGCTCAGCACGGAGCAGCTCCTCCTGCTCCGAGCACAGGATGGAATCAAATGCTGCCTACTTTCCCTGCGGAATTCTTCACACGCATGGCACGGAGCAACTTATTTCAAAGCAGATTGACACATTTTGTCTAACGCTGATCTCAGAACTGCAGAGATGACAGCTAGAAGCATGGGGAGGAAAGAAGAACAGCTGGGAGCCAAGGGGCATTTAGGGTCAGGGAATGGCTGCACAGTGTCACAGGGTAACCACAGCCCTTTGGAGCTACACTGAAAGGGCTCTCGTTGCCCCATGCCACTACAATGACACCGGGCCAGGTTTTGCTCAACACGGCATGGATGTGTCCCAGAAGCAGCAGGGATGAAGCAAACAGCAGCGAGCACTGCGGGAACAGCAGAGCGTGGGAACACGCAGCTTACACAACACAACTATCTGATGTTTTGCAATAACAGTGCCTACTCTGAGGCCTCAGCACTTGGAGGCAAGGTGTTCACATTTTCCCTGGCCGGACCTCCCAGCCCAATGCCACAGAGGGGGGCTCAGACCCCCACCTCCCAGCCCAACCCTGCAGAGAAGGGCTCGGGACAGAGTTCTGAGCTCACCAAAACCTGTTATTTTTTTATAGGGTATTTTTAGCACATCAAAAAGAAAACAAAACAAGGAAGGCGAGCTCCAGGTGAACTGTGTTCTATTTTTACAAAAAGCAGTAGGTATTTTTACTCCTCGCAGCATTGCTTGAGCAATTTCAGCCAGCATGCTGATCCAGGTCACCTGGGGTCTGCAGCAGTGCCCAAATGGATGCAGAAGTGCTGTCAGGAACGGCCGAGTTGTGCTTCAGTGGCTGAGCTGTGCTGCAGCACCTGCCCTGCTTACTCCACACTCAGACCTATTTATGCCACTCACCGAGGAACGATCCCAGCAGCAGCACTGCCTTCTGCACACTCTAACTCACCAGGCTCCAGCAGTGCCATGCATGCTGGGCTGATGTCTCCTAGACCCAGCAGTGCCAGCAAAGTAAAAAAAACTCATCCATCCACTGTCACCCCAAGCTTTTTAATTACCACAGAGGCAATCAGATCCCCTGCCCCCAGCTGGGCACAGACCTGCAGTTCCATCACCCACTCCTCTATGGCCACAGGCACACACCAAGCACTGGCTCTGATCGTCCCAACCACACCAAGAGGGACCTCCCAAAAACTTGTAACAGCAAAGCCTGCCACAGAAAGTACCATTTTTGGTGGTATTTTCTCTTGGGAGATACAGAAATTCAGCTGATTTTTAAAACTTGAAGCTTTTGTTTAACAAATATCTAACTTTCTGGCGTGCAAAAAACAGCTCTTCAAGCACAAACTACCATAAACAGTGGTGCTTTTACAAGTGGGATGATCACATTATGCCGCCTGACACTCATCAAAGCTCTGCCAACCACAGAGAGTGAAAGGAGGCCAGCAGTGTTACCTTCAGATATTCATTATCCCTTGGTCGATGTCTGGACAGATCTATTACCTTCGAGCACACAGAAGAGAGCAGTACTCCAGAACTTATCAGTCAGAGAGAAATACAAAAGCCCAAATTGTTGGTAAACGTCCAATAATTTCACCCAATAACAAAGAATGGCTCCAATTCCCAATTAAGAACTTGCAGTAAGACGTCATAGGTTGACGCATGAGAGCTTTCTTCTCTAGCAGGAGTAGGATTTTACTTCTCACTAAGTCAATCTCAGATTGGATTTTTTTTCCAGCTTCTTTAGGTGGTGCTATTCAGTATGATGAAACCCTGGAGTAGCTCAAAATTGAACCTATTTTCAAGTGAAGAATTCTGAAAGGCATTTAAAACAATTGTGATTAGGAAACAAGGCAGAGGGCAGAGCAGGTCTGAAGCGACTGTGCTAAGCACGATGCAGGCAGGAAAACATTAAGCTCAGATTTTATTTGTAGGCAATAATGCGCATATGACTTCAAGGAGATCTACGCTAGCACGAGGGACAAAGAGCAACCTGCATGTGCACACAGCAGAAGGGTGCTGAGGAGGGCCAGCTCCTGCCACCTGGCTGCTCCAACAGCACCGTGCCCTGCAGCACCTCCCTGCACCATCCTGACCTCCCCAGCTGGAACTCCTCCGGGTTCTGCTGTGAAGCTCAAATGTTCACAATATAATCACATCAGTATGACTGCTACACAGCAGGCCTCACAGTCACTGACAGGTAACCAACATGCAGCAGCACCAAGACAGCTTCAGAGCTGCTTCTCCGCACTCATTTTCCAATTCTGTCTCACAAAGGCTGTTCAGATCCAACGTCACACAGGCAAACACGAGGGTAGGCTCTGGAGCAGAGCAGCACACTCACATGCAACTTGCAGTTAAGGACCTTCAGGAAGCCCACCAGCACCTGTAGGAAGGATTCCCTCCTGCATTCTTAAGGATGTCATAGAAACCCTTGCAAAAGCACTGCAGCTCTGGCAGAACATTCTCACTTACTGCAGTTACTGGCATGCAACGCTGCATTGCTTTGTATCACTCATCAATGCACTGAGAAGGTGAGGGCACGTTTTCCCCACATGCAACTGTAATGCAAAATGGAAACCACAGGATTCACCTGATGGCAGTTCCAACCTCAGAGCCCTTATGGCTGCGTCCCAGGTGGGTGAAGGCCCAGCAGACTTGCACTTGGCAGAACAGCAGCAGTCAAGGAGAAAGGAGTTAAATACATAACTAACAATGAGTTGCATATGTCCACTTTAACATTTATTCCTCAGACCGCATGAAATGCGGTCCTCTTAGAATCTCTTAGATTCTCTTCTCATCTCTTAGAAATGAGAAATTCCCTGCAGGAGATAGCAGCGAGATGGGCCCATACAAGGCACCAGCCAGAAGCCACATCTGTACCCAGCTTGCAGCACGCTCGTTTCACATCCTGAAAGCTTGAATTTATGTTTTGGTGGCAACTGCAACTGCTTCTGTACTATGCAAATATTCTGAAAGTCATTTATTTAAAGCAAGTTTTATAAAAATTTGAGTATCTGGACCATAGGTATATGGACCATAAACGGGCAGCTTTATCACTGCTGCATTGTTTAATGACAGGATGAGCATTCAATAAAAACGTAATTCCACTGATAAACTGTAATTGGAGGCTCATTTCTAACGCAGATAACGTTGGTGATGTGTTTAACTGTACGTGCCCACAAAGCAAAGCTGCAGCACGACGGCTGTGTCACGTGGAGTGCAGCACCAGGCACTGCCTGCACAGGCTGCGCTGAGAAAGAAAGACAATAAAGGCCACTCCAAGCGGCAATAAAATACCCGTGAGGCTGTCAAAACCTCAGCTGCCCCTGAAAGGAGAGCTTTTTACCGCAGCGCTTCCATCTCTGAAAATACTTTATCAAGCACATTTCCAAAAGAGCTGTGAGAAGGCATTAGTCACTGCGGGGATCCGCGGCTCTGAGGACCCAGTGCTGCTTTATCAGCCCAGACATCTTATCTCGGCTCCAGCAATGCAGACATTAAAACCTAAAGGAGGGGAAAAGCTCCTGCAAGCAAACAAAAAAAAAAAAGAAGATGTAAAGACAGAGAGCCCCGAGCTTAAAAAAAAAATAAATTGATTTTTTTCTCTTCTGCTCAAACCAAAAATCAAACGGGACTGCAATGTTAATAACTATGCCCTCCAATTATAAAGCACTAACACTGGATTGTGACATCTACTGCAATTCATGCACATGCATCCCGCCGTGGCGATGCTAAGAACAGGGAGAGCAATGCCACAGGAAATCACTGCTCAACTAACATCGTGGTAAATTCAGTTATAGGTAATGCGATGTAATCTGATTCATCACGGTTCGAGCAGTGCAAGGATGAGCAGGGACGTTATAAAGCAACGCACAGCACTCCCAAATCCTCAGAGCTACCCAAAAGCCATTCTAGAAGGATGAGCGAACTTTGCTGGCACTGAACTTCATTCTACAATTTCAGCGCTCAGTGCATTCATTTACTACAAAACGACTTTGTTTGAAGCTTTGTTCACAGCAAGCCTGATCAATGCAACAGCAAAAGGGATGAAATAAGGGCTGAGGTTCTAGAACTTCTCTGGGAGCTGGGTTCATGCCTCTCATGGAGCTTTACCCATTCCTTTGGTGCTCTATGACGGCAGCCCCCAAGCACGCCAAAAAAATCTTCCATTTTTCCATCATTCCCCCCTTCCTCTCTATTGAAACAACAGCACCGTAACATGATTCCACCATGCATCTCATTTTATTTTTAAGACTTTCCAAAAGCTTTGAAGGTCTGAAAATCTTGCTCCTCCAGAAGCTGTATGCACCTTCTGCTGCTTGAATAAGTCAGCCTTGTGGCAAAAGTAATGATCATGTGCATTTGGGATCTTCAAAGAACAGAGAAGACAACTTCTCCTGAATATGAAGTTCAGCAAATAAGCAATCCTGTGTGCCTCCCAACAAGCACAGCCTGAATCCACGCTGTTTAAACATTACACAGTTCTCTTGCCTTTCACTTGAGAGCTACATTATCCAACTCCCATTCAGTCTCTGCATCAATACCTGAACACAAGAAATAACAAGTAAGAGTTTGTCGGGGTTTTTAAAAGCACTCTGATGGGAAAAAAAAAGAAGTTCTGCACTTCATGTTGACCACAGCTTGCCCCAAATGCAGTGGATATTATGTAATGACACCAGGCTTTAAGGTCCTGCTCATCCAATCTCAGCACAGTGCACACAAATGTTTTTTGCTCATTACAGGCTGCATCCAATAGAGTGGTTCCAAATACTGCTCCTTAAGAAAGTATTCTATATATCTAAATATATTATAAATATATTATAAATAAATTCTATATATCTAAAACATCTTAAAAAGGCAGGAATTTGGGAAAAAACCACTGGAAAACCCACATTGCAAAGTAATGCTCCAGGTGGACACCAATGGTTCACACCTCTGTTGTTTGTTTTTGTCTTTTTAAACAAACACCGAAATTTCTCTTCAAAAGCTAAACGACACACATGGAAGCACTGTCTGATGCAACCTGCTTCATTTGCATCTCATTTGCAAAGCAGGAGCAGCCTACTTAAAGCATCCCTAGGCTGCTCCAAAAGTAATGCCTCCTATTTGTTTCCATAGAAACTACAACAGCTACAAAGAGCACAGTGACATTATTTGATAAAGCAAAGTCT
Organism: Pavo muticus; assembly: GCA_016647715.1. Taxonomy (NCBI): domain Eukaryota; kingdom Metazoa; phylum Chordata; class Aves; order Galliformes; family Phasianidae; genus Pavo; species Pavo muticus. Next base: position 1,541,524 of record JACDJE010000204.1, read on the forward strand.
CAGCTACAGCACTATTTTTCTGCACAGTCACCAGCACTAGCTGCACATTTTCACCTGCGATGAACAAGAGCTTGCATGCTGTGCTCACACAGATCTGCACCCGCAGAATAACATCTGAGGCATTACTTTTGGAGCAGCCTGACAGAGGGACAGGGCTGTGTGTGCTGATGGGGAAGAGCCCAGCCTGGGGACACCCAGGCCTGGACCCAGCTGCTCCTGTCACCTCACCATCAGCTGCTGCCTTTCAGAGAGCTGTCACAGCTCAAATGAAGCAGGCTTCACTTTGAGCAGAAAGCAGGAATGCTGATTCTCAGAGAAAAATTCCATTTTCCAGCACAATTTGTTTCCCAGCATGAATCACCCTATTACCCAACAAGAAACGAAATTAGATCCTTCAGCTCTCAGCCAAAGTTAATAATTAACGTCACTGTGAGAGTTTCCAGTCTTCCCCGGTGAAGGAACTCCTTCCAACACATCCACGTTGCTGCTGCCAGCCAGCCCAGCAGTCTGGCCCTTGGCCTCTCCGCTGTCAAGCCACTGGTGTGGGCCCCATTTCAGGTACCAGGCTGTATCCTGCAGCAGTACAGCCGTGTGTTCCTAAGGCACGTGTGGCTGCATGTGCTGCTCCCTGAGGATTCTGAGGTGCGGCGATGAATTACTGCAGCGGCGGTCTCTGTGCCGATTAGCAGAAGAGAAACCAGCCCTTAAGCCAAGCTGATGGAGGTATGCACTCCCACCATAAGTGCACAATGCTCTAGTATCCTGGTTTTGCTTTGCTGCTTCTAAAGTGCTCTCAGCGCCGTGGCTGAGAGGAGCACAGGCCAAAGTCACTGCCTGTGAGATGCAGCCCTCTCCCAGCACCCGGCTGCAGGGGCAGGGAGCAGAGCCAGCCCCTCACAGCTCTGCTTCATCATTTTCCCTGCAGCCCTGTGCTCTTCCCAAGGCTTTAATCACCAGCTTTCTCCTCAGGCCATTATAAAAATGCACTTCTTGGCACCAGAGCCTACAGGGATGGAAATACAGGGTGTCTCCAAAGAGCTCTCACTGCAGAGGGCTGGGACCACAGGAAGAGTCTGACACCAGCTCTGAGCTGTGTGCTGCTTCAGCTCCCCCTCTGCTAGGCCTGTATCATGCAAACAGGTGTAGCTGCATGCTTGGTCATGACTAAAAAATCACCCCTCTGAACATCGTAACAAGGATCCACAACCTGTGAGAAGGCACAGACATGCAGTTTCCAGTCAGATGGTGTGCCACTCTACTCAGAATTACTCATTCTCCCCAGAAGACGTATTCTGAAGATGTACAATATCCACACTGTACGAGCTTTAAAAAGACGAAGTGCTGAGTGCTGCCCTTTGGGCACAACAGCCTCACGCACTGCTACAGGCTTGGGGCAGAGCGGCTGGAAAGCCACACAGGAGAGAAGGGCCTGGGGGTACTGGCTGATGTTTGGCTGAATGTGAGCCAGCAGTGTGCCCAGGTGACTGAGAAGGCCAACGGCATCCTGGCTGTGTCAGCAGCAATGCAGCCAGCAGGAGCAGGAGGTGACCATCCCCTGCACTCCGCTTTGGTGGGGCTGCACCTCAGTACTGTGTGCGGTGTTGGACCCTCACTGCAGGAAAGACAGTGAGACCCTTTAAAGACCACCTGGTCCCACTTCCTGCAGTGCACAGGGACACCCACAGCTCCACCAGGTGCCCAGAGCCCCTTTAGCCTGACCTTGGGTGTCTGCAGGGATGGAGCACCACCACCTCTCTGGGCAACCCGTGCCAGGAACAACACCAGGAACAGCTGGAGATGTGGGTGAAATTCAGAAAATGCACAGAACCTGCTCTGCTAAAACTGCATTAACACGAACATGTCCAGTGCAAGAGAATAAATTTAAGTAATTTAGCAGAGAGATTATTTCCCGTGAGAATTTAAGCCACATTTCAGGACAAAGAAAAGTAGTTATCACCTTTCTTACGTAAAGGACGTAAGATCACTGCTCAAAAATGACGGTAATTCTATAGCTAGCAAAGGAATTGACTTTTATAACACATTCATTATTTCTGCCTGGCAGCAGCATACTTGTGGAACAGTTAACTGGTTTACTTGGGGAACAGTGTTTGCTTGTTTGTTTTTAATATTCATCTATCCAACTGCAGAGCTGTGTCAGCATTCATTAGTCTATATGCTACGTAGAGTAGATGAGCAGCATCCAGATCCGTGTTTCACCTCCTGCATGCAGACTGGTGAGCAGTGTCCTCTCTCCCAAGGCACCCAGAACCACCAGTGGCCATATCTGAATCGCACAGAGGCTGTTAATAGCCTTTAATGAGATACACTCATCTTTCTGACATAAATAACAGGATTGTTACAGGACAGAGCTCAGAGATTAGCTCAGCCACTTGTTCCTAAAACGGTACTTGATACTAACTAGACTGAGAAACACTCATTAAAATATTCAACACTCATTATCCAAAACAAAGGATGGACTTTGTGTTCTGCCAGGCATTCTGGATGCAGAACGTAGCTCAACGCATGGAACAAAGGGCACATTCAGAATCCATGTATTGCAGGAGATGCGTAATAAGGTCAGTCATTCATCATATCAGAGCAGGACCTTGTCCCGGAGAAGCACAGATGCATGTTCTTGGAAGACTCAGAAAAAGACAGGAGCAGAGGGCACAGCAATTCAAGATTTCTTCACCAAGTTACAAAGCAAGAGAACAGCTTCTACCCTGTTTTTTATGGTCTCCCTGGTACCGAGGGGCCCAGAACTGGGCCCAGCACTCCAGCTCTGATCACCAGGGCTGAGTAGAAGGGAAGGATCCATTCTCTTGACCTGCTGGCATCAACATTTCAAAGGACTTTTAAGAGTGAGAACAAGAGAAGATGGAGCATTTTACCCTGCGTGGGCCACTTATGAATGACTCCGCTGGATGACTTTGTTAACACAATATAGAAGGATAAATGAAAACACCTTCTAAAGTGAAAGGAACTTCAGCACAATATACTTTCCCCAAGAGATCACACTGACTTTCAATCCTCTAAGGTAACCTACACTGATATCAACAAATTACAAGCAAAAAGAAAGCTTTCATATTAATAAAAAACAAAAACACTGACTCAGATGCAGTGGATTCTGAGCGACCAGGCTGAAATAAGTTGGGTTAAGCAAACTGCAGTTACCATCAAAAGGTTCCTGCCTTCACCACCATGCATCCCCAACACCTCCCAGCATCTGATCTCCCTCTCCTGCAGCCACAAAGGCTGATCAGCAGGCATGTCTGACAGAAAACGTGCCCAGCGGAAGAGATTAGCGGTATGCCAGCTCAATCCATGGAGTCGATTGAGTTTGCTGCTTGTGGTCACTATACCTATGGATGGGAAGGGGTCAGGTCAGACTGGTCAGCTGCAACCTGAAAAGACTTGACAGCTGGTCAGGCTGATGAACTTAAGCAGGGAACGGCATAGCTACAGGCTGGAGAAACAGCACCAGAGAGGAAAGGCATGAGTTCCACCCAGGGAGCAAGAAACCAACAAGGAATGAGAAAGTGACTAACACAGAAAATAGGCCCAACGGGCAGGCTGCCAAAGATGCAAGGTAGTAAATAAGACTGAGATATTAGCATTAATCACTAAGCTTGTAACCTCTTGCAACAACCTTGTCTTGTTTCATTTTAATTATCTCTAAGAAAGAAGCACGGCAGCTTTGTAGCCCAGTAATTTTCCAGCTAGCTCACACTCCACTCCAGCAGTAGCATGGCCAAAACAACCAACGCTAAATCGCCAATCAGTTGAAACAAAGGGAAGACTCTCACAAGAAGTTTTTCCTGAAAACATTGCTTAAATGAAAAGGGTGTGACTTTTGCACGTTGTTGGTTTGTCACATACTCTTCTCAGCAGCGTTTATTTCTGATACTGATGCCCCTCAGGTCCTTTCACAGCTATGTATTTCCCAAGGAACTGCAGAGGTTTGGAGAAATGTTGAAGGGCCAGCACCTCCAAGCTGATGCGCAACATGCATTGGCCTTTTGTTTTCTGACACAGCTGCCATTTGAGCTCAGAAAAGTAAAGGGAAGGGGACAAACTTTTCCCTTCCTTGCTGCTGCTGCTGGAAGGTCCTTCACGCACACCTTCTCCATACAGCAGACCACAAAGAATCACAGAGTGCAGCCATCAAATATGCAAAGCTGAAAGGGATCGCCAAGTCCAGCTCCTGTGCCCACAAAGCACCACCAAACCCAACGTCCAACAGCAGTGTCCCAGCTTCTCCTCGAGCTCCAGCAGCTCGGGGCTGTGCCCACTGTGCTGGGGACCTTACTCCATGCCCACCACCCTCTGGGGCAGTGCCATTTCCGAGCCTCCACCTGACCACCCCTGCTGCAGCTCCATGCCATTCCATGCAGATTCTTTCAAAGAGCTGGTCAACCCAAGTGTTCTACTGGCACGCAAAACCTACTACTGAATTTGCCACTATTTTCTAAATACTTCAGCATCCATCAGCTGTAAAGTACCATTGCCCAAAAGTGAAGTCAGAAAATTGAAAAAACAACAAAATAAAATACTAACCTTGCCCTGTTCTGACGCAGCTTTCAGGTATTTAAAGCATTTATGTAATAAGGCCCTCAAAAAAATCTCTCAAGGATCACTTGCTTTTCTCGAGTGATCACCTACTGCAGCTCATCCCCTGCATCCACTTACCATTACGCATGTCTTTCCATTTAACTGGAGGTCTCAATTTTTCTAACAGAGTAATCTCTACAGTTGATAAAGCAGCCTTTAGGCTACATAGGACGGGAGGCTGAGGTGACATTAATGGCCAGTCCAGAAGTGGTGAGAGGCTTACAAAAAGAGCAATGACTGCTGCCTTTGTCTAAAGAGAACAGAACACAACCAGAGATCAGGCACCAAACCCAAAGGTTAAGAACTCATTTTGAGGCATCAAACCTTAACAATGAAGGCCAGATAAGCATCAAGTGTTCCTCATAACCTGGCATTTAATAATTACAAGTTCTTTGTTTGTCTTAAATATGTAATTGTCGTTAATTCTTTTGCTTTACAGAAACCTTTGCTGCCCTCAATAAATAGAATCAGAATTTTTTTTTAAACTATTATTTCTTCATTAAGAACCTTGGCAAATTCTTACTGTCCTTGTTTCTCAATGCAATAGCACCAAGCAATAAAGTCCTTCATACCCACGATCCAGCAGAAGTCTGACAAACACTTGCCTCCTACAGGGTCACTGGAATCACAAAGATTTAATAGGAATACCTCAACACAACCAGGTGAACCACAGCTCTCAACCAGACTACATCAGAACAGCTCACTCTGAGCCCCCAGCCCAGCTCTACAGACTGCAAGAGGGCTCTGAGCCTCTCCAGCCCTCACCCACCCAGGGATGTGGAAATTCCTCCTCAGGTGGAACCTTCCTGGTTTGCTGGTGAAGGTTTCTTCTCCCAGAGGGAACCGCTGTACTGGCCACATGGATGGCTGCTGTGGGGCAGGAGGTCCCCCTCTGCCTTCTCCTCCTGCCTATCAGGCAACCTCTCCCCATGCCACGTGCTCCCTCCTGCAGCCACCCTGACATCCATGGCACTGACTGCCTAGACAGCAGGGGTGAGAGGGGGGCACCGAGCTTCAGACACATGTGCCAGCTACAAGCTTGGTGAGAGGGAGCACAAGGGCATCGTTAACCTGAGAGCTCATTAATCACCAGGTGTAAAGCACTGCTGTTGTTTGCTTTCACTCTGCAGCACCTCCTGCTCCCCAAAGCACAGGGTCGGCGGTTTCTGCAGGTTGCATGCCGGAAGAAAGGAGGGGCAGCTGTCAGAAGGCAGGGACAAGATCAGGACATTCAGCAGGAAAAAATACAGACAACAGCACTTCTACATGGAAAATAAAAAGGGGGAGGGGGGCTGTTGCTAGGCGAACACATGACTTACGTGAAAGTCAAAGGAGGAAAATTCAGAAAGTGCAGATAAGAACTGTAGATGGCTTTTCCCACATAAGGGCCCTGGATTTCCAGAGACATCATGGAAGAAAACACAAGAGCAGCTCTCAGTGACTGCACGCTGCCCTCACCTCCACCAGTGGCCACGCTGCTGTCTCCGAGTGCTGGGGAGCACTGAAGTTCCCCCAGTGTGGCTCTCAGGCACACTCCACCCAGTGACAGGGCCCAGTGCTCAGCACACGTCTCCATGGCCATTCCAGTCCTCCTCTCAGTCCCCAGCAACACAGGGAGTTCAGCTGGCAGAGGGCACCTGGAAAGCAAAACCAGCCCGGGACACACACAGGGGATTGCCCGACCTGGGTGGGAGCAACCTCAGGTCAGACCCTGGCACGACACAGGCAGCAGGGTAACAGCCCAACCCAATTGCTAGGATCACCCTCCAGCCACAGCAGTGCCTTGGCTCTCTGATACCATCAGGATAGCATTGGGATTCCATCACGATGCTGAGCGCTGCACGCAGAAACCAGCCGGTGCTAAAATGCAAGTTTCCACAGCAACGCCAACAATGACACACGGGGCCTTTGTCACACATTCCTGTGCTATCACATCCTATCAGCAGATGCATTTCAGCTCACATTGCTGCACAGGGCTGAGGACCTTCGTTTCATTTTCCAAATGCTGCAGTTGTGGTGTTTGAAGCACACATCCGAAGCTACCAAAAATCCAAGGTGACTGAGATATTTAGTGACACCCGTTAAAGATTACAGCTCTCAAACTCTCCTTCATGGGTTTTCTGCACCGCATAATGGCTTGGCCTCTTGTGCAAGCCTTGGCAATTCCAAACAAAGCCTGTGTCACTCATAGGGCATGGACGAGCTGGAGCAAGCAGCACCTGGTCCGTGAGCTGCTTACCATAGCTAGGAGGTAGAAATGCACTCACACCAGTTACGTGTGCTGCGTTACATCCAACTGTCTCCAACTGCGGGGAATGCAGCACGAGAGTGTGGCTACGGCGCTCAGAACAGAGCTGGCCAGGCCCAAAATAACACCACAGCACATGGCAGGAACGCAGCAGAACAACAGTACGTTTATGCTGTCAGCAGGACAAGAGAACAAGGCAGATTTCTGCTAGATTGACTCACGCAGGTGTAGAGGCATTTCCTTTTTAATTACTGTCATTTAAATCAATCAAAATGCAATGATGTGAAATCACGACTGATGTCTTTAAGAAGATGCACCAGTTCCAACCCAAGTTCTGGACACATTCTAAGGGGAGAAAGTACATTTCTGCCATACGTGGTCAAAAAGATAACACTTCCACAAAACTTAAAAAAATATTAAGCCACTTTTACTTTCTTAAGTCGATGGACTTTGTGGACACTTGTTAGAAGTCAGTTCTGAAGAACCCATGGCTCTGACAGCTTCCAAGAGAGCTCTCCCAGAATCTTGCCTGAAGAGAATGCACCCATTGGGTGACAAACGGCCTCCCTGCTAATTAACACCTGCTTATTTAAGGCTTATTTGCAGCTCTGTCTTTTAAGCCCCAATAGAAACCAGCAGACAAACCCAGGCCTTCACAGCAGCACTTCACACCCACCTGTACCACCCAGCCCCTGGACACAAGGCTCCCCAGGCTCCAGCCTCAGGCCAGGTCCCAGCACTACTCACCCCTACACTGATTGCAGACCTTTATCCCAGCCTTACTGGTGCCCAGCTGGGCCCCTTCCTCCTGCCCAGTTCCCAAGGCAACGTGTGTGCCCCAGCAGCACTGCAGGCCCATATGAGCCATACGGACAAGGAACTGAACAGGTCCAGCCAAAGTCCCTGCAGATCTACTGAGCAGATGGTCACTGGATCAAGGAGATGCTATATTACGTTTGTATTTTGAGCTATTACTGATGGAGAAGAACATACAAATCCATAATCAATTGGTTAGCCAACACAAAGCTATCTCCTAACCTGCAGGATAAAGACACGCAGGAGCCTTCTAGAACACAGATTCTAGGAAGGAGAAAAACATTGCTTTGAGAAGCTGCTGCACTACCTCAGCAGCTCTGGGAGGGACTTCAGTGACTGCACGTAATTAGGACTGGAGGTCTCTGCTGCTCAAAGCACGGTCAGTGCTGACCTCAGAGCTGCTGCTCTTCATCCATCCGGGACGTGGGAGGCTCCAGCCATGCCCCAGCGCTGAGCTGTACTGCACACTGAGGAACAGATGCACAAAGACATACGTGGCAGGTAGAACACTGAGCATTTCTTTGACAAGCTGAAAAAAAAAAGCTGTACAAAGTGCATGTGCAATTGTTACTCATCAAGACTTCAGTGAAGTTACAGCGACACAGCACAGGAAGACTTTCAGTCAAACCGCAGGTCCACAGTCAGCACCAGAAGGAAGGACAGAAGCACCGAGGCATTCTCAACCTGCTAATGCCCTGATAACGACTGGGCTTGGCTCATACCAAGTGTCTTACCAGCCATGACTGTTATAAGAGGATTAGCATCAGAACTGCAAGCAAAAGGCCACATCAGACCTAGCCAGGGAATTGACAACGGTGCTGATGGAGGAGACCGTAAGGTTCAGAGGCGGGGAGGTGTTACTGGTGGAGAACTGAGGAAATGAGACACATCAGACTTCCTATTAAGCCTGCAATCAGTGACTGCAGGTGAATCACCATTAGAGACATCACCAGGACACAGACGTGTCACCGTGCTGTTCAGACCAACCTGTCCTGCAGGGGGAAATGGAATGGCACAGCTCTCTGCCACCTGCACCGGAAACAACGTGCCTCCTCAGGCCAGAGGCCTGGCAGCCAGCCTTACTCACCCATAGCTCCCATGGGACCTTGCAGCATGGTGTCTGCTATTTCCCACCTGACCTCAAGAACATAACTTCGCTCTAAGGACACTGGAAATGAGGAATAAAACATTAAATGGTGGGCCTTGACCAGGCGGAACTGGAACAAAACCAATAGATGGCAAAGATGAGAAGCAAAGCCTTCTACCTCCACAATCCCTACTGCTGATGCTTGGGTTTAAATATATTTGCAGTCATTAAAAACAGTACAGTTCCCTACTCAGAAATGCAGTGTATCGTAAGCAAGGCAGTAAGCTGCTGCTTGCTGCTTCAAAAGCAGGAATTCTGCTGCTTTGTTTGAAGGCTGAGCCACCATCAGCAAGAAGCAGAGATGCAGGTTTGTCCCCACGCTGTGCCCCCCACCAAGCACTGCCATCAACAAGAACACCACAGTGGGAGCTAGTCCATTTACCACCACTCCTCTGACTCCACATCTCCAGCAGCAACAACTCTCCAGCCCAGCCAGGAGATGGGCAGCTGTCTGCCAACAGTAATGCATATTGATTCACAAAGCGCCTGAGACAAAAAGAAGAAAGCGGGAACTCCCTTCCAGCAGTGGAAATACACTAGGCTGGTATCTTTTTAATAAACTGCATGCATCTGGGAGCTGCTGAACTGATCCTGATGTAAGGAGAGCAATCAATTTCAAGGTCTTGTTTGAATTCCATGCAGCGACAGATTGCAAGTCCCCAGCAGGCAGCAGTCAAACAGGAGGAGGTGAGCTTGCCTCCTCCAACGCAGATGCATCCTGGACATGGCCAAGTTCAGGCTTGTCCTGGTGCCCTGGACGAGCACAGCACAAGAATCAGCCACCAATTTTCCAACCTTTTCCTCCTGGCCACAGCCATCCTGTTTCTTCCCTTCAGGCACACCTCATGCTCCTCTAACAACAGAAGGAACTCTCCCTCTTTCCCCAGGCCAATTTGCTGATTAAGGGGAGAAAGAAGCAGACCAGAACCTCTTACAGGAGCAGCCAGTTCAGCTTAATTTCCACCCATTTCCTGTCTCCACCATGGATGGTCACCTCGCCTCCACTGAGGCTTTTCCCCAGCAGGAAACTGTCATTTCCAGCATCTTCAGACTTCACTATTTGATAGTTGTGTAAGGCCTGGGAAGCATTATAAAGAATACTGAACTGCGCAGTGATACTTAGTGATGTACCAGACACAATGTCAGACTAAATCCGAGATGACAATCTTCTTGACCCTACCAGGCCACACATCCAAACCTTTGCCAGAAGTACAACACATTGCTAGAAGTACAACAGCTGGGCAATGACAGCAGATCCCCACGTGGCACTGCTGGACTCATCTCAATGTGCTTCACAGGCAACCACACGGCAGCTCCTGGAACCCACCTGACTGCCTCCTTCCAAAGTCCCACTGCAATGCTGCCTGAGTCCGAGAGCTCACCTAGAACAGCACGTAACCACTGCAGCTTTACAGCCAGGAGTTGTCTACTACAGAGCTGATTTCAACTCTAAAGATCTGTAAGAGGCAGAGAAGTACATATGCAAGTGTAAGAACTGGAATAATGAAAAAGATACTCCTTAGTTCATAAAAAGTATATAAAAGTATATAACAACCAAAGGTAGACCTGGGCCAGCGAAGGGCTTCCTATACTAAAAGGAAGCACTAAGAATAAGACAAAGGCAACACAAAAATGCTGCTACCTCATAGCTTCCATGCACTGAGAGCTCAGGAACCTGTCAGAGATAGGAACTCTGTACCTCTGGACTCAAAACCAAGACAGCGAGGCAATCTGCTTGCAGTGGGGAATTGGGCTTCACTCAGCTGTGTTGGTTTGACTGCTGCGGTTTGATTTGCAACCACAGAATTGAGATCTGATGACTGCAAGACTTCAGCTGCCACTGTGTGATGGCCAAACCATCTCATAAGCTGGGCGTGAGGAGGTGTGAAGACATCTCTCAAGTTCAGCCAATACTATTTTTTTCCAAGAAGAAATAGTAATCTCTTAAGTTTATTCGAATAGACAAAAAAATAGTATTGATTGAAATGCCTCTGATTTAGCAGAAGGAAATAATGGATTTTTCACACAGACATAGCGAAAGTAGGGAGGAAATGCAGTGCTGAGAACGTGAAGAAATGTTCCTACTCTGATTTCCTAAGAAGGAAAGAGTGAAATGTCTTTATTTCAAAAGCTGATGGGTTAAAGTGAGTGATTTCCATCCGCAGCATCAGGCGGGGCGTGGGGCCGATGCGCCCTCGTCTCTCCCCAGCAGGGCTAGGTAAATAGATAGAAGAGACCTGCAATCAGAGCACAGGAGCAAAGCCTTTGTCTCTCACATCCCACAGCACTAATTCCTTGCTGCCTGTTTATCTTACGCATCTTTTCATTACTGGGAAATAAAATGCTGCCTCTTCCTCTGGAAAACTTCACCACAGCAGCAGAATGGAGCGCACTGCTGTGATGGCTGCACAGTGCTCGTGGGCACCAAGTCCCAGGGCAGCATCCCCAGGTCCCATGGGGAAGGGGACAGCAGCAGAGCAATCAGGAACCACCGCAGGCCTCCTCCTGCTGGAGCTGCCCCATCCCTCCCACCCTCCCCATGCAGTATGATAACCTACAGAAAGGCGTTCAAAAAAGAGTAAGACTTGGAACAGTTTTCAATTAAAAACAAACACAAAGGCACAGATTATGTTAGTGTGCTTCCAGCCTCGAGCCAGGATTATTCAAAACTGAAAACCAACACGGGAGATGACAGCGCGCTCCTGCATCACTCTGTAGGATTCTGTTACTCTGCAGCAGACAAACTATATTAGAAATAGAAAATCCATCCCAAGTTGGCACAGCACCAACAAAACAACACCAATCCAGGAAGTCAGACGCAAAAATACGGCACCATAGTGTAAGTGCTGAGTGCAGCTCATTCATGGAGCCAGTCCAGCCTGTGTTCTCAGAACTGCAGAGATTTCTTTTGATTAAGCAAGGTCCCTAATTCCTGGAAATCAGGATTCTGACAAATACCTACATCCTGCCAGTGCATGGGAATGGGGGTTGCAAGAACAGAGGGAGGAAAAACGCACCACGGCAAATAAACAGCGCTTGTTTCCCCATTTAAACATCACTCTGCAAGACAGATTTTACAATGCAGTTTTGTTTTTCAAACTATTTTAAGCGCAGTTGCATTCCGGGCCTGTACAATTTAACCACGTCTCTTATTCTACAGCGCATTACCAGGAGGTTGCTGCTGTTTTGTGCAGAACACCCTTTCATGAGGTTTTCTTCCTTCTTCTTGGGAGAGGAGAGGAGAAGACGAGGCAGCAGGAGATGGAGCACCGCTGTTATTCATATGAACCCCATGCTGTAAAGAGCCATCGTGACAGCAGGATGAGCACTGGGAGAACTGCAGTTCTGAACCCAGCAGAAGGTGAACTGCTCGCTGATTTCCGTGACGAAATGGCAGCAGCTCACACGCCGAGCTGTGCTGTGCACCAGCAGTAAAACCACATTCCTGAAAGCATTCGACCTGCCGGCCACATTCTTACTGAGCTTATCTGAAAGCAAGCGAGTGTTTACAAGACTGCACTTCATTTCTTTCAAAGAGGGACAGCGTGGCCGAGAAGCATTTCTCCCAATGCTGGGGAATAACTACCTCGTTCAACGTAATTAAAACGAACATTTTAAGAGGAAGTAGCCACGAAAGCAAAAGGTGGAGGCCTTTATGAACAAGGCTGACATTTGCTCTGCGCACTGACACTGGGTGAGCTTGCAGAACCGAACAGATCAAGCCACTGCTGCACTGATACTGCATCTGACTTCCACTGAGCTGAGCAGTCAGCAGCGATCCAACCCCACTGCTACCCAAAGGATGGAGACTGCAGCTCACAGAAAAGCCCCAGTTTGTATGGCACAGAGTTTAATTAACCAAGAGGTCCTGGCCCCGTACAGTCCTCCAGGATAATGAAAAGGGCCTGGTTCAGGCTGACACAGCTGCAATCAGACTTCACACTCCTAGTTAGCTACCAAAGAGTGCATCCACGCATCACAGCACCAGCACACAGCCCCACAGCAGATGCTCATTTCGGCTTCACCCACACACCTACAAATGGATGAGGAGAATGGCACCAAGCCCCAGCATGGCCTCTGGGATCACACAGCACCTGTGGAGATGGTCTGCCACAGAAACACAGAATGGCCTGGGTTGAAAAGGACCACAACGACCATCTAGTTTCAACCCCCCTGCTGTGTGCAGGGTTGCCAACCACCAGACCAGGCTGACCAGAGCCACATCCAGCCTGGGTGTGCCTGTCTGGCACATGAAGCTGCATCTGGCTTTAAGAGGATAAATATGGCACCCCATCGGACCTCTCAGCATTGGAAGTCGCAATTCCAACCCGGAAGCCGCAATGCTGCTCTTTCATCCCACGCCACCCTAGGATATTACTTCCCTCATCAGCTCATGTGGTACTGCCACCACGACTGGCTCTGCGTCCAAAACAAAGAGGAACCCTTCGGCTGCCCGCCAGCCGCAGCTCGGCTCAGGCCGTGCCCGTGATCCCGGGGCAGCGGGTCCTCCCGCCGCGCAGCATCGCGGCGCAGCGAGCCGCCTCGCAGCGCTCCGCCGGGCTGACATTCAGCACCGCACAGTGCCCTCCAATGGCCGGCCCGCAGCACCAGCCTCGGGGTCACGGAGAGCCCGCACCCCCCCGGGGAGGGGCTGGGGCCGGGAGAACCGCAGCCGATGCGCCTTGCTATTGTGCCGCTGCTGGTGTGCAGGCAGGGCTTTTGACTCGCGGAATGTTTCCTTATCTGTACTTCCTAATCGTCATTTCAAGCCCTATGTGCTGGCAATCCAATGCACTTGGAGTCTATACGACCAATTCAGGAGGGTTTTGCTTTTCCTTTTAAAAAGTAAACGCAAAAAGTTACTATTGAGAATTGCTGATTACCACCAGCCAATGCCACTGCTGTGCCCAAAGAGGACCCTCCTCACTCTGATGAAAAAGAACCGATGAACTCAGAGCAGGAGCAGCACAACACTGCTATTCAACAACAGAGCAGCTCCTCTGCATGGGGACCATCGGGGCACAGCACTGATGGCACTGCAGTGCAATGCCAGCACACGCAGCCTCAGATCCCATTCAGCCACGGAGGACACAGACTCTTCCCCCCACACAACTCCTTGCCACGCTCATTTCAAGAAATGTATGGTTCGACCACCAGGCACACCTGCAGGAACGCAGTGCTGAGCTCCACCAACTCACTGCTTTGTCACGGGGTCGAGCAGGGAAAACACGGCCGCCTTTTCCTCAGTAATCAATCCAGTTAATGGGTAACCCGCGCCATAACATGCTCCTTCCAAAGCCTTCGTGGCCCATCCCACAGATGGGTGTCAACAACATGGGTGGCAGATGCCCCAGGGACACCATCCCATGGCAGCAGAGCCACTGAGAACACACGAGTGTATGACACACACACACCCCACAGCCACAGCATCGCCGCAGCAGGTCTTTTCAAGTCACAGAAGCTGAATGGAACCTGCAAGCAGAAGAACACTGGAACTGTGGGGAGCAGTCAGTAGGAACGTCTTTGCTTCTACCATAAGATAGAAAAGGACACAGGGAGGAGACAAGGTGCTATTTTCTTTCACACGTGCAAAAGTTGCAGTGAAAAAATACTTTCCTCAAGGTTCTTTTCTAAGGATGCGTTTTTTGTTCAACTGCATTTTCAACTAAACGCCCTTTCCAAAGAGCGGTGATGCAGTGGCACAGCTGCCCAGGGAGGGGTGGAGTCCCCATCCCTGGAGGTGTTGATGAACCGTGGGGACGTGACACTTGGGGACGTGGTCGGTGGGCACGGCAAGGTGAGCAGGGCTTGAAGGTCTTCTCCAGCCTTAACGACCCCAGGAGCTCAACGGTCCTGATGCATTCAGTGGCTCAGGAGCTCCCTGCGCAGTGCTAGAAGCTGGGACAATTGCTGATGGCTCTGCACACCAACTCAGCCAATGCTTCAGTGCATGCCTGCCTTCCTACGTGCCAAGTCCTGCTGACATGTGCATCTATTTATGTGGAAATTAAGCCTTCGCTTAATTATTTGTAAGAGATATTGATATTTTATGGGAAGCATATTAAGCCAGTCTACCCACATTTAAGCATCTGCTTTTCCAAACAGAGAATACTGGGACAGGTAGTCTGGTATTTATAAACAAAGTAGTTCTAGCATCTGTAAACAAACTACACAAAGCACAAAGTATAGAAGGGAACAACAAACTGTATTTCAGACTGAGGTATGGATAAAGAAAGACAAACGTCTCTGCACATGCTCCCCCCAAGACAGACAAAGAGATTTTGCTTTTCAAAACAGATGAGGCCAAGCCAGTGCTAACGGGCAGCCCTTGGCCTCTGCAGCCAACAGGCAATGAAGCCCAGAACACACGTGTGGCTCAGCTGCTCTGTGGGAGCTTATAGCCAACCCCAGGAGGTTCTCCTCCCCCGGGGCTCTGTGTCCCAGCGATGGCTCTGCTGGGCTGCACAGCACCGCCTCCGCTCCCTGTGCATTCCCTCACGCTTTCTCCTCTTTCACCTATTTCCATCTGTAGCCTCTTCTCATGTTTTTAGAGTACCACTGCCCTACTCTGCCCACCTACAGCAGCACAGAGAACCAACTCTTGGTGCACAGGCACGGTGAGACGGGGCGACCCGCAGCCATCGCTGCAGTGGGACATCACGGCAATGCCGAGGAGGGAGGCAGGGAGCAGAGGCGCCAGTGACTAAGGCACAACAGCAGCCGGACCTGAGCAGCACATTCTCAGACACCCATTTGGTGGTTTTGGTCCCCGTTTTCCACGTTCCGAACTTGCTGACAGCGTCCCGCACCCACTCCGAGATGCGCTCCGGGTCCCGCGCTGGAGACCCCGCGTCCTCCTCTCGTCGCCTTCACCCCACACACAGCATCTCAAATCACGCCGCTCCCACGGCCGCACGGAGCCCAGGCCCTCGCCAAATGCCCACCCCAGCCGAGGAGCTTCACTTCCACCGGCACCCACCGCGCCGCCACCCCCACGGCCATCCGCGCTCGGCGCCGCTCCAACAGGACGGCGCGCAGCCGGGCAGCGCCCGCAGCCGGCAGGTTTGTGCGGTGCCCCAATCCCGCGGCAGCGGCCGGCAGCCCCGCGCTCAGCCCAGCCGGGCCGCGGTGCCGCTCCCGTCGCCGCTCGGTTCTGCGCGGTGACGCGGATCGCCCCTTTCCTGCCGGCATGGGGACATCGAAGCAAAACCGCGCACTGGCCGTGATGTTTAACGCTGATGCCGGATACACCACACGCTTTGTTCGTGCGCCTTCAGCCCGGCAGCGGCGGACTCGGGCCGTGGAGCTGCTCCCGACCCCTGAGCGGCCGCGCACCCCTCCCCGTCGTCGTGCAGCGCCCGCGGGCAGCGCCACTCGGGGTGCGGATTGGGCCCGGCGGGAGCGCGCAGCGGCGCGGCCCGGCCCCCGCCAGGTGCTGCACGGCACGGGTACGGGTACGGGTACGGCCCCGCGGGGCGAGCAGCGACCCCAGCACCGCGCACCGCTCCGGGGCACAGCGGCAGCGCTACGGCCGCTCCCGGCGCCCTCCACATCGACCCTCGACCTTCGCCCGCGGCTCGCGCCGGGTGGGGGGGAGATCCCCGCACCCTCCCCCACGGATGGGGGAGATGCCCCCGACCCGACCCACCTCCTCCTCCGCCAGCCCGTACACAGGCTCCACCGCCGCGGTCGCCATGGAGCCACCGGGCGGGCGTCCCGCGGGACCCGCTTCGCGCGGGGGTTCGGCGGGGGATCGCCGCCCCGACCCAGGTGCGCCGTCCTCTTCCTCCTCCTCCTCCTCCTCCTCCTGCTGCTGCTGCTGCTGCTGCCGCGGCGGCGGAAGGCGGCGGTGC
This sequence comes from Pavo muticus, assembly GCA_016647715.1. Classification (NCBI taxonomy): domain Eukaryota; kingdom Metazoa; phylum Chordata; class Aves; order Galliformes; family Phasianidae; genus Pavo; species Pavo muticus. Next base: position 1,558,199 of record JACDJE010000204.1, read on the forward strand.
GGCCGAGCGCCGGGGAAAGGGGCCGGGGGCGGCGCCGGGA